>VZTE01000364.1:449858-511406 GCA_013397775.1 Eulacestoma nigropectus | reverse complement strand
AAACTCGTGTTTAAAAAAAAAAAAAAAATCAGAAAAAACTCTAAAAATTATTTAAAATATACTTGCCTGGAAAGTAGCAGTAAGCATGAACTTGAGGAGAAGCTGGGAGGAACAGGCAGAAAAGATGGGTCAAACAAATTGGATTCCCCCCACTACGTAACAAGAGCTGAAAAATAGGAGTGGATTTTTAACTTAGTTTATGTGCATTAAGAGAACATAAAGTGTGTTTCCTTGCAACCCACAAGTCTCTGCAACAGGGGTTCTTCATATTCCAGGCAGGCAGCTAAAATGCCACCCTGTGATAATACCTGAGGGCCTGTAAATAGTTTATTTCTTTTAGCTTTCATGGAAGGTCGTACATTTTAGGTGAGCAAAATCTCCCTGATAAATAATTTCTGCAAAACCAAGGCATGTGTAAAGTGTTCATTGCGTGCATTCTCTTTTCCTGCTTGTATTTTGCAAAATATGTGATGAAAGGTTTATTTACTGTGATTTTTCACCCTTCTGGAGTCAAAATGCAAGTCAGCTGCTGCCTGATTTCAGAAACGCAGAGATACAAAATGCTAAAGAAATCTTTAAATATTAAATGTTATAAACCCACCTAACACAGGCACGGCACTTCATCAATTTAATACAATGCATCGAGAAACAATAGACAATAGAGCACGTGGCATAAACATTCAGTTTTAGCAGATGTTCTCTTTGCTACATTCAAGCCTTTTACCGTGCCCTGAGATATTTATGGAAGACTCACTTCTACTGCAGTCCTGGGTGAGAAGTGACACTAGGATGTGCAGCACCGTAAAAACAGCTCTGCAAGCTGACAAAATCCTGTGGTAAAGACTCACTGGAATAAACATTGTGTACAGGGAAAAGAAGTGTGATAGCTGTCAGTGGAAATTGCAGGAAATGTACTGTATGCACACAGCATTCCCTGTGGCTAAACCTATCACTCCCATTGGCACATGAAATGCTTATTCTCTGGGGGAAAAGCAAAGCATTAGACAGCTAGATCAGAAGAATGAAACAGAGCTTCAAAGTTCTCGAGTGAGATGAGAGCAAAGCAGGGTTTACATGGTTGGTTGAGAATGGATGGAGCAACAGATGTGTTGTGAGCACCGCCTTTATAGAAAAACAGTGCGTGGCTCTGCTATGATCCGATTATAGGAGATGCCTCTGCCCGAATTAAGGTGCAAACGAGACCATCTGCCAAAGTCAATAGTAGGGATTTTATTTAACAGTAAATCAGTGTGAGGGAGAGAGATTGAAAGAAATAGAAAAGAGGGGGATGGAGGAGAGAGAATGAGAGAGAGAGAGAGAGAGAGAGAGAGAGAGAGAGATTAAGCCGATGATAGGTGAGGATCCAGTGGAGTCTCATTGGTCTTTCTTCATCTGGGCTTCTTGGTGATGGGGGTCCTGAGGTCATACAAAACTCTTCACTATTTATACATTTTAGCAAGCAAAGGAATTAATGCTTATTGGCTACACAGTTCTCCTAGTCTATTGGTTAATGAGTGATTCCCTCATTTCCAATGCTAATTTTTCCCATGTGCAGTCCTTCTCTTCTTTTGAGACAGTGGTCAGGATCTCCCCCTGATGGAATTACCGTTTACTCAGGCAGAGCTGATTTCAGCACAGTTGCTGTGTTGGCCTTCCTTGTGGCCCATAAATTCTGCATTCTTCATGTCCATTACCACTGATACATTCTTCTTCCCCAGATTTACCTCCCCTTAGGCCTGAGACAGTCAGACAGCAGCACCACCTTTATCTTGTCTCGAGTGCTTCTTTGGCTTAAACCCTTATCCTCTCTGGTTCTCTTAATCTGATCCAGTTTAAAGTCATTATAGACAGAACCAAGGCTTGTGAGGGAGCCTCAAGCACACTTCATCTCCTCCTGTCTCTGTTTCCAGGTGAAGCAAGGCCAGGGCCCTTGGGAGTTCCTGGGCGTGTTCCAAAGGATTTGTCAGTCTGAAAAAGGTGGGTCATAGGACAACATTCATCTTCTGGAAAACTAAAAGGACAAGATCAGCCCATTTTAAGAACTGTATTAATGTCACCAATATTAATGGTTATTTTTCTGCTATTTGGAATAGGGCAGTTAATACAAAGTCTTCACTGGAAAGAAAAACAACATTGTCTTGCTACATTTATACACTCATAATGATCTTGCATCCCAAAAAAGTAGAAGGGGAAAAATAATAGAAAATTACTTGCACCAGGAACCATTCGAGTCTCTCGGCTGTCGTTATAGTTATTGTATGCAAATAGATGTACACAGCTTAAAGCCTTGCTCTGAATCTGCTCTCTTATTTCCCAAAGACACACTCAACACTAATGACTACCTGCGTGACACAATGGAACTCATAATTACTTTTCATTTAACAAAGACCAGCAAATGTTAATGAAGAGTTTTGAGTATTTCCCATATCTCAAGATACTACTTCATGTGTCTTAATCAGCTTGTAAGCCTGCTTAAAGCAATAAAGACAAACCCAAAGACTGATAGGAATTAGATACTTTTGGTGACCCTTAATTGTAAAACTTCAAGCAAAACAGCAGGGAAATAAAAATAAAAAACAAAGAAATGAAACCCCATGGAATGATATACTAAATGACAGATGATTATAATGGAGCACACGAGTGACAGATTTAAGGAGTATTTATTCAATAGCTCAGAGACAAAAAAGTGCATCAGTGAAGAGGCTTGAAATTTCATTGAGTAAACGGAGACAGAGAGGAAGAAATTATCTAAGATGAGGAAAAGCCAAGATTGACAAAAAGAAATGAAGGAGTAAATTAATTTCACTTTAAGATAAAGAATGGTGCTATGAAAAAGGCAAAAGAAATGACAGATGGGAAAGGGCACACAGGAAACTATATGCACAAATTGCAAATTATAAGTTTCAATAAGTTTTCCTAATTTCCTGACTTCAAGAAGGAAAGGGGATGAAAAATGTAGGTGGGTTGGAAACTAGAATAAGAATAAAGACATAGTGGTTTAGATGAGCTCAAAACCACTAAAGATTTCTGAGAAATCAGTTGAAAATTACTGCAAATTATTACCTTGTGAAATCTCTTATCTTTGGAAAATTAGTGGTGGTTGTATATGAGATCCTAGCAATAGTCAAAATATCTTCATGTTGGCAGCCTCATAAGAAATGCCAAAAAACAAACAGCTGTGAAAGAGTCTTAACTGACTTCTTCTGGAGGATTTGTTCTCAAGGTTAGTCAAGCAAATAAGTTGTTGTGAATTACCCAACAAGCCTTACAAATTTTTTTATCCTTTTGAAAATGTACAAACAAGTTATTTTTCAAAATGTATATAAGAGTATCTGTATAGTAGCTCTCTTAATGGCAGAGCTATAGTATATGACACTATAAATCTTCATCATTCAGTATTTTAAAAGTGAGACTCATTGGCTAGTTTTATTGGTACGCTTAGGATCATTCTTGCTGAGAAGATCACACTCTTAGAAGATATTTGGAATAACTGCTGTATTCAATTAAAATTGCTTTTAGCAGCTTTATCCCTCAGTTCCCAATTAACACAACAGAAAAATCTCCTTTCCTGTTCGTAAGAATATGTTTTTTTATGTTGCTCAGTGACACATTCCACAGCAACAATCAGCAGGTTAATTTATAGATAAATATGTAATTTCTGTCAGTAATGATGTTAGACAATTATCTTTGGGTTTTAAAATAAAAATAACTTATTATCAAATCCTTAGAGGGGCTGTGAGACAAAGAAAGAGAAAGGAGAACCTGGTTTTATGGAAAAGAAAATGTAAAAAGTAACCAACCTTAACTGTGCAGCTGTGCTGTCCTGGTCTTGCTCTGTGTAAAACCAATCTTTAATTAGAGATTTCCTAGGAAATATAGAGCCCCATGTTCAATGTATTTAGTCTTCATAAAACCACTGAGCATAGTGTGGCAAACTGATATTACTTGCAAGAAAGACCTGCAAAATGGCTAAAGATTCTAAAAAAACCCTTCAACATTTGTATTCATAAGAGCTGTAGCAGATTACCAGTGGAGCCACTCAAAGAGGCTCTCAAGATCAGTTCAATCTACTATTTTCATTAGCAGCTTTGGCACCAAACATCGGTGTGGACTCCTTAAGACCTGCTAAGGACATGAAGCTGAATGGTACCATCAAAAGAGAAGTAAAGATATCATTCAAGAACCTAAATGACCTTGAAAGTAGAAATAATAAAATGGGTTGAGGCCAACCAACTGCAGGGGTCAACGCTGGCAAAGAACAACTTGGTTAGAGCTGGCTGCTCATACATTTAGGCTGAAAATCAGAAGGATGCTTTAAGCTGTCAGAAGAGCAAGGTTCAGTAACAGCTTTCTGAAATGCTGCCAGAGTGACAGAGGAACAGATTTCCAAGTCTGCTGGTGTTGTGGACTCCTCTTCACTTGGATTCAGCCTCAAAGCCTGGGAATATTCAAATACCAAAGCAAAGCTGTGTGCTGCTTTCCAAATTGTAGTTTACTGATGGCATCTTGGTAAAAGCAAGGAGGTGATGATTACAAAATCTCCAGAATGAGGACCTATGGTTCATAACTCTGTTTCTTGGTCTTGATGCAAATATGTTGTTCATCCAAGCAAGACATGAATCTTCTCTGGGGCATCTTCAAAACTGCAATGAACTCACACTTGAATTTAAAACCACCCCCAGCCTTAACTAATTTCTGCTTCAGTGCCCCAAATACAAAGCAGACTTTTAGAGAAAGAGTAGAATGTATTCATTCCTTCAGTATTAAAAAAGTAACCCAAAATTTATTATGTACATAAATCTTCCATGAAAGAATGAATCAATAAAGAAAAAGAAATATCATTTCATGATATTGCAGTCCTGAAAGAGGCTTAGAATAACTGTGAAAAGGTGGGTAAAGAAACCACGATAGAATAGTTGCATCTGACCTACTCTTTATACTCAAAATAAAAATGAAAAACATCAGAGGAGGGTAGTTTTATTGGATGATCAAAAATGAGAAGTAATAATATAATAATATATCAAATAATATATCAGTAAACCTCCACACAAAAACAGGCAGGCTTTCTGCATAACTGGTATAGTCAGTGAGGGAGTATTTCCTCTTTGTCTTCTTTGTTTTCCCTTTGCATGGTTTCCTTACATCAAAACAAAGAAGTAATTCAGAGATGACAATGAGCACTGGGAGTTATGTATCGTCAAATGTACTCTGCTGCAGAGCATCTTTCTCAATGAATGAAGAAATAACTAAATCCTTAGCAAGGAGGAAAGGAATACAGATGAAATCTGGCTACTTCATTTTAATTGAATTTACCATGTTTTAGTGACTCTTTATGAAACAAGTATAGAAAAATGGCATAGAAGGAAAAAAAGAAAGACACTTTTGGATCTGGGGGACAATAGAAGGAGCAGGGATAATACCCTGATCTCAGTGACAGAAGACTAAAAAATCGTTTCACTGAGCTTCAGCCAAGTTTTCAGCAAACAATGACTAATGTTTTCTATGGCATGAAGACTTTCCTGCAGAAGTGAGACAAAGCACATTCAATAAGCAGTGTGCTTCACTTCATTATCTCGTGACTGAGTTTCCTCAAGCACCCTTAGATGGTGAAACAGTTTAATCCTTTAAATGTCCTTTGGAAAGTGCATGAACACACAAACATTCATCCATATCTACACACAAATTCACCCCTACACACACAGTCCCTTACCTGGACACTGGGAAAACTCCACAGTTTTAATTTTTATACAGTAGACTGTTGATACAAAAGCTGCAGATTTCGTGTGCCTCAGCTAAGCATTAGTTATGTTCTTCAAAACGATAGAGTCAAATGAAAATGGCTTTAGTCTAAACAAAGTTTTAAAAGAAAATATGCAAAATGCATTTTACTGATACCTTAAGGTTACTTGAAGAGGGGTTTAATTCACTTAAAAGAGAAATATAACCATAGAGATCTTTGTAAACCTAATAAAGCTGGAAGAGAATGGAAAAACCTTGAGGGAAATAACAGACTACATTAAACCTTGACGGAAGACTGACTCTGAATTTCTCATAAAGTGCAGTGTACAAATATGTCTACTTGGGGCTTTTTCTGGTCTTGCAGTTTACTCTAGATGAGATATGCTGCAAGCTCTAACTTTTGTGAACATTATATTAAATCAGAGGGTTGTGATACACGCTTCAAATGGGATGAGCTTCATATCTTGCAGACACAAATGCTACCCAAGCTTGATCATCAGCAGACCATGGAGAACTCTTGGTTCTATAAATTTTAACAGGTGTGTAATGGTGTCATCTCTATAGGCATTTGAAGTCATGCTTTCACTTCAAACAATGTAAATCCCCAAAACATTGTTGTAACCTTATTATCTACTCTGCCTGTTTTTTTTCCATCAGTTTCAGTACTGCAAGCTTCCCATTATTTCAAACACAGAAGTGAGAGCTTTTGAATGGTGACAAATATCTTATGATACTCTTCATGGAAATGGTAAGCTCAGTTGTACTTTGTCTGCACATAATGAACTCCTTGATGGTAATCATCTACCACTAAAACAGAACACTTGAATGAAACTTTATGAATATTAAGTGGGACAAATTCCCTACCTGGAAGAGTTGACAATATAAAAAAGCCAGACAATATTTGTTTCTAACAATCCAAAGAAGGAAAGGAAGACTGAAAGACTTTTAGTTCAGCCATTTAAGGATTATTATTTTTGCTTCTAGTATCTATTGTTCTGGACACCACGAGAGAAAAATATTGTTAAATCCTGCAGTGAAACTTCTAAGTAAACAGCAGTCAAGATTTCATAAAATTTTTATTTTTACCCTGTTCCAGTATTTTTTGTTGTTTACTCCAGGAATAGTCCCATTGATTTCAATGAAAAGTCTCAGTGGAGCAGCCTAGAGCTTCTGTACTATTCACAGTAAGGATATCAGAATCTCCTGTGCAATTATTTCAGCTGAGAAGCATCTGCACACAGAACTTCAGCGGAATATAGAAAGGATTTTAAGTATTCTTTTAATAGATCACAGAAATAATTTTTTCGCTTGCAGGTGTCAGAACTATTTGTCCTTTTGACTACTTGCTGCTCCAGATTTGTAGGTGACCAGCCAACAACATGTCATCATATCATATAATCACTCAAGGCAGAAGAAGAGTGAAAGCAGAGGAGGTGAGAGTGATTATCTTTGTCAAGGGCAGCAGTCATATCAAGAAGAATAAGCTAGAGGCACACACCTTAAATTGATCAAGGGATGGCTCATTAGGAGGCTTGCTTCTTGCTGCTTCTGAGGTAGGGAAAGGGCAGAAGGCAGACAATAAAGACTTGAGAAGACAGATGCAGGAGAAGCCGCTGCAGCAGAGGGGTTTGGGAGATAAACAAAAGGAAAGGAAGGAGGAAAAAAGTGACCTGAGACTGAGGCGTGAGATAGAAGAGTTTTGTTAACATAAGATACCACAAGAGCGTGCTTTTAGGCAGTGCTGAGAGAAAGGCAAGAGCCCCCAGAATGCTTGAGAGAGGAGGAAACTGAAGGAACAGGTGAGACCCTCTCAGAGTAAGATTCAAACAGAGCGTACAATTCTGACACTGTGGTGAGTGGTGGCAGATGGGAAGAGGTAGGAGGGAAAAAAGGAGAAATGTTCAAAGATGGTTCTGGGCACTTCAAAACAGAAAGAGACATCAGAAATGTTCATATAAATTTCCTATGGAGACATCAGTTCTATGACATGGGTGAAAGGAAAGGAGGACTCTTCTCATTATCTGTTTGTTTATGTTTTGGTTTTTTATTACTATTTTTATTAATCTAATGTGTAATTGTGCTGCATTGGAAAGGTGATGATAAACTAGGAAAGGATTTGGAAAGGTTTCTCTGAATGCATTATCTGTTTGCTGACTAGAAGTTCCCAATACCAGTTAGGAAATAATAAAAAAAAAAGCCACTCAAGACATACTAACAGACTTTGTGCCCTTGAGATTCTGCAGCAGTGCAAACATAAACTAGCTACAATTCCAGTGAAATACAGACGTGTGTTAATATTAAAACAAATAAAAAGAAATCCAAGTTTGATATTAACAAGTAACTGAAGTTACTGGCTTTATTTGCAACAAGGATGCTTTCCAATGCTTTTTTGGGGACAGTCTTCATCTATAGCTTTATATTAAAAAAAGAGAAGATTAGATTGTGGTCTTTTAATCAATATCCTCATTGATTTTAATTAAAATGGAATGAAGAGATGTGGGAACTCATTCAAATAACATCTCGATTAGGCAGTAAGGACTCACATGCAGTTCATACAGTAGCATTTGCATTGCAGGCAGAATTTTGCAGAAACAGCTGAAATAATGGAGTCTGGGGCTTTCAGCTGCTCCTGAGCAAAGCAAAGACACCGTGTGACACAGAATCACCCCAGGACAGCACGTGGTCACTTCTGCCAAAGGTATGTTGGACCACTCCAATGGGCTTCCTAGGAAAGCTCAGGCTGCTGCTGGGAAGAAGGCAAAGGACTTCAGCCAATGTAAATCCATGATCAAGGCCACCAAGGGTACCACAGCCAGCAGAGCCTGTGGTCCCAGGAGCTCTCTGCAGTTTAGGGAGCATCAGTTCCCCTTTCTGAACCTCACAGGAAATACCTGTGGATATGCACATGATGTATCCAGAGCTCCATCAGCACCACTGCCTCTAACTCTTCTCATTAGGCAACCATCAGCACTCAGAAAACCTTTAGAGACATGGAAAACAAACAACATATTAAAACAAAGCTAGATTAACACTTTTTTGTAGACTGTCATTACCACTTCATGCCAGATGGGAAACAGAAGGAGTGTGCAGGTGAGATGCTGCCACCTGTCAAAACCAGGTCATATGAAAACCTTCCTTTTTTCATTGCTCCTTTGGAAGCATTAACAAAGCCCGAGACACTGGACTTTAATTTTGGATTTTTTTTTTTTCCTTCTGTTATTACACACTCACAGAGGCCAGGTCAAAATATGTGACATGAAATATTGAAATGTTTCAAGGGTCAGAGAAATAACATTCTCTACAAAACATTAACGTGATTACAGACAGATATATTCAGTGCATTTTCTTTGACAGAAGTGGTGACAACAGTGAAACTCAAAGGTTGAAACAACTTCCAGGAAATTTGAAAATAAAGCAGCACATATCAAAAGTCATTCCACAAAATCTAGGCTATATGGTACCACAAGCTGAGTGCTTCCTTCCAGTTTAGCTGGAATGCAGACAGAATGCAAAAGATTAAAAGCAACAGTGACATGAAGGTTAACGCCATGTCACAACTGAGGAACCTTAGGACAGTATGCCAAAAAGAGAATATAAAGCGGTCTAATTTTATATAAATATATTTATATAATTTGAGATGTCTTTACATATATTTATACACACGGGCATGCACACAAATTCACTTCAAATGCAGGCACACTGCTGAATAAACATACCACATCTGTGAGCACACCATATGACCCCAATCAAGCTCTTCAAACAGCTTCAAGGGATATGAATGTCATTGGAAAGCCTAGGAAGGCGCATGCTTTTCTTTCAGAGTCCCTTAGAAAACGCAAACATTGGGAAATTCAAATCAAAGCTCATCTAAAAAACCTGCTTTTTGGCCGACATTGCAGCTTTTCAGCGGAAGTCATCAGAGAGGCCCTTGGTGGTGCATGTGGCTCATTCCAGGAGCTGGCAGAGGGATGCTCCCCTCTCCAGGGCTCAGCCAGCCCGGGTGCCAGTGGGCTCCTCACTTCCCGCACCAGGGCACTGTCACAGTTATTTTGTTTCTGTGTCCCCTCCAGCTCGGAACACTCTTCTCTCTGAATTTCTGACTCCACAAGTGCCAAGATTAGATTTAAAGGGCAGTTAACAGGCTTTTTGCTTAAAGTCTTCCTATCACTCGTATTTATAGTTTAATCCATCAACAGATTCTTGTTTCGGCCTTGTCATTTCAAAGCAAGCTTCTTTCTTGGGAAAAGAGATCACAGCTAAAGCGATGAGTTTTGTAAGGACGTTCCAAAACAGCAGTAGAGGGAAAAAAATCAAACCATCTCTGTGTTTCCTTTTGCAAGTTTCATTAGCACTAGCTCACTGAAGCTCACAAAGCTTTCAGACATGGAAATAAAAGACTTTCTGACCGAATTCACTGTCACAGGTTCTTTTTAAGGTTGGGAAATGGGAACACACATGACGAAGCAAATCAATGCCCCGAAGAGCTTTAAGTATGTGCTATGGGGCTACCCACCAATTGGGGTATTTTTCTGAGCTGCAGTCTGGAAGCCAAATTTGCAAGGAATATTTAAGCTTTTAAGATGATTACAGGTGGCTGTGCAGATTTATGAAAGGGTCTAATGGAGTTAAGGACCTTATTTCCCCTGATATTCAATAGTTTTTAGGCACTTCTCTCCTTATTAGATGCCACAATTTAATTTACCCTTTAGCTGTATTTTTTTGGAATACCAAAGTAAACACTCTCTTACAGTAATTCTTCTAATTAAATGTTGTTGACTCGAATATGCTAAAAAAATCTAAAATCATGAGCATTTTTATTTGTCAGATATTTACCTGTTCATATAAGATATTGCACCCGCCTTTGCCATTTTCAGGTTCCACATCTTAAAGTTGGAATAAGCAGAAAATATTTTTATATTCCTGGGGTAAAAATCCTAAACATCTTGTTCCCATCTAAAATGGCAACCTTTGTGAAAACCAGAAGCAGCACATAGAATTGTATATTTTTGCAAAGTAATAAAAGACTCTGAGCTCTGCTCCTCAGTGAGCTGTCTGTTGCAAACTGTCACTTAAATATAAATCCATCATTGTCTTATGCATCCATGCTATAGACTTTTCCCCACAACCTCTGGGAAATGTGCCTTCTTCCCTGAATCCTTAACCAATAAAACAGATTTCTACCAGGCAACTGTGAAATGTTTATGCTTGCTTAAAATCTTGTCGTCCTCAAGAACACAGAAAACACAGGAATTGCCATATCTGATCAGCTCAATGATCCATCTCAGCCACTCTCTCACCTCCAGCCCTTGTCAGTATCTGAAGGGAGCATAATGAGGCTGTTTTTAAAAGGGTGCTTGTTATCTCTGTGCAGCGTGCCCAAGATGCCATTTCCAAGGTTCAAACAGGCTCTTCATCTTATTCAAATTACAGACAGGAGAAGATACAGCCGTTATTTAGAACCCGTAGAATTCCATGAATTAAGAAACTTGTTTGCACAAAATGTGATGAATGAAAGAGAATGATCCTTGCTTCACTGAGATCGACTGAGTTACAGTGATCTGAGGATCTGTTTCAAATCACTGAACTCGGGAGCTTCAAAAGGGATTCTTCTTATACTTTGTTAGTTTTTAAACACAGGCAGCCATCTAATAAACAAATATTATTTTAGGGTAAGTTCTTAAGTGAGTTGTCAACTATGATTTGTTATTATTCTCAGGAAGGTCATGAAAATATTTTGAAAATAGACAGAAACTTGCAGGGAGGTGTTCACATCAGATGGTTGCAGCAATATATTAAGAGCTCTTTTTTTTTTTAATAGAAAAGTATCCTCAGTATATTTCTATGCTTTGTACTGAACATCCATTTTGCAATGCAAATAAGGCATTGATTAGGGACACACTCAGATTTCAGACATGGGTTGACTATGAAAATTCTTTACTCTGTGACAATCTTAAAAAAACCCAAACCAACAAAACCCACCAAAAACATGCACAGGTACAAAAACATTTTATATTCTGACATGTAGCATGAATTCAAGCTTTCAGAGTGGCAGAATTCACCTAGAGTGTACCCGTCTTGATCCACAGAAAAAACTATTAGATAATACAAAGATTGCTTAAATAATTCCAAGAGCCCCAAAATCTTGCTGACTCTCCCTTAAGTCTCCCTGAAGGCTGCAACTTGCATTGGATAAACAAAGCTAAAGCTAAAGCAGCGCTGGAAGTAGAAAATCTGTCCCTTCCTTTCCTCTTCTCCTGTCTCAATCCTGCCTTGAGATGCTGAACTATCTGTAAGATATTTAGGCTCTTTTTTCTTGTTACCTATTGGCTCTCATAGGAGAAGAAAACCACAATGCTGGCTGGGCTAAATCACATAACCACGGATGATTCCGTGAAGAAATGAATTATGGTCTCAGCAAAACTAGCATGAAACTAAGATCAGAACTGAGCCCAACAAACTTGTGTTTGCGCTGTAGCTAGAGCTAGCAAATAAACCTAGTAGCAAATTTTAGGCAGAAATATTTAATAAGGTCATTTCTCAGCTGTGGTAGCCTATGGTTCCAAAATTAACTATTTTGTGAAGAAGTGAGCTGGTTTTGTAGCTTTCTTTTTTTCCCCCAAATTCAATTCTGTGCTGCCATTTACCTGTGAGAGCACTTTGAAGCCTTGTGCCCATGATTTAAGGTGATTTTCTGTAAAGTCAGGAAGGGCTGCTGTGATTCCTTGGGAGTTATTTATGTCTTTGGGGAATGAACACAATATGTGCATTTGTGTGTTTGTACATATATATATAGGTGTATATATATATATACATATGTGCGTATATATATATATACACATACGTAAATATAAATATATGCACATCCTCGTTCCTGAATGGAGGAAGCTGATTCAGGAATAACCTCTCATTTTCTTAATCATTACCTGTTAGGAGTTATAGAGGAAAAACTGCATTTCTGTGTCAGATCGAGTGGTATAAGTAGTACAAATAAATTAATATTTTCAACCTAGGTTTTTAAAATTTGTGCGATTTCAGACATCTTACAGTGGCAATACACTTTCTTTTCCTTGTAAATCAGATATTCTTTAAACAACTCAAACCAAGCAACCTGAAAAAGGAAAGATTTAAGACCTGTATCTACTTTCAAGAATGGTCAAAATAAATTACACAAGCATTTTATTTTGCCTGGGTACCACATCTCCTTCCAGCAGATGCAATTTTGATGCCAGTTTATTATTTTAAGGAAGTGTTAAAGGTAACCTAGCCAGCAGAAGAGAAGCTGCCCACTCTGCAAATGCACTTCTTGAAGACAGAAATGGAACCACAGTGGGTCCGTACTGACAACAAAATTTAAATTTTCTTCCTCAAAAATAGTTTCATTGTCCATAGCACCCCTTTCCACCCACTATAGACATTTGTTTTCTCAGAATGGACACCTCCATCTGGAAGAAACGGCAGGAGGAGAATCCAGTCTTTAGGAGATACTCTGAGGGAGCTGTGCATCCCCAAACCAACTCAGACCTAACAACTCAGAGATTAAAAATGCACAGCATCTTGAACAGAAGCAAGCAGCAGATGGGAAACCATTATGAATCATAAGGGCAGCAAACCATTGCAACTGCCAGAAGGAGGCAAGCAACCACAACAGCCCAAGTTCTTTTCTGCATATAAGGTCTTAAAACTAACCTGAGTCAAGAAAACCAGAGAAATCCAAACAATCTGAAGTCCTGCGCAATTATTCTTCAGAGAGAGCCCACCTCTCATAGGAAGAATCTCAGATTTTGAAGGGTGACATTAATTTTCTCTTAATTTCTTAGCCTGCTGTTTTCAAATGGGTTGTCACCATCCACAGGAAAAGCCAAATAAATAACACAAATAATAGAAACCCTGAAATTATATAAAGATGGTAGAAACAAATGAATCGACGACAGACAATACCCAAATCCATAGACTAATAGGTTGTAAAACTCAATTCAACAGGCAGATGATCAAAGAGAACTTTCCTGGTATGGAATTAACACTTATCCAAATAGAGAAACAGAAACTCGTTTCTTGCATATGGCCTAACATCATTTAAAAACAAACAAACAAAAACAACAAACAAACAAATAAACCACCAAACAAACAAATAAAATAAAACACCACAAACAAAAATCCTATGTATTTCCCATCTGTGAATGTTTTACTTGCAAGACCTTGAAGGCTTCTTTGCCTAGTTTGCCTACAAAATATTTGACAGGAGCACTAATTTTTTTCAGGTTTTTTCATATCCTTGAGGCTAGGAAGTCTCTTCTTTAAATTAAATCCAGATATCCTGGACCAATGTTTCATAGACATCTCCTCTTCAAACTCACAAAGGGCTTGAACTATTTCAAGTTTACTGAATAATGATAATTTATTTTATTAAAACCCATTAAAGGGAATTTTCCTCTGACTTACCTTCCATTATAAACTATTGAGCCAACGGAAATGCGGTGCATAAATCAGGAAAGAGTTGTATACTTAAGTTTTATTGCATCTCTCATTCTAAAATTAGTGTAAAGGAGAAGAAATACAGCGTCACACATTTGTTCTCCGAGAGAAATGAAATCTGTTCTTTGAAGTGGCTTCTTCCACACACAGAGGCAGTATGGTACAAGAGACACACTTATCTCTTGGGAATTTAACCCAGCCTCCAGTCCTCAGCCTGGATTATTTGTTGTGATTTAATAAGATGTATTCTGTACCTAATAAACCATTTAATTCAAATAATTATTGCATTGTTCAACTAAAATTGGAGTGATAATAGTATGGAGATTCCTCCACTGAACTCCTTCCCTCTGTGACAGTGTCACAGAGCAATGTCATTTGAAGTAATCACTTTAGTTTAATAGCTCAGTAACCGTAAATTATTTAAAACTACATTAAATGAATTAAAGTGGCATAAAACAATCTGCACTGAAAGGGGAGGGTGTTATTTTCAAGGTGGAAATGAGAAGAATGCTGTCTCATCCAGCAAGGTAGGCATCCCATCAGGGATGGGATGTGGAGCACCTCTCTTTGGAAAACCTAAAATGCTACACGATATACCAAGAGTTGTTCCAAGATTTAGGAATTTTCCGTAAAAGCCAAATGGATCTGCCTGTAATTTGAACAAATAAGACTGAAGAATGACCCGAGTTGATAAATTTCCCTTCTCATACATTTATTTTAAAAATACCTAAAAAAATCAGTAGGGTAGAGATCACACAACCCAAAAACAACTACCAAGCACAGAAAACACAAGCGTGCTTTGGTTTCATTGTCCTTGATGTGGTTCTAAAAAGTGCTTTGTTCTCTAAAATATTAAAACCAAAAGCATCAGCAATTGTTATTTCTTAAGCACCATCCAGAAAAGCTTTTGTCAAGGACAGAGAAAATGTTGAATATCAAATGGGTTCTACCATAGTAGAAGGAACTTCTCAAAGTTTTCTTCAAGAACCACTGCTTACAATTTTCCCCTCTATTTCAAAGTTCCCTGAGTTTCGTTATGACTGGTGTTCCTCAACGCTCTAGTTTTGTCTTCTGTTGGCCTCATATTCCTTTTGGAATTTAATTCCCTTTGGCTGCCAAAAGGCCATTGTGATCCCAATGAGGAGGCAGCTGTGGCAAGGGCGGTGTAGAACCATGGCATTTCAGCTTTATTGTGGAGATGTTGGTGACAACAACAACCCAGAATTCTGAGGAACCACGACACTCTAAAGCATCAGCAGCACTGTAGAACTAAAGAGTGGATCTAACTGAAAATAATTGCTTTAAAGTCACACATCTGCAGTGACCAAAAAGCCAAATCCCTCACAGCATTTCCTCTTTTAAGCAGACTGTGATAAGCAGAAGAGTGGGAGATTTGAGTTCATGTCTATGTGGCAACCAGGCAAGAGAATACAATATTTTGAAGCAGATTACTGACTGATCTTCCAGAAACTATGCTTTTGTGAAATATATCCAGCAGTGTGACCCATGTCCGACACCCAGTTCCCCTGAGAAGCGAACGTATCTGGAGACAGAATGCCCTCAGGCAAACAGGCTACCCCCGGGACCAAGAGAGACCTCTGGGCTCAAATCAGGCTTTTGAAATAAAAGTTGCAAGGTTAAGGCACAGAGCAAAGTCACACATTTTTAAGCCAGAAGAGGCCGTCAGTCTGGTCTGACATTCCACAAAACAGAGGCATAGTGTTTTCCTGACTGCTGAAAGGTTTTCCTTTGCTTGGTACTGCAACACGAGAAATAATCTTTTCAGCGTGGTAGTGGATGCTTGTCTAGTAAAGACAAAAATTGGCTTTCCCTAGCACACAGCACCTCCTGCTATTTATAGCTGTTACAAGAATAGAGGTTTTTGCATTTCCTTGATATTGGTCCAACGTTAGTGCTTTTATTTGACACACCAAAATTGGAAATATTACTACAGACCTTAGTAAGAGACTGTGAATATTTTTGAGGTATCCTTCATAGGCTAGTCCCCATAAAAAAACACAGTCCAAAACCAACCAAGCAACCAAAAGATACCCTTTAAACCCTCCCCTGTATGAATCTATCCGTCATATCACCAGACTTCTTTTTCAACTTGGTATTAGAAATATTTATTAAATCTCAAGCTCCAAGCAAAAATGTCACACTGAAAGAGGAGATAAAAAAATATTCTTAACAAAATACAAATTAACAGCGTGATGTTAAAAGAGAAGGGAAATATCCTCATTTTGAATGTTAACCAATCCTATTATATCAGAGATTAATTTGGTTTTTACAGCCTTCAGAAAGTGTCTTGCTACAGTTTATGTTCATAGAAAGAGAAAAGAAAAAAGAGCATGCAGGAAAAGCTTTCATATTTTCTCCCTCTCTGTCATCACACATCCATCCTCTCCTCAATTTAATTTTTAAAGTGCCTGCTAACAATGGCTTTTTAAAAGTTCCGCTTGATTCAGGTAACCAGAAAAGATTTCGGAAGTTCTGGATTGTTATAACTCACCAATCTTCTGTTGTTCCTGACTGTTTCAGGCAGGAAAATCTTACAGCTTTTGAATGGTATGGCATGTGGATCACCTAATTTCTAGGCAGATACTTGCAGCTTTCTTGGATCAAAGCCCCTTTAAAGTGATTTAAACCAATAAAAATATCTTTTAATTTGCAAACTGAATATAAACGGTGTGTTGGAATGCCAGACTAGTTCTAGAAAGTGAATGAATGCTTTTATGGGTACTGACTGGGACGAAATGCTTTACATAAAAACAAGACAGCATCAGTTTGCAAAAAGAGGTCCTTGCCTAAGAATTTACACAAAGAAAACAGCACAAGGCCATTCAGACTGTTTCAAATACCATCAAACAAAAGAAATGCCTAGGCCCAGAGGAAGTGATGGGGTGATAGAGAAGCATCAGATCAGGGCATCAGCTCTGGTTAGACGTATCATTCTCATGCTGACTTGCTATCACTTTCTGTCAATCAGTTTAGTATGTGTGCTTTAACTCCCTCACAAAAGGGTCATCATTTTATTTGTCTTTGAAAAGTCATTTTGTAGATATGAAAATGACCTTTTTAAAAGACTAGAAGGAGGCTTTGCCTGTTCAATTAGATAATCACCTGTAATTTAGATGATGCAGCGTCTTTGCTATGTTGCTTGTTTCCTGGTTAATCCTGAGGAAGTCACTCCAGTACTTTTATGCCTCATTTCACCAGAAAAAAAAAAAAATAATAGTAGGAATACTGGAAAGACAGAGGCACCCAGTTTTTCCTGTCAGATATCTGCACACTCCTGTCTGTAATCTGACAGTGCTACAGGTGCTGTTCTCTGCTTGTGGGATGATGACATGAGCACGATGTATTAAGAAGTCATGGAATTAATTATGTGAGCATTTTACTCTGATGATATGGCTTATGTTGAGGAGGGAGGAGGGTCCATCTGGATTAATAGAATTGTTCCTTTATTCTTGCAGCCTAAGAGAAATATTGTGCAGTCACCTGACTACTTGGTATCAATTTCAGCACAAATACACATGAGGCACAGCCATTAATGTGAGGGTGGTAATTCATGTCCAATTGGGATGGGCAAGCTGCCTATGTTTCTCTTCAGCATTTGAATTAAGAGCCCTGTCTGCAGTGTGTATCTTTTCAGGTAAAGATTTTCCATGCTCCTGCCTATGGTGTTCGTTTAATTTATGGAAAGTTTCCTGTTATGTCCCAGTACAAATTCATACAGCATCAATATTCATATAAATTTACAACAGCAGGTTCAAAATAACGGTACACAGAATACATTAGCATTCCTCTTCCATCTTGCAGGCAAGAGAAATACATTATGAAGCAGACCCAAAAGATTCACATAAAAGTACATTATTTTTGCCCACAAAACATTTGCTATTTTGTTATTCTTAAACAGATGCAAATTTAAAATTACGTTTGCTGTAATTAGAAGAAGGTGAGACTGGGGCTTTGAGAACTCTTTCTCCATTACGGGAAGACAACCTTGCAGCTCAAACCTGCTGTTGACAAAGACAGAGGCTGCCCTAAGAAGAGCTGATGCCTGCTGGGAAAACTGCATATACCCATGGATAAGACTTGTCAACAGAGTTTACACTGATAAGGTCAGACAGATTTCAGAGCTGCTTTTGTTTATGGTTTTTTGATTTTTTGTGGGTTTGGTTTGGTTTTTAACTATCCATACATTTGGGAAGCCATTCTGATCAGAACAAGAGCAATTTTAGGCAACAATAACTTCTAAAGAAGCATTTTGTCTCCAAGACTAATCAACTTAGCACATTCCCAGTAAGGTGGACAACAGTCCCTGTACCATCTTCGTAACAAATTTAGCATCACTCTAAGGCATAGATTGGGAATTATACCAATCACAGGTCAGAGCAACACCAGGTATTCCAAAAAGCTTCAATGCCTACCCAAATCACAAATTGTTTTTGAATTCTCCTTGGAATTTTCTTCTGGAAAAACATTGCTCAAGCTGCTACCATCGCTGGTCTATCTTACCCCTCTTAACCCAAAAACGTCTGGAAGGACCTACCCTGGTGGACATTTTACAGATGATCTTTTCTCTCTTCTCTTATTCCCTTACAAAAACCTACCATCTTCATTGTGATGAGAACAGATAGTAATGCCCCCCGAAAATACTGAATGACCAGCTCCTGTTAATCAAGAATGATCCCTCAAAATGACAGATATTTAACTGGTAGGGTTTCCAGTTGAAAACTCAGTCTTAAAAACTCAGAAAGCAAATGGGAAGCCTGGCTGTTAGATTGCTATCCTTGAGAAAGAAAGTGAGTTAAATGCAACCTGGCATAGATCTGGCTCGGCAAGTGAGCACGGCATTGTGCCAGTAACCATTCCCTTTCCGTCATCACTCAGAAGTCAGAACTATTATATTGTTATCATAGAATAAGCTTAGCACCCCCTTTTTTTTTTTTTTTTTTTGCTTTATAATGTAGTCAGTAAAGCCAGGTACTCTTTCACATAAAAACACATAAAACTCCTGCTAGATAAAGCACCAGCCCTACTGGTAAAATGCACACAGCTCTAGAAACACCCCTAAGTACAGTAATAGAGAGCACTGGCTTCACTAAGTAAGCATCAGGAAAAGTGTGAGCTAAAAATGTAGAAATGAAGAGTATGTGCTCTGGAAAGTATTAGAAAGGAATGAGCACAGTCACCAGCGGGGAGCCAAAAGTGCCCTAATTTGCATGCTGTGGTACTCTCTGATCTGTAAATAAGAGCAATTAAATCAGAATACTGCTACTGTCTGAATATTGTTTTACAGTGGCCCGTAAGAACATGGGTTTCAGACTGTTTGTGCAGCTGTTGAAGCCTCTGCTTACCCTGCAGAATACTTCATTATCTAGGGGATTTCTGCTCAGGCATGAGGAATAAACACAGTTAACTCTGAGGCCACCAAAATATCAAAAATTCTGATCTTTTGTATTTCAGCAGAAATGTCTCTTAAATATGCAGGCCGTGGACACATCACCTCTACTGGGATCCAGTGGTTCTCTGGAGACAACCTCACTAATCTCAAGCATAGTACACAGGTACAAAAGCAAAAGATTTTCTATTTTGACAGGAGAGAAAGAAAATAAAACCAGGATTCACAGACCTTGTCTTAAATAAAAAGACAAATCACATCTCCTCCACAAAAAACCTCCAAGAATACTGTGACCACATGATTCAAATCTTTTGTATACACAAAACCAGTGGCAATATGTGATGGTACCAGATATTACCTTTTAAAAGTGTTGCCCGGCATGACAAATGACTTTTCTCCTGAAGCTGAAATTGCTTCTAACTCTTCCTTAAAATTTGGTAGAAGATGGACTCTCTTTTTCTTTCCATTTGCACACGGCTCCCCAGTAGCTCCCTCCTACTTCTCAGCCCAAGAAAACTGCTGCAAAACCTGTCTCATAATCCTTCTTAAGGGCTGGTCATACCTAAATAAAACATCTCTTTGCAGGACTCCCCCTATCTTCCTAGAGGGACAGGATTTTTTTTACTCTTTCTTTAGCCATTTGTACCAACCCAGATTCTGCACAGATTCAGATGCTGATTTTCTGCTACACTTTTGGCTATTGCAGCATCTCCCTTGTCCGCGTGCATTACTTCTATTAGAACACTACATTCCAATTATATTTCAGTTGAATACCGTGACAGGAGAAATAGATCAATTTCTCCTGAAATGTTTCCATGCACTTTCAAAATGTAGATTATCATAGATCTTGGAAAGTCTATATTTGTTTTAAGCTTTGTCTAGAATAACCACACATTACATCTCTGCCTTACACTTCCATGAATACATATGAACGAAATAGATATAGAGAGATAGACACAAAAATAGTAAACTCCCTATGTTTTATTTCCTCCACTCTTCCTTTAATGTGGAAAAAGTTTGTCCACATCAATATTAGAAGAATCTGTCTTTTGAGTGCAAACTCTACCACTGTGTCAGAATTTGTATCATTCTCTCCTCTTGAAGACACAGTTCACCAAAAAAACACCCTGTAAAAGCAGCATTTGGGATCTTCTTTCATACTGTTTTTTCTTTAGCAAATCTCTGCTCCTCCCTTTCATTAATCACAAGCAATGTTTATGCTTTTTCCTTCTCAGTTTCTTCTCCAAAGGCCTCATGTTTTTCCCAGAGATCTTTTCCCATGATTGCAGTTTTGTGTACCACACCACAGATAGGACTAATGCTCTTAATGACTCTCACTTTTTTCCTGGTTTCTACTTTCAGATCACTCAACTTCAGTCAAAGGCAGACAGGTCAGCTTTTCTTTTACTGTGAATCATTTTATCATTATCAACAACACTTTCCTCTGTTTCCCTCTGTCCCCAGCACACATCATTTGATGAGCTCTGTTACTAAATCACCACGAAACAAATTGACATGTTCTACTATAATTTGCAAGGAAAGGTGGCTTACACAGAAAATAACTGGTTTTAAAAATCATGATTCAGTTTACATAGTAGTTATTAGCAGCAGGGTCCTTTCACCCTTCCTTTTATTATCGGGTTGCCACTTTCTATCACATGTGGTTATACCTCTGCTGAAAACACCCACAGTCGACAACAACAATAAAGACCAGTTCTCAGAGTCTCCAGGCGGCTGAGGACTACTGATAGCCATATGATTAAAGAGATTAAGTTTGTTGAAGCCCATTTTTAACACCAGGAATTTTGCTTTGAAAAAAATGAACCTTTAAAAATCCATCACAACTGCCATGAGCTCATTCCTTCATATCCACATGGAGTAGGGCAGGGTGCATTTCTACAAACACACAATCCAGGATTTCTTTTTTTTTTTTTTAATGAAAGAGCAAAATAACTTGAGAGAGTGTCTCAGCAAGTCCCCAAAATGACATAATTTTATATCCAAAATATTCCATTCTTTGATCTGTATTCTGAAGCAGATGGTAGATTTTGGAAGAAGATGAAGAATATGGATTCAGCCACAGCAAGATGTTCTGGAAAATTAATGCAGATTATAATGTAAAAAATTATAAAAGATGGAAAGATTGACCTCTCTATTTTAAAAGGAACTCAAGTGAGAGCTGCACAAACATAAGGCTAACAACTTCATGGTCACAAAAAAGGTGTCATTTCAAAAAGCTGTAGAAGCTCTTCTCAGTCTTCAATGAATGGAAATCACCCCTTGTTTAAATATTATGGTGCCGCTAATATTTACCAAGAACTGTAATTCCTGAAGTGCAAGTTCCAAAGCAGTCTCTGAGTTTGAAATCTGCTGGGAACTGAAATCTTAGAAGCTTGCTTAGATACCACCGCGAAGTAGAGCCTAATGTTACTCTGAAACTCTTAAGGAAAGTTCAGATTTCTCCACTCAAAGCAGTTTCCAGTATCTTATTCCACATTTCCTCTAGTGACCTACAGAAATCCTTGAGAATTCTAATTAAATTCCTGGTGATCCATAATTGAAAAGCACCATCAATACAGAGATTCTGAGTATCTCAAAAAAGGAAATGAGCTTGAACCTGCATCCTAGAAATGGAATGAATGATATCCAACCAGAAAATGAATGATATTCAGCCAGTTTCTGCACAATAAGCAATAAATAGGATTACCACTGCATCTTGGGAGATCATTTAGTGGCAACTACAGAGAGGAAAATGTGATGGTGCTACAAGCTGACTACAATGAGGGTGCACCACTCACCTTGCAGGCGTGAAGTCCTACTATTCTAATAAAAAATTCTTAGTCCTTGTACAGAATCTGCAATAATTCTCAGCAGACAAGAAAAACAATACTCCAAATTCAAAAAAATAATAACTTGTGAAGAGTATCATAAAAAGGAGGCAGTCAAAATCTCCGAAAATGTGATTTTTATACTGCTTATAGCAACTACTGCAGTGTCCTAAAATGTTTTATTTTCTAGAAGGTAGAAAGAAGGTCATGCAGCTTTGCTCATTGTCTCATGAGAATAATATCTACAATAAGAATATCTGCACAGGTTTCAAAGTAAGGACTGTAATAAACTTAACAAACAAAAAGGTGGCATTTTATCTGATTCAAAAAGTCTTCAAAGACATTTTGACCTGTTTGAAAAATGCTTTTCTCCAAAGCACTTCTGGAGTGCTTTGGAGAAAAGCATGACATGTTTGCTGGTTTATGATCATAGACTCCCTAACAAATATCCTTATTTTGTTACCTGGTTTAGATTATCCCAGAACAATAACATAGACTTAACATCCAGCATTTACAGTATAATAACTAACTCTCAAAACTTTATTCTAACCACTACGTTTTAAAAATTGAAGTATAAAAGTGTGGCAAGGCTGCAGTTGGAAAAGCTGACTGCTTTTAAGTCAAAACTGAGAACAAAATTAAATGGCAGCATATTTTATAAAATAATACCTTGGTTAAGGTTTAATAACTTGTCTTAACAGTATAAAACTTTTGGTTCATTGTTTTAAGCATTTTGGATTATGCAGGACAACATCATATCATTACCTTGAACAATTTCCCAATGGCACCATCAGAGAAAGAAAAGGATTTTTGTTCCCAGACAAAAAAAAGTACATTTTTTCTTTCTTGCAATGGAAGAGAATGTGTCCTGAATCATACTGACACATTCTTGGCCCAACATGAAGCTGATGGGATACTAAACTAACCTCAAATAGTAATTAGATATGATTTCATTTTGTGTAAGAAGCTGATTTAGTTTTAAAGGCTTTGCTTGGTGGGTAAACACGTATAAGGCATTTAATTAAGTCAAAGGGTATAAGAGCAGCAAAGCAGCAAAACAAGTGCTCTTATTGGTCTTGAACATACGTAATTTAAGCCAATGTCAGACCATCTGTGTTATAGAGAAAATTTAATTAGTGATTTTCTGGTTTGTACTACACCAGTTACCAACCAAGAAGGATTTCTGTACTACTTTTGAGACAAGTGTTCAGTCTTTCACTATTTCTATTTGGAACATTTTAATGACTCAGCTAGACCTCCAAAACCCCTGCCTGAACCTGCTAAAAATGTCTGCTGTTTTTCAACAGATTTCTTTAAAGTGAATGTTCATTCAAAATGAAATTAATTTGTTCACTTTTTCCATGACAATATTCCCCAGCTTCCTGCTTCTGTGTTCACCTTTCTTGAACTCTCTGTTGGGTGCCAACCCTGTTGGTTTCTCTCTCCTCAAAGTTACACCCTTCAAAGTTTTTTCATTTCCAAGCTTCCGATTCCTGTCCTGATTGTCTCTCTGCTTCTTTTCTTGATCTCTCTTTTGAGGGACGAGTTTTGTGTTCCCAATATGATTATTTCTGCAGCACAGCACAGACATTGCCAATCTTGATTTAAACAAGATAATTCCTATAACCCTGTCTTGCCATAACAGCACAGAGCTCTACTTAGGTTATTTTCTTCCTCTTCTCCCCCCTTTTTGTTTACATATCTGCTATACACTGTGATTTTGATTTTAAAAAAAGTTTCTGGTTAAAGCACAATCTTGTTAAAGCTCTGGCACAACCAGCTGACACCACAAATCCTCTTATTTAGTTTTTTTAAACCCTCAGGGCTCCCTTCTACAAGCTCTCCACAAACTAGGTGGTTAAGAGGAGAAGCAAAAGAAAATAAACAATATTACAAAAATAAACAAACAAAAATAAACAATATCATAAAGACACTCCTGGTTTGGTTTTTTCTATCAACTTATTTTTCTCTCAATTATAATTGCTACCTGTGTGAAACAGTAGGCTTGTACAAGGCACTGTTTGCACTACAAGGGAGAAGCTTAGTTCAGGGAGTATAATTCAGGCATCAAAACAAAATTCCTGCTATGTTTCATGCATAGTTGCTTTCTGCAACATGACTGCTTCCTCCCTCCTTGCCAAAGAAAGTTAGGCACATTTTTTGCTGTCAGCTTAAATCCACATTTAAGGTTATTTGAAACAAACCCTCAGGCTTCAGTCTTGCAGCTTGAGACCAATTCCATCTGTATTAATGAGCTCTATAATTGTCCTATATAGCACAGCTTTCAAATGTGCAAACCTTTTAAAATTATTTCAGTCTCATTTTAAACTTACAGAAATACTTCATGGAATCTGCTTCCACTTACCAGAGTAGACTTCGAGCTAAAAACATTTAAGCTGTATATCTTATACATGAAAATGGTTTTAAAAATCAAGTATTTGCATTCAGGAATTAACTTTTTTTTTATTATGCAGTTTTACTCCTCAGCAAAATAATCTTAGATGTAAACATGACACATTTTTATCCATCACTTTCTTAAACTTACAACCAGACTCACATCAGGTCACCTCAGCTCAGACATTTCAGACATGTTAATCAGAATGCACGTGCAAAACAGGAGCAATTACACAAAATGATTGCTTTAGCTGGCCCCAAAATCCAAGCTCTTTATGGCTCATCCTACCTTTAAAATGCAGAAGCAAAATGGTTGATCAAGATGCTTATGTCTGAGATCATTTTATTTTACAAAAAGATATCCTTGAATAAAAGCTTTTTCCCCAAATTCACTACACTCATTATCTTAAAATAAGTGTTGTGATCTCAACATCCAAATTAGAGTGACTTTAAAGAAGCTTGATCCCACATTAAAGAAGCCAGTAGCTCAGATCCATATTCCCTTCTCTATTTCTGCAGACTCCTTCAACTGCTCTGGCTAAAATCTTACAAAAATTCACTGAAAAGGGAAAAAGTTGTCTGTGAAAAACCAAAGTTCCTGCAGACTTAGACATTTTTTGAATTGCTACTTGACATTTCATATTTCCTAGCAAAACCAAAAAAGTGCCAAGTTCTGTTCCTAGCTATATCAGTGAAAACTGGGAGAAATTCAACTGATTTCCGAAGAATACCCATGGTTTTACATTGGCTATGGAGTACTTCCTTTGAAATTTTGCTACAATGCTTATTCCCAGTGGATTCTAATAATCCTAAGGACAAAAGATGGTGGAAAAAGCTTTCCAAATTTGTGTAAAACCACCTGAGCGGTCAGCTCCTCTCTCTGAAATTACTCTCACACATATGCAAACACAGCAGTGTTCACCAGACCTCCCAGTTTGAGAATTTAAATAGAATTTCAGCTTATCCTGTTCTGATGAATTCAGACACGGGAGTCATGGCTTCATATTTTATCTACACCTGCTTATTCTTTTGGTTTTGTCTGTTCTGACGTGTTCACACTGTATACAATGTTAGATTTTTTTTTTCTTTTACCTCTTTATTAATCGAAAGATATAGAAGTGGTTGATCTGTAAAAATCAATAGCAAAACAAAAAAACACAACCCCAAAAAAACCAACGCAGGCACGAGTGCACTTTAGAATTATCACCAAGAATGTGGTATCCTCCTCGAACACTTCAAAGTCATATTCAGTTTTGCTTGCTGTGTACAGCTGAAACTGTCTAGCACTGATAAAAAAAAAGGATTACTGTAAGAAGTTATGAACCTTTACACCTAAATGAGTTAATATCCTTCAAATTCCCTTCTCACAACTACTTCCTAAAACTCAGAGTTCAAGAATACTGAATTGAAAGTTGAGAAACATACAGATAAGTTTTAACTAAATCAACAGGTCTAATGATAACTGCCTGAGATCAAAAATCTGCCTTGAAGTGAAGCAGGTTTCCTTTCATTTCTGTAAGCTTGAGGCCTTAATTCTCCATCTTCTTGTACTGACATTTTTGTGAGAAAGTGTTAGCAGTACATTTTGCAGATGCAAAAGGCTTTGACAAATGCCCAGCACTGAGGGATCACACTGGGAGCAGAGATCTCAAGGGAATATTTTTGATAGACTAGACTGGTAGAGCATCATTTCTTTGACCATGGTATTAAAGTTGCATATTTTTGCACTCCACTTTTATGCTGCAATGCCATTCTAAAGCTGATGACAGAGTCACCAGATTAAAACATGTTTCATTTTTTTCTCTTCAAAACTTCTTGAAATCTTTGATGGAAGCCATTGTATCTAAGAAGGAAAGTGAAACAAAAATCCTGCTAAAAGGATTAGATTCTTATCTTTACAGTGGGCAAAGGGGCAAAGGATTTTTCGTGTTGTTCATTTTATCCCTATTTTTTTTTTTTTTCAGGAGAGCATCAGACAGTGAGTCACACCCCTTAGGTTTATGCCTGTGCTTAAATTGAGGGAATACATAAGAAGGGCCCTGCTGTGCTGCCATCACAGTTCACTCTGGTTTTCTTCCCCAAGAACAGTAGCCCTGCCCCACCAAGAGGGGTGGGAAGACATTGCGCTGCCTGTCCCACGGACACTGCTATTGCTCTGCCAAATGAAGGACAAGTCATCCTTCATCCACTCAAAGGTAACCAACATTCTACAACTTTTCCTTCAGCAGTGTCCTCCAAGCAGGAAGGATTGAGATTTTAGCACTCCTTTTTCTATTCTATGTCTTTTCCCAGCTTTGAGACGCCGGCTTTTCTCTTGGCAATCATGATTTCCAAATAACGCAAACATCAAAATCCTGTTCACAAAGCAAAGAAAGCATCCTCAGTTCCCCCCGCCGCCCGCCTTTCCTGTGACACAGCCTTGCCAAACAGCCAATAAAATCCCAATCCTCTGCTGGTATCCATGGGTGAGTGAAGACATTATTTCACCCACCCATTGCTGTTAATGCTTTGACTACATTCACGTACAGGTACTTGTGCTGGGAGTTATTTACACTTGTTCAGCACCAAAACCCCCACCTCTGGCTGGGACTCACTGGCTGTGGCTCAGGCCTGGCCTGTGTGGGCCAGGGAGAAATATTTTCCTGCTTGGAGAAACACAGGCTAAGAAATGCCTAAATATATGATAGAAGTAGGAGGCAGGAGTGAAAGAGAGAGAGAGAGAAAGTCTTACTGAGGACAGATAATCCTGGAGTAGCAAACCTGGTTTTTCAGAATAGGGCAAATATCTGATGGCTGTTTCTCTGATATTCTGAAAAAACAGAACTTATTTACAAAACAAACATACTGAAATTGTACCAAAAGTGTTACCAGTTCCTCCACCCACACAAAGTGTTCTGGCAGGATCTTTAACTTTGACTAGTTGGTCAGGTTAATGGAATCATGGCAGCAAATTCAGCTCCTGTTGGTATTACACCTTACTGTCAACAGTATGAGATAGCAATCTACATATAAATTAATCGGTCTTTTCCTCAATAGCACAAAACAGCTTTCCTGAGCTTATAAAAACAAGGCTACCCATATATAAACATTGTTTGCTAAAGTCTTTGTCAAGCCTGTATCATTGCATCTACAAATCAGCATAAGTCTGCTCAGACCCTCAGTGCTTTCCTGTGCAGAAAGCTCAGCAGTTTGGCAGATCGCAGGCACGGATTCAATGTCATGCTTTAGGGAATAAAATCTGCTATTCTTCAAAGTAAAGGTGCTATTTTAAATGTAAGCAGATCAGATATGACCTGTAGAGGGTGCCATGGCAAGCTGTGTGTGAAAAGAGAAAATAATGATCAGCTGAGTTCTTAAACACTGAGTGAAAACATACATTCCACCTGAAAGGTATGATTAAATTCATGGAGAGGTTTGGGGTGGGTTTTTTTCTTCAACTGCTTTGGTCTCTTTCTTTACTAAGTCTAGATATACAGGCTGAAAAGTGAAAAAAAAAAAAAGAGAAAAAAGAGCAAGTTATAAATAAAGAACTGACGTTAGGAGAGCTGATAAAATATGAATACCATTCCAAGGAGCTTAATGTGTCATAGCTGCATAATAGAAAAGGGAGTGAAGTGCGTATGTGCCCCTGCTGCTTAACAGTAGGTTTGAAAGAGGCTGCAAAGGCAGCACAAGTGGAAAATTCCCTCGTTGGCTGCTTACCAAGGCATCTATTCAGCTTATGAAAAATATGATGTTTTATTTGATATCAAGTGTATGGATTGGGTTTTTTGTGGTTTTTCTACACAGAAACAATTGGAGAAGAGAGCGGGACACTGGAACCCACTATCTTCTGCCTTTCCTCTTGCCTTCTCCTACCCTGTCCTTTATTATTTTTAAACCTCTCATCAAATCTGAAAAAAGCTTTCTCCATACAACATAGCCAGTTGTATATTTGATGGGTAGCTTTAAAATGCATTTCTGTGATGATCTTCCCTGTTCTCAGAGGTGAGCAGTAGCCTAGTAACCAGGAGCTGCTAAATACTGATACTTTGATTCAGTGCAGCTCTGCTAAGCCTGCCATCTTCCATCTCCAGGGGAATCACTGTATTAAATTTACATTAAAGAGGGCTGTGTGACTGACCCAAGGGTCATATTAGCATTTTTACTCCGGTAAGTTGGTCAGCAGAACACTTCTGTACCATGGAAATTATTCCGGTACTCTATTGTTAGGAATTAAACATTTATGAGAAATTTTGTACAAGCATATTAGCAAGAATGAGCTGGTAAAAAGTACAGTAAGGGCAGAGCAGTAACAGTATGTAGATCTGAGAGAGAAAATCAAATTGGATTCTTTTCATCTCAGAATGAAAGTGGACACCGGGAAACCAGCAGTAACATGACTGAAAGGAATCCTCTGTTTACTGGAAGAGACACTACAAAGGTAATGGTGATAAATGTGCTTAAACCCCCCTGTTCTGCTATACTCACTGGGCTCTGTTCTTATGCAGACCCTTTCATTAGATTCAAAGTTTGTCAGTGTAAAACAGCTAAATATTATGAGGCAGAATCTCTGTTTTCAGATGAGCACAACATGCAGAGCTACCTGGATTTTACACCCTTGAGGTTCAAGGGTCAGTCACAAAACAGGCAAGGGACTAATTGACATTTATTCTGTACTTGAAAGGAAACAAACAACCGTATGTTTAAAAGGATCAGCTGGGAAAAGACAGTAGAAAATAGAAATATAGATAACTCACAGCTGTGTAAGTGCAGGAGGAATGAAAAGGATCCAGCACAACTTGGCATTCAGAACTGAATAACAATGACCCTCACAGACCATTAATATCTATTTGTCTGTACCCTGGAAAATTCCATATAGATGAAAATGACCAAAAAAACACATTTAACAATCTAATAAGCACTGATAAGCACATTTCTTTGCAGTGAACAATAAATTTAAGACCAGTCCAGCTAGAATCCTATTAAATTTAAAGGACCTTTGGCTACTCTATGCCTCCCCCTGCCTCCGATTTTTGTACTTTTTATCTCTAAAACTACCTCCTAGGATAAAAGCTTTCACTGGCAAGGTGACATCAACATGCTAAGGTAATTTGAAGCATCTCTCTTCTCCATTTCTAGAAAAAAAGGAGGACTGACTGGGTGGCTTCCAAGCTGGGAATCTGGCTCTGTAGACACTAGCTCCTAGCTTGTACTTCTGCATCAACTGCCCATACCTAAAATGAGAAAGGAATTGCTCTTGGATACTTCAGAGTTTTAAGAGAATACCTCATACAAAGAATGTGAGATGTTGCAATGTTTGGAAAGGGGATGATCAGACTTTTGTCAGACATTTCCTGGTTGGATCTAGAAGAAAAAGGGTGACTTCTAACAAGAGAGGCAGAAGAAAGCAAATGCTGTCAGACACAAAGCAAGGGACCTGAAATACAACCATTCCCATCAGCTCTGCAGTGCCAGTTCCTGGAATATCTCCTCAATTGTACAATCACACAGACAATAATCAATTGGTTAAAAAATGTGCTAAAACAAAAATGCAGAAGATTCATATGTGTCTATACAAAAGTTTAGGAGGAACTTTCTAATCTCTAATCAAGCCAAAAACTTCTTTAAAACACATGCCCTGACTTTAGCAGTAATGTGCCAACCTCCAAACTAAAGTGATATATTTGACATGAGTGACTGACTTAACAGTCACAGTCACAGTCTTCTGTGTTCCAGAAGAAGCACAATGAGCCTGTACCTACCTCTTTAGTGAGCTTTGAAAAAGCACTCTTTAGGCACAAAAAAAAAAAAAAAGAAAATCCCTTTAGTTTGCCATGTATTCATTTTCTCCTAGACTTTGAGTTTTCAGGGTTTTATTTACGTTTGCTTGTTTTCTTGGTGGTGGGTTTGTTTTTGTTTTGTTTTGTTTTGAGTTTTCTTTGGGCTTATCCTTTGCTGTTTTCTCTTCCAGACTTGTCTCATGATAGTCATACCTTGTTTTTCTAGGGGTGGTCATTTTTTATTCATTTTCTCTATTTAGCATCTTCATCATTCCTAGCAACAAAAGCTTGCTTATATTCAGACCCTTGACCATCCAAAATCTGACTCAGACTGGAATACATAAAGACTGAAAGTCTTTCAGAAGTGTTTAACACACAGAGCTATTACAAATGCATGCACAGTCTCTTCCTGGACTGACATGACACTTCAGTTGGAGCCAGGACAATAGAATGTGTGAGGTAAGACAGTGTCATGATCACAGCACTGGAAAATTGCTGTTGAGTACTAAAAGTGCTCTCTCAAGCCCAACCGTCACGATACTGTGCCAGACTCGGGGGAATTCAGGCTGTTTGCCTTCTGGGGGTGGCTGGGAACTGTCCCAAGCCCTGGCACAAAGCAGGAGGCACTAAAAAGCTGCTCTAACTCACACCTGAGCGCCCACCGCTCCGCCAGCCTGTTCCAGCAGCAGGGACTGGCAGGGCTCGGAAGCGCTTTGGCTGAAGACCTTTCCATCTCCAAACACCTCCCACAGCAAGGATAGACAGCAGAATAAAAAACCTTGATTCTTTGCCACAGGAAGTCCGTTTCCCCTGAAGAACCCTCCTGGGACTGCGTCCATGGCATTTTGATTGCTTCTGGCAACTGCACGAGGTGGAAGGACATGGCTAAAACATGCCAACAGCAAGCGAATTCACAGCCTTCTACTCGGGGCTGCCATTTCGCAGAAAAGCAAGACTTAAAGCAACACTTCTAAAGTACACAAGAAAGTAATTTTAAATATTTCTTTCCTACTTCATTTTGGACATAATAGTTGAAAAGTTTTACAATCTCGCTGAGCAAAAGTTTTGAATTTCTTTTGAAAGAGTCAGATTTGAAAATAAGGAGGAATTTATTTTTTATCATTAACTACGTGATGATTTCAAAGGTAACATAAACACCACCCATTTGCTGTTGGCTATTCACAAAGTGGTTAAGGTAGCAATAATATTTGAAAGACCAATTAGCACTTCAGAAGTTAAGGCTAGACTTTAGGATGGGCTGTTTCCAAATTAATCACTATGACTAACTGGTGCAGTTTTCCTTTCTTCCATGAGAATGCAGGTTTTCAGAGTACAAATACTCAGCTGGGTTGCAAAGTAAACTGTAACTGAGGAACAAGTGCCTCCCCCATTCTCTGACAAGATACAATCAGCAAATCCCCATCCTCTGCTTGAAGGGTTTGGAACCTGTACCTCCTACCACCAAAGGAAAGACTCAGACTACCAGGCCACGTAAAATTTCAAAAGCGGCACTTTGATAAACTTTATACTATCAACTGTTCCACTTTCCATGAGGAGTGCAGTATGGAGAGAAAGAGTGGATAAACACGAGCAGGAACAACCACATCCTGGTGATCTCAGTAGTCACCTAGGGAGGAGCTGACCCAGCAAGAGCTTGTTTCAATGAATGCATAATGCTAAGTACATAGTGAAGTGCAGGCAGAAACCCACTTCATACTTCTCCCAGAGAGACCCCCAAGTCATTAGGCTGCAGTTGCATTTTTTCCATTTCAGCCCAATGAAATATTAACTACTTAAAGTTAAAGCAGAGTGAAAACCTTCAAGCTGTTGTGACTCATGAATCTGGCACTGCAGAGCAGCAGACAGCTACAGCAGTCCGCTGCAAAATTGGAGGAGATGCTCTAACTTTGGGGGAAATGAATAAAGGGTTTCATGATGATTTCTTACATTTGCACAAGTGTTTCACTGAGTGCTTTCCTCTACTTTCTTATACCAGAAGAAAATCAGCCTAGAGATAGATGCTCTCCTGCAGTACAATTTGGTAACTTTGCTTCTGAAAGGAGCAGGGCTTCAGCCATATCCCCCAGTCCAGCACTTCTTGCTGGTTGACTCAAGCTTTTAAAGCACTGACTCTTCATGCACCCAGCTCCCCTCCTGCAGTACACAGAGGCCCTTGACACTCAGGACACCACAGCTGAGTACATCAGGCAACGAAGCACTTCAAAGCTGCAGTGTTGGTTGAGCACTGCCACCCACACCCACCAAGATGAACAAAGTGGATTTAAAAGCAATAAAGGATGTGGCTGCGCTCTGCCTCTCTCTGTAACAACATCAGTAATGATTCCCCTCCTCCTTTTCGCCATGTGTTTCAAAGATCACGTTGGGCAATCTGAAAGGCTTGTGGCAAGCCATGGAATATCACACTGCCTTCCTGCCTTCGTTAGTCAAGCCATAAAAGCACTCAGAAAAAGAAATTGTTTGTATTTTTGTGCAGGAAACAGACTACAAGTCTGACTTTAATACCATTCTCCAAGGTTTCATGTAAGATCTTTTGAACTTTCAGCAGGTGCTTTGTATAATCTCATATTGCTAATGATTTTAGGCAGCCACAAACAGCCAACTGTGCCTGACTCAGCAGTCTCTCACTTTCTATATGTAACAACCAGACAAAAAATGCAGCCTTTCCCTGCTGGCTGTTCCTTTGAAATTTGCCTCGTGCCTTCAAATAAGCAGGGAGATCAGGGCATTTATAAGGGACTGGGGAAAAAACAGCAAGGTCTTTTACTTGGAAGCTGTCACATTGACGTCTCTCAAACATCCGCCTGCAAACAAAAAAATTAAAGCCTAACTAAACCAAACCATAAATGTATTGCTCACAGAAACATAGGTCACAGTTCTGCAGTCAGGTAGCTCATGTGAACTGGAACAGTGTTGGTGAAAGGTTTCAGTAGGACTATTTATCTACTGGGAGAGGTTGTGTGACCAATCATAACTGAATTCCAAATTAACTGGTCAGGGCAAAACAGGTCCCAAACGCAGCAACAAACCATCTAAAATTCATGTGACACTGACCTACACAAAATATGCGTTTGATGAATTGAGGTGCTGGAGTTTCACTCTGAAAAGCTGAACCTCTACCTCACAGATAAGTTTTCTGAGATGTCTACTTTGCACCTGAATCTTCTGAGGCACATGAAACAGATCATAGCAATATATCATGGGAGCACTGCTCTTAACTTCTCCAAAGCAACAAAGAAACATCTCCAAAGACTGGTTGATTCCATAAGAAACTCAAAAAGGCTGTAGATGAATTCTTTTGGGTTTGTTTTTGTCTACTTCCCTAGAGAAAGAGAACTGAAGAATTGAATGAGAATTCTGTGTTGAAGGAATTACAGAAAGTATGAGCTAAACCCAAGATGAATCTTTTTTAACCACAGGCAGTAGAGGCAATTAGCCTCAGAGAGGCAATTAGCTTTAGCATAATTTCACAGGAAAGTGAGAAGAAAAAAAATCAATAGAGTGTGGAACTTATAGGTAACCTTCCCTCCATCCTTTAAAACAGAAAAGCTGGTAAGGAAAAGACTCGCCCTTGCTTTCTGTTGGAGCAACCATTGATTCTTCAGAAAATTTAGAATTATTTTTGTTTACCTGTTTTAAACAAGACCCTCTGGTTTGCTGTTTCATGATGTCTTCGCCAGATCTTTCCTCTTCGCTGTTCTCGTTTTGAAAACACCTCACACAGTCTCTGCATGTCCCAGACCAGTTATGCCAAGATATTCTACAGCTCTGTGGTAACTCGTCATTCATCTCTGTAGTTCTCAGCTACTTTTGCCTTCAAGGGTGGGTCATAACATCTTGTCAGCTCAGAAAAAATTAGAAAACCTAATAAATTTAAAATGAAGTCTTTCAAATGGCGAAAATGTCTGGAGTAAAAAAAGCCTTTTGGCCCAAAGAAACGTGTTAAGTGAGGATTAAAACAGAAACGCACATTTGGAGTAAGCTCCTCAATATAGGGGAAATGAATAATCAAAAAATTAGAAAAAATAAATGGGGTAAATACAAGTAGAAATGTTTATTAACAAAGCCATTTTCTTTTTTTGGGCAGGAAGAGACTCCTAGAGATCTGTGTGAGGCCAAGGAAAAACAGGACATGTTTAGTCAGAGAGTGCCCAGGGTGAGCAGGACTGAGCTGCTCCCTTCCCAAACTCATCTCCCACATCTGCTCTCAAAGGCAGTTCTCTAACCAGCTTTGTGCATCAGCCCTCAGCTATGGAATCTAAGATCAGTCATAATCTTCTGTGGTGGTTTGGATAAAAGATTGCTTTCAGGTGCATTTTACACTTTTCATTTCCCTACTTTATGCCTTCCTTTTGCAACAGCCCTTTCAGCTTTGTAGCCAGGAGCTTATCCCTTGTTTTAATCTTACCTGTGGTTTCCATTAGACTGATGTCAGTCTGGCAGTCTCAAGACACAAGGCTTTTATGAAAATGACAAAATCCTAATAAACTGATGGTGCAGACAAACCCTTTGGACAATCTGCAGTGAAAGCTACATTGGGCAATTCCAGAGGCCAGGTTAGTCCTCCTGCTAGCTTGAAGAAGTCCCTTGGAGAGTGGAACTGCAAGCTACTAAATAAAACCAATTTACAGATTTTATCCAGTACCCTTTGACAAAGCTCAGACAGTGTGTGTGTGGAGGGGAGGAATTGCTATACTTACTGAGTTTCAGGCCTTTTTTCTGGGTGTTCATTAATATTTTTAATGTCTTGAGATTTTCAGTTCTTCAGAGCTTCAGTGGAAGAGAAAGTGCCACAGCAGTGGCGTGCCAAGGGGTATTTGGGGTATTTGGAAGCGGACAGCTGCAGGCTCCAAGACCAGGAGTAATTATGGCATAGTAGGTGGGATTCTGGAGTTTGGATCAGCAATTGTACAACAGATTAAAATCAGACATAAGTTGCAGTTACAAGTTTCCAACAAGCACCTGCAGCATTTCAGTCTTACAATTTATCAGTTCCTATTCAACCACCTTTAGCTCTGTGACAGTATTACACCTTAACGTCGAGGCACTCTGAATGTTAACATTCAGAAATTGTATCTGGGAAAGGAATACTTCCTGCATCCCTTAAGTATTGTTAGAAGAGAGTGCATTACATGACCCTCCACTTCCCAGTTTGATGTCTTCAGTGTTAGCAATTTTTAGGAGGCTCTCAGCCTTTGCCTGTGTGCCCCTGCCAGCCCATGATCCTCCAGCTCTCTCTGAGCCATAAACCACAGATGCTCCACACCCCCTGAATGCAAATGACTCATTTTCTAGTGGTTCTGATGGATACTAAAACATCCCCTTGAATTTTGTCCCATTCTTTTGGATGGGAGTTTATGCTTTTATAAAAACAAAATAAAACACACACAAGCTTCAAGCTCCCCAGAAGAGGCTTGTAAATCTGCCATGGAAACTATTACCTGATAGATAGTTTAGAACAATATTTTACTACAACTATCCTACTTATTGATTTTCCTTCTTGTTTATCTTTGTGAACAGAAATGTTAATGATTTCTCTTCAGTAGATTTTACCTATTTTTCTATTTATGAACACACACGGTTCCTCCACTTCATTACTTACAGGACTCTTGAGAATGTTTCTCCTGTAAGTAGATCATCTATTTGCTATGAACTGTAAATTCAGAGTGTATAATCACTAAGTACTCTGTGAAGCTGACTGGTGTTATTTCTTTCCTGAGTGAGCCATTCAGAAACACGTGCATTTAAAGCAGTGAAACCTACTTTGAGACAAATTTTAAAAATAAAAGACCAAAAAAAAGATTAAAAAAAATAATTACTATTTAGTGAAAACCTTCAGAACCCAGCAATTTGCCACATGTATGCGTGACAACCATGCGGCAAAAGGTAACCATGAAAAGGTGAAAAGTGCAATGTTGCTGGATTTTTATTTTCAGCTTAGAATTAATGTTATCACTCTTCCTACTGCTGTTGTAAAGTAATGCAACTGCCTAAAGATCCATTCATGGTTTTCTGACACTTCTTCTTAGGGAAAGCATCCATTGAAAATGTCAACAAAAAATACCTAAACATGAAGGGCTATAAATGCCAAGATTAAAGTGAGAGATCCCACAAATGTCTCAAGTACAAGCAGTCAGAACAAAGCACTTGCATACATCTTTTTGAGGGTGATTTTCACTGCTAATCTGACAAAACTAGAGACACAGACACTTCATAAGTTGTTCTTACAACAGACTATGTAGAAACTGCTGTGCCCCTTTCTGTCTGACAAAACAGCGGCAAGGTGCTCGAGTCACTGAGAAAAACAGACAGACTTTTGCTCATTGAACCCATGTTAATGCACTGGCTTGAAGGATATACTGCTTATGGAGAAAGCTGATACATTTCTAAGGCCTCATGACCTGGCTAATTTTGTAGGTTCAAATTTTTTGAGATATGAGCCATGAAGCAACTCCTTGTTTGTGTGGGTTTCAACGTTTTCCATCTGATGATTATTTTCAATTAAACGAATGAAACAACCAGCACGTGTCATTACAAGACCTGAAAAACACAAGCTCTGAAACGATCAAGATCCTTTCTAAATGATCAGTGGGGGAAGTCCAACTGCTGCTTTCAGTGCAGCCTGAAGTCCCAGCTGCATAACCAGGAGCAGATCCTCAGCTGGTGCAGAGCGTCACAGGATCGCTGAAGATGCTTTACACCAGCCAAGCATCTGCTGCCAGCAGTTTTCTAAAACTGCCCACACTTCTATGTGCATCAATTGAGCAGTGGTGGATGTACTCCTTGTGTTCCAGCCTCCAGCTGGAGCAGGAATAAAACAAAACCAGTCATGTCCAGAGTACAGAGGTGAAAACCCTGCAGTGCTCACGGGTGAGAGAGGACTGGCTGGGCTGAGGACCCCTGAAGCACTTTGCTTAGCAAAGTCCTCCTGCAAAATGAAAAAAGGAGACATGCTAATTCTTTGATTGCTGGTGCCAGGAGGAACAGAACACAGGAAATCTAGTATCAAATGCAGCATCTTTTCTCTAACACCTCGTCTGCCATCACTGAGAGTGGAAAAAAAAAAATGACCAGCAGTCTCCAGGAAAAAATAAGGCATTTTCAATTACTGCTTATGTTCAAACTCAAGAGCACCGCCTGAAATGCTCTCTACAAATCTCCCCATTCCAAAGTAAACACAGTAAGTTAACTCTACCCAAATCTGTCTTTGATAAGAGAAGAAAAACTACATTATTCATATTTGAAGTCAAAGAAAGATTTCTCCAAAGATGCTGGAGAAATTAGACATCAATTATACTTACTCTTGCTGTGCCTTAGAGTAAGCACACCCATTTCTTTCACTTCCACTGAGAGGCAATCAATAAAGTAAACAATATATATTGTTAGAAAAAGAACAGAAGAAAAAAAAAAAAAACAGAGAACATCATTTTGTCTCTGTATATACCCAGAGAATGCCAGTATTTTGAATAATTCAGGCAGTTCTGGCCCCTCTTTCTAGAAGTCTATAGCAGAATTGGAAAATTTTCACTAAAAGAGCAACAGGAATAGGATAAACACAGGACAGCTTCCACATAAGGGATGAATAAATAGGCTGTGGTCTACAACCTGAAACAGAGATATCTAAGGGGAGTTCTGATGGTGGTCTATAACATTATTTGTGTCATACAAAAACAAATGGAAACCAGCAGTTCCCCATCCTACCCACTGCAGACCATCAGCAAAACTCACAGGCAGCAGGTTTAAACTTCATATTAAACAATATCTGCTAGAAAGTTACCTCCTTCCAGTATCCTTCTGCAATATTTGGAGGAAAATCTCTTGAAAATCTGTTTTCTACATAAAAGAATGTAAATGTATGTGCATGATAGTACATTCCAAGTGTAATTTCCACATACATGGTTTAACTAATTCTGTCGCTCCCTGCAGGGTGGCTGTTAGGTATTGTAAACCAGTGAGGTATTTTAAATGTTAAGAATGGTCCTTTCCAAATGGACCAGTCCTCTTCCCACTGAGGGAATGAGAAATATCATGGTAGGGCCAGTTTTATTCTGGCACAAAGCCCCCGTGTGAACAGCACTGACTCCTCTTGGAGCTGCAAGCAGTGATGGGAGTGAGCCAGCAGCACCACAGTAAACAGCCATCCTACCAACAGCAGCAGATAATCCCAATGTCTGTACCCTTGGGAAAGCTGCTAGAGCAGCTGAGGACTCCGGGCTGGATCCTCTGCTTCTGTGATTTGCAGTAGTTTGATTTACTCACTGAAGTGACTCTGGTTCACACCCTTTCTTGGGCGTCCCGCTGCTGCTTATTCAAGGGCAAGAAAATGCAGTGCTTTGGGGAAAAAAATAATAAGTATAAAATATAAACACTCTCTTTTGACACCAGTTTTTAAATCATTTTTCACCTGAAATTCCCATAGTTAAGATTCCCATTATTACGATTTGCTGTCTCACGAAAAAAAAAGCACTGCAGATACTATAACAAAAGTTGGAAACTGCTTGAGCAATCAAATTGTCTCAAGAAGACAATAATGTCTTTGAAGAAAATATTGTATTTACCTAGCAATGTTTAAAAAGCCATAATTTTAAAAGGAGAAGCAAGAAGAAAAGTTAAAATAGCATGATATTTTTTATTAAGTGGTCTAGAAATTCTACTTGGCACTCTGCTAAACACAAAGGGCATTTTGCTTTATCAGTAAGTGATGGTATTTACTTTCACCTTTTCTGTCAAAATGAGCGCCTTTCAACTTATATGGCTTCACAACATCCACTGTCAACATATTATTCTCTTTGCTATAAATGACCCAGAGGACGGCTTTTCCACCAGAACTGCACCTTCCCTCAAGTTAACTGGGAAAGAAGAAAGTAAATCAGCTATGACATGCAGCAACCTCTTATTCCACAACCACACTGAGGCCTGGGCTTACCTTAAATGTTTACAACAAATAATGTTCTTAAACTGAGCTGGTTTTTAATATGTAGGTACCTCCTGAGAAGCTTGTTCACATCCACATCTGGACAGGAACATTTGCTGGTGCTCAGTGTGCAGGATTTTTACAATCTCACTTCTGCACTCTAAACACGCTGATGGTAAAGATTGGGTTTTGCTCCAAAGAACTTACATTGTATATATGTACTAGGCAAGGGTAATTTTTATTTGAACATAAAAGGAACAGTGCTATATCAGTAGAAAAATTATAGCCATTATGTACTTCTATGCCAAAATCCTTTCAGTGAAGAACTGGCTCATGAAGGAACCAGTTATTTAAGCAAAGCTGCTCTTGGTCTGTTCGCATCTGTTTCGAGAGGAATCTGAAGAATTCTTCCAGCTTGTGTCACTTACTGGAAATACCACATTGGAGCAGCCACTTCTCTCCTGCCTACGCTTCCAAAACCTCCCCGTAGTGACGTGTGGAGAGGCAGAGAGGGATGGTGGAGCCAGTCCATCTCTCTGATGCCAACTAGACATCTGCAGCTCAGTTCTTCTGACTGCTTTCCACAGCCTGAGTGGGACAGAGTGCCCAGGGCGGAGGAAAAAAAAAAGCTATTCCAATATGTGAAAACTTACTCTAAATGTTATTAACACTTCTGCAGTTACTTGTGTTCATTTTCTCCTTGTTTAAAAAACACAGTATGAAAATCTCCCATTCCTGCAGATGGTAGAAATACACAGAAAACAAAAAAGAGAGGCTCATATATTGATAACACTCCTCCCTTCAGCATTGAGTATAAAGAGGACTTATACTTTGTGGTTCCAGAGCCAGGAGTGAGAGCGCTGGATTGCCAGGTGTGTTTTCATCTGGGAGCACGATTGCTTTATCTTGCAACAACAAAGATTGCTATCAGTGCTAACAGAGCAATATGTATAATCTCCCTCCTTAAAACTCAATGTTTCATGAAGAAAACCACTTTTTTCAGATTTACAATAAAGCAAAATGGTATGAAGAAGGCTGTAGAAAAGAGGGGTAGGAAAAAAATCACTCATCCCTGTTCAAAGAGGCCTTACGTTCATGAGACTAGAAGACTGCATCCCATGCCATAATCATAAGGGAGGGAAGATCCTTGAGGAAGAAATGAACTTAATCTTCATTTAAAAACAAAACCCACTTTCAATACCTTTGTGTATTGACAACAAGCACACAAGAGTCTCATTGGGACATTACTTGGCATAATTTAGCTCTCCTATAATTTAGCCTTAGTCCACTGAAAGATAAAACCCTGTTTAGATCTCAGTTGAGACAAGCGGGTTTAGTCACAAAGTTTGCCACCACTTTCACTATTGTTGCTCTCCCAGATCTAAAATTAAGCCTCAAATGTTGACATGTCCTATGAAGTGTAGTGAAATTTCAGTTTACATTTTTCTCCAGTCACAATAAATGCAGATTGACAGAACAATATTAATACTAGCTTAAAAAGAATAAATTTTCAAAGCTACTAAAAATCACTGAAGCGTTCACAAATGCTTGAGTGAAGTATTTTCATACACAGCTGAATGGTTGAAGGTTAAAGATCTCTATAGGCCAAAGAGAAAATAAAAGGGTACAAAAATCAGTTTTTAAATACACGTAAAAATGAAACGCATTATTTTTTCTGTCTTTGAGCATTCAAAAATCAAAGACATCTTATTTAAGAAACAAAAAGAAAAAAGTTGCTCTTTACTAAGGGAAAAGAAACAATCCACTTTGAGGTTAGATTAAACAGATTGATCAAATCTGAAAGCTTTCTTTTTTTCTTTTTCTCATAGCTAGAAAGCTCTGTCAATGCTTTTTCCCCCTAAGTATTAACAACCAGATTCTCCCTTCACCTTCTTTTCTAGTAGAGCTAATAAAATAATAGACAATATCAAGCATTTTTCTGGGACTTCTTGCAGAGTTGCTGCTTAAATCTGGTTTAAAATCTATCTATTCTTTGGTGCATTATTATTTGGATTTGCATTATTTTTAATGTTTGAAAAATCAGGGTTTCATGAAATGTTTCATAAGTTGTATTTTCAGCACAGTACCAAGCTTACAGTACAATATTTTGGCACAGCTGATCTTGGTGAATTAATTCAATTAATTAGTTTGATGAATCAGCTGGACCTACAATTTCTATCTTTAATCAGGCAGTTAACCTGCGAGACAGACAAAATAATTTGGGAGTTCTTAACTCGGAATTGATGTCACATCTCTAACGGTGGACAAACAAGGCTGTATTAAGCAGAGGTGTTAAACTCATTAATAGCGAAATATTGTTGGGGAAGTGAGGTTGCAGAATCTTCTTTTAGTTCTCAGCACCATGCAAGGCTAAATATGAGATACTTTGCGCTGTGATTTAAAAGGGACAGACTCAGAGTTCACAGTAAACCAGGCTGGCAGAGGGCATCAGACCCTCACAAGACTGCCTGGGAAGAGGCTGCTCCAGAGCCTCCCAGGGCTTGAGTCAAAAGCAATGATGCTACCTGAGCTCCTCCTTTCTTATATGATATACATGAAGGAGAAGGTGGATGTGAAAAGGACTGGTTATGCCATACGTCTCAAATATGGCATTTTATTTCCTTCCTAAAATGGGAAGGAAGGAAGGAAATGTGATGTCAGCAAACTGCAAAACAAGTGACTCAAACAAAGCAACTTTAACTGGATAAATAAAAACTAAACCCTCAGCAAACAAGATCTTTTACTGCCTAAACATCTTTCCTAGACTTGTTCTGTGGTTCATGTGAACATCTGCCTATCCCAGGCTAATCCACTCCCAACACTGGATGTTTGGGAATGGGGAACACCTGGACTGCCAGGCACAAACTGAATAACTGAGGTAACTGAGCACAAGAATGGTAAGTGTCAAGGACTGCCCACAAACATGCTTAGCCTAACAAAAGTACTCACTAGAAGTTTCTTTCTCCTTTTCAGCCACCTGATAATGAAAATAATTGCAGAGGTACAAAAATAAACTTGAGATGCTTTTCATCCATCAGGAGATCATAATTTACGGGCTTTGGGCACACAATAAACAAATGGTGGCAAGACAAATATTGTCAGATCTGTCATTTCTTCTGGAGAGAGAGGAATCATCCAGTGTGGGGAAAAAAAATAAAGCTGTCAGAGATGGGTCTGTGCAGCAGGAAATTCTGCTGCACAGGTTTGTCAACAGCCCTGATAGTTGTTTCCTGGACAAACCACAGAGCAATATTAACAGCAACCCAAGAGGTAGCGCTCAACAGTGTCATTCCACCAGATGCAAGATCTTCTGCCAAGATAAACTTTCAGAGAAGTGATATAAACAAAATAAAGGACTGTTGTGATAACATCCACAATGTATAAATAAAGAGATCCCTTTCCTTCTTGATATGAAGGGGACAAGTCTTCATCTCATAGGAACTGATGTGGTTCTACCGTCTACTCTAAAGACACAGCAGCAGAGCAGAAATTCAGGTAAACAATCTTCCAACAGAAGCACCTAACCATCAAATGGGCCTGTGAGGCTCAGATCTTCATTCTGGCCCTAGCAGTATCTTTTGCACACAGCTAAGCAGTGACTTGGATGGGAAAACAGTTTATTCTAACACCCTGTTTATTTGACAACATGTTCTGTCTTAGTCCAGGTCACGAGATTTCTGTGTATGAAAGACCAGATGGCAAGTCTAGAAATTTCTCACTATAAGAATTTTCCTCCTCCAGAGAGAGGAAGAAAGAGAGATTACATCACCTCTCCTGTATCCCAAACCCCAGAACAGCTTGATTGGTTTATCTTCTGTTTCCTGATTGGATAGACAACATGCAATATAAGTTTTTAGTTGCAAATACCTGTAGGAAGCAATTAAAGCCCAATAATTCATACATTTATCCAGAGAACGGAAAAGCTGACAAACAGACTCTCAGCTTTATGGGTGTAACACTATTAAGAAACCACACGGAAAAAAAGTTGCCCTCTTTGTGAGGACAGCCCATAGATCTGCCAGCTGAAGCTCTGCCTTGGTATCCAGAAATAATAAATTCTGCTGGTCAGTACCACACACAAACTCAAGTATGTCGACAACGTTTAATTGTGGTCCACAGAGTGCAAGTAAACAAACAAACTCCTCTTTTAGAAGACCTAAAAAAAAGATCTTAGAGCTTAGCTACCAATTAAAGATAACCAATTTTGCAAATACTATCTGGTGAGCACTTTAGGTGATGAACTGAAAAACAACATGTAATCAAGGACTTGCCTCGAAACACTATGGCCACATGCAGAGATTAAAAAAGCACTAGCGTGCTCAAAAATAAGAATGCAAAAGATGAACTCACCAAATTGACTGAAACCACCACTGTGAGAGCACAGCTGGGGCAGGAAGAAAATTACATGAGGTCATCTCACATCTGCCATGTGGTTCAGGTCCACTAGCCAGGCACGGCTTCCTTGCACAGCCAGACACAGATTCACAGAAGCTGGCTGGACATGACAGAAAACTGAGGAGCTGCTTCCCTAGTACTCAGCAGGCATGGATTCAGGGCTTTACAGAGCCATCAGCTGGAACCATCTGTGACTGTCCTACTACTTCCAATTTCTGTAGGAAGCGAGCCTTAGAGAGCCAGGAAGGGAAAGATTCTCATACAGTCTCAGCTATTAGAGCTGCACCAGCACAGAAAATTACTGCCTACCCTCTGACGTTGCCTGCTTGGTTGTGAACACCCCATGTTCATACTAAATCATGTAATTCACCTTTCTTGGGCTCCTCTACCTCTCCCAGCTAACATGAGCACCAATGGCTAAGCTACTTGAAAGTAACTACAGTATTTAGGAGCCTAAATCCATTGTTTTTGTTGTGTGCCAAATACACAGCAAAATATCAGAACTAATCTCACAAAACAGGAGTTCCTTTGATGTTTCCAATCATAGATGATGTGCAATAATATTTCAGTAAACCTCAAATTATCTTTTTTAAATGTGAAATTCCATAGATGTCGGTGAAGTTTCACAAGCACAGATTCCAGCCACTCAATGGAGATGAAAGAAACAAGGCAGTAGTATAAAGGCCATCAAAATCTGAAGGTATCCTGCCAGTGAACTAGATGAATAAGGGTGAAAAAAACTTCACCAGAAACCTTAGGCTAGCCTCATTATTAGGCAGCTTCATTTTGATCTGTAGAACAAATCATTATTCTAATTCATAGGGAAAAAAAGGACGCAGTGCTTTTCTTCAATTTATGAGTTTATAAAAGAGCTCCATTCTGGGACTTGGTTGGCTCCAAGGGCACAGCATTGATTTGCTTACAGTGTGAGGGGAGTGTGCCTCAGGTAAACCCTTCTTGTCTGTCATACAAAGGCTTGCATATAGATCTTTTGCAGACTCATTCCTAATAGATAAGAACACACAAACAGTTCCAGAACTGGAGGTAAGTCAAAATGAATTTCATTCCCACAGCAATCCACACAAGTTGTTAGAAAAGACAGATGCTACTTCAAAAAAATTTATTCTACAGGGATTGGCAGACATGAGTTTGAACTAATAACTGGTTAGCACCAGAGGAAAAAAAGACACACACACACGCACACACGAAGAAAGAAAAAAAAAAAAAGGCAGCTTCTTGACTGTAATTTTGTTGCCTTCTCAAAACTTGAAAAAAAAGGTTTTGAGACACTGCTTACTATTTTACAGGGCCTGAAATAGTAAGTATGCACTGAAACATCACAAGATGATAACAAAAAGATATATTCCATTTATCGTAATAGAAAAGGTTTTTATTGTAACGAAATGAAGGGATCTGCGTTCAACATAATCAATTTTAAAATTGGAAGCTAAAGGGAAGCACCACAGAGGGAAGAAGGCGCATGAGCCATTAAGGTCCTGACACCTATTAATGAAAACCTTGCCTGAGTAGCCAGTGCAGTATTAAGACCTCATTGGCTTCATTCAGGTAGACAATCAACATGACAGGGCCATAGGAATCTCTTTCCTTTTTGGCACTTTAAAGTGTAAGGCAAGCACAGTTTAATAAAAATGTAATTGTCAGTGGCCAAAGAGTTTAGCTTAAACCTCTCGGTACATCTGAAGAGTAACACTGCGTGCAGCCAGTTAAATTCAGTATTTCAAGATTTGTACCCATCCATCAGGATTAGAGCCATTTTTTTTTCCCTGCTTGAACAGGAAGCTTCCATCCCTGCAGCAGCAGAACAGCCTTTCTACCCCATAAGCATCCTGAGAAAACTGGTTTATCTGCCAGTAGCTGGACACATTATTTCTTCTTTTTCTTCATACACTATGAGATGGTTAATGCGGAAAAAAATTTTGGTTTTTTTCCTCACGTGTCAATGTTTTGATATTACAAGGCACTTAGGGGGCTTGGGGCTGTTTCAATTCCATTTTCTTTTCTGATGATATTTAAAGTGATGATTGATTAAATATCACTTGTTTTTACAGGTGTCAGCAAGGCGGAGTGTCAGGGAAAGGCAAGAACAGTGTATGGGAAAAAAGCTACTCGGAAAACCCACAAAGAAGTACCAAGCCAAGGTGCTTTATCCTACAGACAAAAGAAAGTGAAACTGCACCAACTAGAGCACAATTCAACAATTTCTGTTGATTCAGTAGCACATATATGCATTTCATTTTGCTATTTATAAATAGCTTTCATAATTGCAGACCTTGATGTACCTATCAAAGGTCATACAACTACTAAAAGTTCATAAACTTGGACATTGCTTCCTTTTTTATACTTAATGCCCCCTTCTTTTATACTTAACTTTCCTACATTAACTGGTTTATGGCCCGAAATATCTAAGAAGAGATGGAAAGAATACACAAAAAGAAGACAGAAGGAACATAAAACCCAGGAAACTGAGATGAGCAACATTCCTAACAAGTAGCTCAATTTCTATTCATAAACCTGTCTAAAGAGTTTAACTGAAGGGTATTCAGATTTAAAAGTTTGAATGGCAGGTTGATGGCACATAGTGGTATTAGAAAGAAAAATGTTGCATAATTTCATTGCACCAAACCTCAAACTGACTGAAAAAAAAAAAAAATATCCTGTGATGATACTAAAATATTGCAAATTAACATCATCGGTGCTTTTTTTAACCAAAATATCAGATAATAATTTTCTCTTTCCCCAACTGCAAAAATAAGAAGACCAATATCCAAGAAGCACATTTTTCTCCTTACAGTCATGAACAAGAAAGAAAAAGTCATTCACACTGGATCTGACCTGGAACCAGCTCGTGCTGTACTGGGAGTCCTCAAACACACAACATAAAAATCCTTGCTTTCAAAGGAGAAACACACCAAAATTCAGAACAAAGAAAGTCCATTTTGTACCATTCAAGACTATGCACTTTTTAAGGCAGTCATGAGATAGCAAGAAACTGTGGGAAGTGAGCCCAGAGGCACTGAATTTGGCAGGAGTTAAGACAATGACAAAAAACTTTGTTATATTACATGTGCTTACAGTATTGTTGCTCAGACTGGAAAATACATGTGGATCTTTTGGAGGATTCATAGCTGCAATAATATCAAGGATTTTTTTATAATTCATAAATGTTCCTGGGAATTTAACCCAAACATTCCCACATTTTCCCCACTAATTATACAGAAGACAGTTTCTTTTTTTAGGTAATACTTCTAAAAGCTAGCAGTTTACAAAATAGCTTTCCATAGGTTTTTAGCTACACAGAATAAGGGTACATCAAAAGACAGCTTTGGGCATGGAAATTCTAAGCCTAGATTTTTCATAGTAGATAATGATGTTCTTTTTTCTGGCTGCTATATTTCAATATATGACAGTATCTGACAGCCATAATGGTAATTGGTATCTGTGTCTTAGGACGGCCAGTTAATCTAATAAGTGCTTTTGAAAATTTCCTGGCTTGTTAATGTTCTGACATCATAACATTTTAGAGGTTAAACTACTTCTGCTTAAACTTAGATGGAATGATAGCTCTTATACAAACGCATAAACACAAACCTAGCCAAAGGTATAATTAAATGCCTCTGCTAATTTAATAAGCACTAATTGCTTCCCACTGTCCTGGTTCTTTCACTAGTGCTATTAATACAGGAAGACCTACCCGGCTAAGGGAGGAAAGAGACACTTTGGTAAAATGTTTTCCTTTTGCTCCTTGTCAAGAACAGATATGAAGTTCCAAATAACAAAGTGATATGGAAAAATACATTTCTCAATAGAAACAGTCTAAGGAACCTGTGTGAGTCACACCCTGCCCATCACTTCTGCAACATCTGACTGGAGACCATGGAGGAAAACAGCACAGCCTGATGAAACTGAGTCACCTGGGGTGAAAATCTGATGGGAAATTATCACCTGCAGGTGACTCAGTGTGAGAGACTGGAAAAGTTGATGTCTTGAGACATTTTGGGGTGTATGAGTGGAGGGGAGGGGGGAGTTTGGGCCTTGCCCTGGACAAGCAATGCCCTGCCCCACATCCCCCAGCCCTAGAGCCTGTATCCCAGGCCAGCAGTGGTGCCAATCCCTGGTACAGTGGAAGGAATGCTCCACACCCACCTCTGGAGCCCCTAATCCAGCTCCTCAGTGACCAAATGACGAGAAGACCCACCTGGGGGAAGGGCCTAGGAAGGCCAAGGGGTATTTAAGGTGGAGCATGAGGCAATCAGATGTTCTTGGCCCTACCTCCTGGAGTTTCTGTCAGCTGGACACTGTTGGAACCCAGGAGTTGGTAGCTATAGGTGTCTTTTTCCATATCCTTTCTGTCTTTCTTCTAATTCCCTCTTCTTGGAATTTTTGAGTGACTTAAAATCAAAGAGGATTAGAGTTTCCAAAGTCGAATGGGCCAAGGTAATGCTTTGAGAAGTGTTTCATGCTGATTGAATGCTGCCCTAAACCTTTTGCCAAAGTACTCCGATTTTCTAAACTTGCCAGTAAAGGCTTTTTTTCTCCTGTGCATCCAACTCAGAGTACATGAACAACCAAAAGCCTCATCAAGCAAGTTTTTGGGGCCTTGCACTCAGCCATAGAGAGATGAGGAAGGAGTTATGCAGTTCCCCAACCTGCTCTGCCCACACAGAGTGTCCCAGGGTGGCCATCATCAGCAAGGACCAGGACAATACCATTGTGGTACTAGTGTAAGCAACCCACTTTTCTGTGCAAGAAGCATAAATCAGATTTTAAATCTACAGTGGCTAACAATATAAGGAAAGAGACAAAGGCTAGGACAGAGTAAATATAGAAAAATATGCCCATATTTTGAGTACCACCACAAGACAACTACTGACTGGCAAGTGCTGCATAGTGCTTTGCTTTAAAGTAGAAAACACTTCATTTTAATTAAAATAAGTAGGTAATATTAATTGCCATCACCAAAGCAGATGCTACAGAGAGAATATCACACAAATATGTGGGGAACAAGTGAGTGATACAAGAGCCCAAAACTACCAAAATGAAGGGAGCCCAATTAAGCTGTCTCTTGAGGTTTTCTGGCCTAAGATGATGTGACTGAAGCTCTACTCGAATAAGTGAGTTTTGATCCCTCCATCTGCCTCTCACTTTGGACCTCAATGTCTTGGGTCCCTCATCAATAAAACTCACAACTTAATCCAAGTACAAAATATAAGAATGTTATACACAACAGTCCTTAAGATTACTGAATAAAACAAGAAGGTGTATCTTCTGTTTGTTCTGGGAGAAAAATACAATGTAAATTCAATTCAACATTCAACAACAAGGGAGGAATATACAAGCAGAAGAAACTAGAGCATTCATATTTATAAAAGCCTTAATGTAATGGAGGAGCATTAATAAACCTTTCTGCTTCCTTTAGCACTCACAGCATGACGTTGTTCTTTAAATGAGGAGCTCACTGCAAGGGTCATAACTGTAACTAAATCCAAGGAGGTGGTCAGCTACCAGGAAAATATGGCACACATTTGCAGTGTTAAAAAAAAATATTGCCAGAAGATTTTTTATATCATTCTATTGTCAGACAGTTGCTCTGAATTTGAAACATGCAGGCTCATACAGAAAAGGCTTTACTCAGGAATCCAGTGTAAGTAAGCTCTCTAAGAAAGAAAAAAAATTTTTCTCTTTCTTCAATGCATGAGAAACATCACCTGACATCACTTATTCTGATTTGCTTCTTGCCTACTCAAAATTCATAATCTCTCATTGTTCATCTTGATTTGTTCATGTCCACTTAACAATCCCCATCCAACTTTGTTCAGCTTTGTTTCTGTATCAAGCACTTGACAGTCATTATCTGACATTACTCATTTTCATTTGCTTGGTAATACTTTCCTGATATTCTTGTTCAAGGATTCACCATTGAATTTCCCAATTTTTTCAATATGCCAATATCTCCATCTATCTATAAGCGCTGCAACTAACATTTTATTCTTTTGCTCCAACACAGTTTAGAAACTGTTTTTCAGTTCCAGTAAATCTCATGGAAAGCCCTTCCCCCCTGCTTCACAATGATGAGTACCCACTTCCCATTTTTTTGTAATGACGTAAAAAGGAATATATCTATATTAATTTATTTACAGTCATAAATATGTATATATATATACACACAAATATATAAATATATATTATATATAACACCCTAATTTCCAGGATAAACAAATATCACTTCAATAAACAATGCATTCTCTTGACCTCCCGCCTTCAGAGTAAAGAAGATGTCAACCAGCAGCGTTGTACTTAGAAGTAAACATATTTAGCCTTTCTTATGCTGAAGAGGAATATATTTCATAATTCATTATGCCCTTCTGCCTTAGTATTTTGTGGGTAAAAAACCCTAAATAAATAGTCAATAAATAGCTCAGCAAATATTTCATCTCCCTTACTCTTGAATTTTCTTCAAGTGCTTCACATTTTTAACATTAACCTCTTAGAAAATACTCAGTATTTGATCTGAAAATAACAAATAAATTTCTCACACATTTGTAATTACTCATTCAAGGCGATCTGAATCTACTCAGTAAATAAAATAACCTTTTTATACCATGAAGAATGTAGGTCTTAGATCCAAATATTTAGTGCACATCCAAAAATAAATGAAAGAGTTCTCAATACTCTCTTCAATTATTTCTGTGAATAGTCTGCAAATTAATTTGCTTGCTAGCATATCTGCAGAGGGTGACAATAGAAGACAAATAAATAATTTAAACAATGTGAATGAAGGTATTAGAACTGTTTCATGAACTGCTCCAAACAGCACAAATCTGCCTTGCCTTGAGGCATCTGTTACAGCTGGCATCATTTAGTCAGGCCAAAGAACTGGTCAAAGGCTCCAGAAGTTGCACCTCAATGTTTCTTGTGATTATAGGTGACTCATTGTACTGAAATGAAGGAAAACTGCAGAAGAGGGCATCATTAGGAATTTAACCTCATCTCACATGCAGGAGGTTGAAGTCCTAAGAATGAGATCAACTGCAAAACCCACTATATTTTCAGCCAAATGACACCAACCTTTAAGCAAAGATGGGCTAAATACAGGCCTCCCCCTTTGCATGACCTTCTGTTCCCTCCTCCTTGCCTACAGATTTTGTGCTTGCTTCTTCCTAAGCTTCAACTTGCTGTGCTGCTCGATGAGTTCAAGCATCCCACTTCACTTCCCTGTTTTCCCCTACACACACAGTTTCCACATTTCCCTTCCCACTTCCCATTGCAGCATGGGCCATATAAAACTCATCTTTCAGTGACTATTTTGGCAGCTCTGCCTTTATATCCCTCCTTTAGGGTATCTGTATTTCTGGTCTAATGTACAGTAAGTGTGTTGTAAAGCAAGCAAAATGATCTTTCAACTTCTGGCAGGTAAACCCAGATGAAACATCACTTCAAGCTCTGTTTCTTTACTGTGCATTTCCCTAGTTCTTGTCCCTAATTCCTTAAAGTTGATGGGTTTCTGGCAAATACAGACCAGCACAAACCTATGGAAGGTAAACGAGATACAGTTGGGGATATTGCATCTTAAAAGATACCACATTTTCAAATTTCTCATTTGAATTCAGCTCAGTCTCTTTCCTTCTAATTATGCCAACAACACATACAAATTGGCCCCATAATAGCTATTAATTCATCACAGAATTAATGTTAAAAACTATATTTTGTATAAAGCTTTTAAAAAATTATATCACTAGGGTATAATTTTGTGACCCTCTCGTGCCCTCAGCTGTCTCAGTACATTCCCAACATTATTGAAAGCAATGGGTGAATGTGCATTTATATTCCCCTAGGGAAGGCTGGTTTTAAATAAGAGTAGTCCTCTACCTCCTAAAAAATCAAGTTTCTTAAGATAGCTCAAGATAGCTTAAGGATGCACAAGCGCCCCCTGGAACAGCCTCAAATAATTATATGTCTATTAGCATATATAATCTTATTCTATCCAAAGGATTTCATAAAGATTCATAGATTTAAAGAACTTGAAAGGAAGGTGTGGTTCAGTTGGGTTTTTTTGAATGTGGCTAAATGTCATAGCCAGTTCTGAGCAGATTAAGTATCCACTTCTTTTAGCTCTGATCGGAAATAAGGGGAAGGTGGAGAATATTCTTATGCCAGAAGTAGAAGTAAATTTTTCTGCCTTTTTTTTTTCTTTTAGTTGAACACATGGATAGATAATATGCATTACGTTCAGCCTTATCCTTCTATCTTCATGCAATTTTCTAAAATTAGCTATCCTCATCTTACTGAAATTCATGCATTTCTTCTAGACGGGGCTTCATTATAGGTGTTTCAAGACAGTTATCAAAGAGCATAAATATCACTACAGCATTTGAAAGGTGATAAAGAGCTTTAGGAAATAAATAGCAAAAACTTTCTACTGGCAAGGTCCGTTACCATGTGAAATAATCTTTCCTGCTAGGCAGTAGAAACCTCATTATTTGAGATGTTCAAAAGAAGCCTAGCCCAAGCACTAGAAAATGCAGTATATTAAATAATCCTTCATTATGAAGAGGATTTGACCAGATGACCTTGAGGGATCCTCCCCTTGTATGGTTTGTAACACGTAAAGGTTTAGGAGATAAAAAAGCAATTAAAACCAGCTGAGGTAACGTATGAAGTATTCAGATTGTGTGTGAGGCTACAGCATTTATATAAATAAATATAAATGTACCAGGAATGAGTCACAAAGCTCCCTGGGGAGCTTAGACAAGCCTATGTCTAGGGCACTAGACGTGCCCTAATGTAACATCAAGAACTGCTGGATACCTAAAAATAGTTCTCAAATACTTAGCTTCCTCTATACCAACCTCCTAAAATATGGCTAGATGCTATGTTTTCATTTCTGGATTTTTTGAAGGTGGTGGAAACATGAGCAAAATGGATAATTTCATGTGTATCTGTAAATTATCCTATGGGGACTCATACAGAACACACAGTTTGCTAATTCGTGCAGGACAGGATGGGTGTTTAGTGCATGCAAAAAGGGTCTGAGTTCTGGTTTTCAAATTAATTTCTCAGTAATTAGACAGTATCTCTGCCTCATGTGAATTGAATCAAAGAGCTCATGAATCACAACTGTCTCAGTGGATGAGACAACACTGTCTAAGAGGAATTTCTCTTTTTTCTTTTTTTTTTTTTTTTGTTTTAAATCAGTCTTATTTTAAGCAATAAATTTTGCATTTCAATTAAAATACCTCTGTGCTGAGGTTTTCTTTACATTTTCAGTTAGATATCATATATATATAAATAATTTCTGGAACAACATAAAACCCCAACCATATCCAAATGCATAGGAAAGGCCTTCCTCAAATCCGGCACAAAAACCCCGTCCTGGATTGTTCCCATTTCTTCTGGTGCTTGAGCCTTTATTTTTCAAAATGCTGTCTCCGAGGAAGTGACATAGCATGGAGAGTTTCCAAAAAGCTGAGCTTCAAATGGAAGCTAACAGGGCTGCAGGTGCTGTGCACCTCCACCCACTGGGAACTTGTTAATCCAAGCTCAACTTCTTGCTAGCTCAACACCTCCCACAAGGAAATGCAAGATTCCTCTTTCCCCTTAAGTTTGCCTGCATATAAATCTCTAGCAAGGGCAGTCTGCATCATCTCCCAACACTATTCCTGAACTGCTGATGTTCCAGTTAAGGTTTTTGACCCGACAATCCGGGTTTGGCACGAGTAATTCCAGCCCCTGGGATGGGGCTGGAGCAGTTCAGGTCTCCTCTGCTGTTCCAGCCAAGGCTTCTCCCAAAAGCTGCACCGCGACGTTCATCAGGTACAATTGCATTTAGGCAAATTGCATCTTATTACACATCATTCCCTCACTCATCTGGAGGGCAGTTCTTTCATCTCTCAGCCACCGTTTTGACACAGACTTCGAGCAGTTTAAGCAGGAGCTCAGTGCCCAGAGGGCTCCTGAAATCAGAGGGGTTGTTTAACTTGCACTGCAGGGTAAGTGCACATGTAATGAGCAGCTATCCTGTAAATGCTGTTCTGTAGCAGTAAAAAGCATGTAAGGAAGGGACAACTGATTCCTTTTCACAGAGAACTGGAGTTCGATTCAACCTTAAACAGGTGTCACTTTTAAATTTTTTTCATATCTCCGTACTTGATACAGGGTAAAATTTAACATCTGCTGTCACAACATTCACCATAGCTGGCTGAGTCAGTTCTGGTTCAAATATTTAGCCTTGATTATACTTGAGGTAGTTGTTTGGTGGACAGATCCCTATTTAAATGGAATCCTTGAATTTTTTGCTTCAATTCTGTTTATTCCAAAGCCAGCAGAAGAAATATGGTTGAGAGGGTCCCTATAGTGGATTTTTGCTTACAAACTGCATTTCATGGCCCTCATCTGGCATTACCATGACTGAGGAAAGCACAGGTCAGATTTCTAGAGCAGGCTGAATTGCAGGGTGTCATGGACATCAAAAGGATGTTCATGTTCCACCAGCATTCCTCATCTGGCCTCCATCATCCTTCCACACTGACCAGGTATGATGAACTTGATTATCAGAGTGCATTTCTTCCAGCCCTGAAACACGTTTTGGCCGTGAGGATTGAGTTTTGACCCTCTTTCAAAAGCTATGCTTAAGACTTTTGAGGTTTTGAGTATAGTCTTTTGTGAGAAAGAAGAAGACAGATATGATCCATGACTTACCATTCTCACTGTTCCTGCAAATAAAGTGGGAAAGAGGTTTCCTCTGTCACCAAAATCCCACTGAATAAGGGATGCACAACTCCGTTACCTTTGCCTCCTTCAGTCTCATGGTTGTGTTGCATTCAGACATTCACTGTGATCACTGCCTAACAGATTATAGCCCCAAAAGAATAATAATAATAGTAATAATAGTAATAATAATAATAATAATAATATTGATCTACAGTGCATTTATCAAGTAGAATTAAAGCACAGAATTTGGAAGCCTTTCAAGTAACACATTTTGTTTGCATTTTTATGAAGGGTTTTACTGATCACATTTAATTTGGTGGCACAGTTTGTGAGTGTTGAAGAGGAAAGCAAATACATTTGTAGTTTTTATTTTGGGAAACCCTAAAAAGAGCTTAAAAAAAAAAATCAGACTTGTCTGTGCATCTGTAGAGATGCTGCTGGAAGTAAAAGATAAAACAATATCTGGACATGAGAGGAAAGAATGCGCTATCCCATCACCCAGGTAAGTATGTGTTAAAATGCTGTAGTTTAAACAGAAACAAAAGGAAAGCAATAGCAGAATACTGAGAAGGCCCTGTACTACACTGAAAAAAAAGCCACAGCCATGAGAATAAAAGGTTAATGTTTATGTTTAACCTGTTGCTGCTCAGACTTTCACCACCACCACCTTTTCCTCAATTTTCTTTTCTCCCTTGTTCAAATGCTGCTTTTGTTTTTACAGACTTAAGCTGCTGTAGTGAGCAGCAACCATCTCCTAACACAGCCCTCTTTGACCTCACATCAGCAGACAGCCCCCCAGCTGAATACAGCTAATTGGTATTTATTCTTTGCTACCAAGCTTCTGCCAACCAAAAGCTTGTTTGAAAAATGCCTGCTTATGAAATGACACTGCAGCAAAATTACATGTTGGGCAGGAGGAGGGATGCTACCTTTCCTGAAGGAGATCAGCACATGCTGGTTTAAGAGCTTTAGTTTCACATGAATTGAGCCTGATGTTGCATAAAAATTTGTCGTGTTGCAATCCAAGATAAGGCAGCCTCTCATATACACCCATTCCACTGCCTTAACACTTCCTAGGGAAAATTAATAAATAAATCCCATAGCCCAGGCTTTATCCATCTCCAAAGACCAAAGATCAGTGGTCTGCTCAGAGCATCTGCAAGAGCAGTAACTGTTGAGACATTAAAATATGCTGTGTTTGCAGTGCCTACAACAACATGATGCTCATTATTAAGTTTCATGGCTCATAATCACAATAACACTTAAAAGCACAGAGCTTTCGAAAAAAAAGTTATGTGACAAAAATGGCAGTTTTATGCTGCCTATTCATAGCTATAACTTGTTTGTTCAGTTTATGAATGGCTAATTCCTTTGCAGGGTTAAGACTCAAGTTTTGGATATCTGTGTCTATTTCCCTGCATTTCATGCTACCTGGTCAGTCAGCAACCTCTTACAGTCTGCTCAGAATTTTAAGCTACCTCAGGAATTGGCAGAAATCCAGCCTGTATTTTAGAAGTGCATTGATCTATGACACACTCACACCAGACATACTGGATCTGGAGGATTGGACCAGGCTCCTCTCACAAAAATCTCTGTTACATGAATCTCTCAGGAGGGTCACAAGGAGTCTTCAAAGCCTCACAAAACTTTTGTGGCAACGCCATTCTCGGAGGAAAAAAAATTGCTCTTTATGAATTAATGCATTAAATTACTCAAATATTTTGTACTGGTATAAAATAAGAATTCTGGCTTATGTTCTGCTGAATTACTGTTTTACTAATTCCTGAGTTCACTGTTTTGGTGTCACATATCTGTATTTATTAACTTAATGTAAGAAAACAAGAAATCGAGTTTTTCTTGCACCAAGCAGAATAAATCTAGGGTGCCTTCCCCAAAGTCAAAAAGTTTTGGATTCTTTATTATGACCCAGCGGCTCATGCAGTCCTTTTCACTAGACATTCAAGGAAAAAAACATTTGCAAAACGTCGGAGAAATGACAGTATCCCAGGTGAGAGCTTACATGAGGCACAGTGGACTCAATCTCGCAGGTCTTATTTGCACAGGCATCAAAACACCGGCATGCCTTTGCTGTCATCCTGTGCCAACCTGGCTGTCACCTCCTTCTCTTGTCTCTCAGCTTCTCTTTTTCCTGAGGAAATCCAAAATATCAGGAATTTTACTAAAAAAGCAGATATGTATTTCACCATGACCACCAGCTCTCCAGCCCTAATTGAGTCACAAACCTTCCCTTTAACTGCCCTCTTGCACACACAAAGGCATCCTGCACAAAGCGTGAAGCAAAGCTGCTGCAGCAATTTTTGCTCTTTTACTCTTTTCTTCGTTTTGATACGAATAATTCCATGAATAATTCCCAAATGGGGGGGAAAAAAAAAAATCCTAGTTTGTTAATACTTTTAAGTAGAAAATTAATGTTGATAACAGCAGGCTTCACAGAAGCTCACAGTCTCAAAAATCTTGAAAATGTGGTGACATTTCCACCGTTCCACTTGGCTTTAGTTTGGATTGATAGGAGCTATCTGATTCTTCCTCAGAAGCTAATGAGTGCCTGTAACAGCGAGTGAGAAAGAAACATGAACTGGAAAAGAGCCGCTCTCTGGTTTCTCATCGTTGCCGTTGTCAGGGAAACAGCTTCCCCATCAATGGATGGCATGGGGTCAGACCAGCTGCTTCCTCCCAGGGCTGGCACCCCCACATCACAAGGCTGCACTGAACAGATTAGAAATAAAACTGAATAAATGCACATCTCTCTGAAAAAGACCAGTTGAAACAAAGCTCAGCAGACTTACAGATCTTCTAATTATGTCTTTTGAGCACGACACCACAAGAACTGTCTCTGAGAGACATCATAAATCCAAGATACCAACAAAACATGGTCATTAAAGATCCCATGCCATCTTTTCAAAAGATTAAACACATTGTTAGTCTCACTGCCTTGGCTGTGCTCCAAGTTGAATAATTGCATTTTGGAGAACATACCTAAATTCCCCTGCCACTTAAACATGACAAGAAAGTTTTTATCGCTTCCTTTTGTAAAGCACCAGGGGTCATTGCTGGTGCATTTTAATGGCTTTACACCACCAAATGCCCAGGAGAAGTGACATGCTCATTCCCGGGATGACACAAAAAAACAAACTCATAATTCCATGCATAGCAAATAATACAGTCTGCTACACAAAAGTCTATTTCACATATGAACACACCAGGGTTTGCACAAAGATGATAATAATAAAGCTAGACATGATTAATGAAAGATTAAAAAAATTATGGAGACGCTGTAGGGAACATGTGCTCGCTACAATTTTTGATACACCCTGAGGATTTAGTCAAATTTTGTTTCTGACATTTCTTCAGGTCTCTACATCACTCATTATTACTTGGAATATGAGTTTAGTTTCTATTTCATGACAGTGTTCCTGGAACATACATTAAATTTTTTATTAAAAGCTAATTAATTTTACATTTTACCTTGGTCATCAAGCATGGCCAGTGAGACAAGACAAGCAAATTCCCTTCCTGACTCCCTGCCTGGGGGCTTAGAGACACAATGGTATCTCCAAAACCTGGACAGGCTCCTTTTCCCATGGGAATCTCATGAGGTTTAGTAAGACCAAGTGCAAGGTATTGCAGCTGGCTTGGAGCAACCCCTGGTATCAGCACAGGTTGGGGGATGAACAGATCAGAGCAGCCCTGCCCAGAAGGACTTGGGGGTGCCGGTGGATGGGGGGGCTGGATGTGAGCCGGCCATGTGTGCTGGGAGCCCAGAGAGCCAAACGTGTTCTGGGCTGTATCCAAAGCACCGTGGGCAGGGGAGGGAGGGGATTCTGCCCCTCTGCCCCACTCTGCTGAGGCCCCACCTGCAGTGCTGCATCCAGCTCTGGGGTCCCAGCACAGGAAGGACATGGACTTGTTGGAGCGAGTCCAGAGGAGACCACCAAGACAATCCAAGGGCTGGAGCACCTTTCTTGCAAGGAAAGGCTGAGGGAGTTTGGGTTGTTCAGCCTGGAGAAGAGAAGGCTTGACCTAACTGTGGCCTTCCAGTGCCTGAAAAGAGCCTAGAAGGGAGCTGGAGAGGGACTTCTTACAAGGGTTTGTACTGATAGGCAAGAAGGAATGGCATTAAACTGACAGAGGGATGGTTTAGATTAGATACTACTCAAGCACAAGAACATGTTACCCAGAGAAGTTGTGGATGCCCCATCCATGGAAGTGTTCAAGGCCAGGCTGGATGGGGCTCTGAGCAACCTGGTCTAGTGAAAGATATCTCAACCTGTGGCAGGGGGCTTGGGACTAGATGATCTTTAGAGTCCCTTCCAACCCAAAGCAATCTGTGAGGCAATGGAAGGAAACCATGACAAAGCCAAAAATTAAAATAAACTGCTACATTTTTTACTTACTTACAATATTTATGTTTACATATTTGCTTCGCTCCTAGTGCTTAAACCACTTGAAATACAAGACCTGCTCTCTCATAAATTGTCCAATATGAGTATAAGAAGTTTGTTTGTTTGCTTTCTTCCCAGTAGACCCCCTACCCTGCTTTCATTCATCCTGGGATAGGAAATGATGGTGAAGCAGTCTAGACTTCCATAATTGCCAACAGGATCACAATCTGTCCCCGGTTCTCCCTTTCTCTACTGAGACACATTCTGTTCTTTAACTAGGCACATGATGAGATGTAATTGGAATTTACAGCATGGAAAAGAATCCCCAAGCACATTAGAAACTCATCTGCCAACTGCACACAGCGATTGTTCCTCTCATTTCTGAAACACAACCACTTCTGCTGCGAAGCAAACTGACTTTTAATGGCATTGCAACTGTTTAAGACGGAGAAGAAGATAGACACCATCGTATCCAGTGATAATATCAAAGAGATTTTCAAGCTGGTCCACACTCCCTCAGTGCCTCTCCTGGAGCTCTGCCTGATGGTCTGTGGAAAGATGCCTCAGTGTATTGTGCTCTCTCCAGTTGTTTTAACCAGAATCCCAGAAGGTCTTTGGAAAGTAGAGGTTGCCTGTTTTATATTTAACCCCTGTATGGAAATGCTGCATCCAGCCATAGGGGCAAAAAAAAAAAATCTTTTACAAGATGAGAAAGTATAAAAAATGCAAATATAATGCATGAAGGAATATTAGAGAATGGCACAAGCTGTGGGATTATTCACGTCTGACTTTCTAGAACACGTCCATTAGGCATCCATGAAATCCTATAGTATTTTTCCCCACTTCAACAATTAACTGCAGGAAATAATTTTGAAGTCCCAGAGAAACCAATTAAAAGGTGTTCTTGAACTGAGGCTTGAGTCACAATTAAGTTTCATAAGACTTTCTCATACAGTAGACTGAATTATTAAAAGAAAGAAAAAGAGTCACCAGAAATGACATTTTACTCCCATTTTGGCAGTGGAAAATCACTCTGGCATATGAATGGACCCCAAGATCAGTGACCACAGCAGATGTAGGATTTGCAGAAATTTTCTGTAGCCAGAAGAGGCCTTTTGCATATGTCTCACAGTGCTTCCCTGCTTTGGTGGCATGCAGGGAGAACTTGGCTGCTTGGAAGACAGGGTTTTGCAGGCATACTTGACGGGAATGCTAACAGAGATGCAAGATATATAATTGCGCAGCATCTGATTTGTCTAGGATGCAGCAAGTTATAGAAGCAATAAAAAAAAAAATAAAAATAAAAATAAAGAGCTACATGTCATCCTTCCCCCAAGGAAGCCAAGGTTTGAATACGTGAGGATTAGCAATAAGCTGAGAAAGGAGCAATGAGGAGAAGCTACACACTGAAAAATCCGTCAAAAGAACAAATCCCTCTTTTGAAAACACAAAACCTACCACACTTGGCAGGAAGAAGACTATCGAGGACTGTGCACAAGACAATCTCTTACTGCCAAGCAGCAAAAAGATGTCATTTGCCCATCAGTGAGGACCTTTGTGCCACAGAAGGAACATCCCCAAGGAAAGCAGAGCCAACGACTTTCCATTGCAGAGTTATGGCATCGCAGGGAAACGCTGAACCAAAGCTAATCCCATCTACTTGCAGGTCTGTGACTTGGAAATTGATGATTTTTAAGGCATGCCACTCTTGACTAAGCAGAAACAAAGTCCCTCTAAGGCCATGGAAAACCAGATCAGCTTATGGTTCCTGACAGCTCCTCCAGTTATGCCTCACTCTGTATTCATGCAGAAAAACATGCAAAAGGACAAACATGAACTTATCCTCAGACCTGGAACCCCTTCCCAATTCCAGCCCCCAGTGCTGCTCTCAGACCTGGCTTTACCACTGCACCAGAGGTGTGACAATAGTGGTAGAGAGATGACAAAGGCTGTAGGGTTCAGTCTGTTTGCTGCTGGCTCTGCCCTTGCTGTTCAGGGGACAGGACTGGGTTTCAACCCATCAGTTTATATTTTACAATCTCTTCATAAAAACAATGGTAGAAAAAAACCAGATTTTACATTATCCAAGAACTTAGAATTAAATGTGATATTAAGAAATCTATCTCTCTCCCCATATCGGAATCCTTCCCATAGGTCAGCTAATGAATTAAACAGTAAGAGAAAAGGGTTATTTTTTACTTTTTAACTAAATTTGTAACAAAACTTGACATGGAATCTGCTTGCTAGAAAACGCTGTGTCATCCACTTTAAAAGAAATTAAGTCTGCAATGGTAATTTTTGTCAAGGTTTTAACAACCCATAAAGAACATTTTAGCAGTTTCAAAAATACAGCCCATGCCCTTTTACTTGGTAATTTGTGCAATTTCCAAAATTCTCATTCTTAGAATCCAGAGGGAAAGTATGTTACTCATTCCACACCTTCTAGGTTGGGAAAGTAAATGGTGAAGAAAAAAAACAACTGCAATTT
>VZTE01000364.1:318587-449809 GCA_013397775.1 Eulacestoma nigropectus | reverse complement strand
ATTGTAACTTTAAAAAAAAAAAAAAAAAAAAAAAACTTTTTGTTTGAAACACTAGTTATTTTAGTATTCACTTTTCTACAGCTAAGCACACTGCAACAGGTATTACATATTTTCACTCCTGCTGTAAAGGTATTTATTAGCTAACAATCATGATGCAAACACAGTTAAAAACTGCACCACACGTGACCATGAAAGTAACACCATAAAATAAATAATATAGCTCTAATATCATTGAAGAAACAACCTTTGTGAAAGACTACTGACAGAAAGTATCTTCATCATACTTTTATTTTTACTACAAAAGTCAAATAATGAATATACATCTGTTTGTTTCTGTTCAAAGCCTAAAATGTAAAGGAAAATAGTCAGGACTCTATTCTGACTTGTAGGTTAATCTTCATGTTATGCAGCTGCTCAAGGAAAAACTAACTTTCCAACCTCCATTTTCTTAACTCCACATAAATAACCCCTGAGTAAAGAAGAATGGCCCAGACATAAAAATTATCTTGGGATCAAATCCATACCGAATCTCTGCTGAGATTCAAAATATTTTATTTTCACTCTGTTTCCATTTTTCTCATGATGCTTCTCATTTTAGATTTGCCATCAAAGGAATATTTTGCTATAAATTACCAATTCTTAGAATATGTTCCACACCAGAGAAAATTAAGAAGTCCCAAGAGAAGTTGTGCTGAGATATTTTCGCAAGAATTTTCTATAGCCTGGAGGTTTAAATAACAGCTGAAAATGTGTCATGTAAAATGGGTGGAGCTTCCAACTCTGTATTGGAGAACTGAAAGGAAAGTCATGGATTCATGTCACCCAGATGCTATTCAGCAGCCTCCTTTGGATGAGGTTTGGAAATTCCTCAGCACCAGGAAGCTGACTGTGGAGCCTACCTACCAATAGAGAACTATAAACCTTCCCCAGAAAGCCTGGTGTGCCTCTAAATTTAAGTCTTGATGCAATGCTTAGGTCTCTGAAGTCAGTGAGGTTTAGAGGAGTTGCATCCCAGGAAGGTGTCCACCAGGACTGTAGCAAAGGCCCGGATTCAGATTGATTTAATCTGCTGGAGCTTTCTCTGTATTCCACTCCCACTCTATTTGAGATCTAGAGTTATCCTGCCAGGTTTTAATTACTCAGGAGCAGTCTAAGTCTAAGCAGTCTAAGATCATCTTTTCCCAGTATCTAAATAGCACTTTTTTATCTCCTTTTTACCGTTCCTGAGCCTCATTGTACCTCATCATTGATATAAAGCACAGCAGTGATACCCTAGGGAATCTATCTCCATCTGCTATCCTGCGCCCCCATCACATCCTTGTGCAGCTTGGTACCATGGGTACCATCCTTCCATTCTGCAAGATTTAACATTATTTTCCATGGATCAATGGATGATAATTTTCTTTTTTTAAATCATGGGGTTTTTTCCCGTTTTTACATCTCTAGCTCTGAAGTACCAGTTCTGGTTTTCACATGTCAGAGGGCAAGAACCATACTAATCCCCTAAAACAATTTTTTTCCTGATTCTCAAGAATTCTGCTTGCGTTTGCTCACTTTGAAAACTTGGCTCGACTGTCCAAAATCACATGTTAGAGAGTTACTGTTAAGAATGAGGGAAATCCTGGTCAGTATCTCATTCTCGGTCTCTCGCCTCATCATACACCCACCCAGCCACATCCCCAGAATAACCCTATAACACAGAAATGCCAACTGCCTCTACAAGACAAAGAAACAAAGCCTGTTTTACAGGACCATCACCAAATGAGAGAGTCTTTTTCTAGTGGAACTGAAGGTTCAAAGTTCTGATACAAATTGACTCATCCCACAATCAAAACAGGACTGAGAGAAGAGCAGTGAGGATAAAAAAGAAAAAAGTAGAAAGCGCTAATGCAACAACCAAAAGGCAGAGCACCATTTTCTTTTTCCCATTTGCTGGGGTGGAATTGAAAGCGTTAAGAATGAAAAGGAATGGTACCCACTGCAAGGCACTGGATGCTGTGGACACAGATGTGCTGAGCATTGTTACTTAGCAAAACAAACCGAATATGGACCTCTGGCTGCTGCTTTTTGTTAGCATTGCACTCACTCATTTTCTATTGCAGAGGAGAGTTGGACTCATTTGCTTTCTCTTGCTTCAACCAAAAAAATCAGTCAAATGAAAGGTGATTTAAACTAAAAGTCAAATAAGCCAGGCTGAAACAAGAGGAGAGTTCTTGTTGTTCAGCATACACAATTTCTTACTCTGTGAGAAGCATCTTGCAGAGCAAGCACAACATTTAACATTAATGTGTCTACACTGCAGACTGCAGTACATTGTCAGAGCAGAGCTGGCTTTAAACTTGTTTTCTAGGTGCTGGAGACAGTGGTGTCATGATATTAGAGAGCTCTGGAAGAGTTATTTTACCGTAGTTCTCTAAACAGACAGAGCCCAAGAACTGCAGGGTAAGATCAAGAGGCTGCAAGTCTGTTCAAATGCCAAGCAAGCAGGTCCTTTTTATAAACAGGGAATTTATTAACATGCTTAATACATGCAGCTGACAAATATACTATTGTTTCCTTTACAACAGCATCTAGAGAGGCCTTTGGCTGAGATAAGGGCTCCCAGCTGCGCTAAACATTATGTAGGCATAGAGCAAAAGACAGGCTCCATTCAAAGGAGCGTGCGTTGTACAAAGGCACTGTGCAACTGTGGCTTGGTTCTGCCTGTCAGCAACACTGCACTTTAAAGTCTGGATTACTCATCTGCATCTTGGAGCAATGACTTAAGGATTCCACGTAAAAACACTGCCATGCCAACCTGATGTTTTGTTATACCCACCAGACCCCTAATAACTGATTTGGATGGTACATTAGTTAGACACAGGCAAAGCCTAAAATCTGTGTATTTCTTTACCACAGTATTAAATACTGTAACTCAGGTGCTAGTTAGCCTATGCTGCTTTACCCAGCTCTGTGTAAGTCTTCTATAATAAACCATGTGATGACTCATAAACATCTCAAACATTTCCCTGGGTGCTCAATATTTTATTACATGGATGCCAATTTTGTTTGAGCAGCAGACTGCACAAGCCTGAACAGTCCTCTATTACATGAATGCTTCCATTGATTCCTTTACTACAGAGGGTTATGCTTTCATATATCATACTCAATAGGATTTGTTTCCACAGGCATTGGGGGTAAACTGTTGGTGAAAGAGCTTTCACAGGTTACAGCCACCACCACTGTGCTCGACCTTACTCAAAGATTTCTCAGGCTTCGAATAATACATCTTCCCCTCACCCCAACCCCCATCGCCTTTTTCTTTTAAAGCAAACTTTGCTATGAGGAAAAAAACCGACCAATTTTACAGATAGAAAGTGATAGTCATTGTGCTCAACACAATTTAACAGGATTGACTTAAAGAAAGGAGATTGAAAATAACCTAGGATGAAAAGCAGGCTGTCCTCTAAAAATACTCAGTTCATGGAGCACTCAGTAATGAAAAGCATCCAGCTCATGCAGATGTATACAATATAGGACCTTGAGGTACAAAACACACTGAAATCAGATAATGGCCTGGATATTATAGTGCTCTGCCTTTAAAAAGAAAATATGCAGAACAGGCTTCATCAACAAGCGACGTGACCTCTCTAAGTTACATGTTAGTGCAACATGGTCAAGGTAACAGTGAAACCATGAAAATATTCAGACATCTGTTCTTGAAACACTGACATTTATCACTCACAAACATCACATGCCTGTTTTTAACAGCTCAGGGGCTGTTGACTGCTTCCCTGGAAGAAGAAGGAACCTCAGCCAGAGCACCAGGCACCTGTCAGGAACTATGCCCCAAGAGGCAAGAGTGAGAACAGAGCACACACAGTCACAGCATTGTCACCACTAAAATCCCTGCAGAAGCCTTTAAAAGGTCATAGACAGAGGCCCAGCACATCTGCACATCTCCCGGACTCTCTATGCCATGCCAAGGGAGAGGTTTCTCTCTCTGGTCTGATTACTGATTGGGTAATCAAAGTGTTCTTTCCTCCTCCATTGAGCTGAGTCTCCAGCTGTCACTGTCACCTCAGCACCTTTCAAAGATAAATGAGCAATGCTAAAATGGGTTCATGGGCTACTCCTTTTAGGTCTTCAACTTAGTACCTGGTGCAATGGATTGCTGCCTGAAATGTGCAGCAATTTTGGCGCCACTAAACTAAAGATTTCCTGTCAAAAGTATTAGAAGGTTAGATCAACCCATATTGCCCTTCCAAAGTGAGCTGCTAAGGAGAAACAGAAGCATAAATACCACAAAATTACTGGCAAGTGGGGCCAGGAATACGAAGAGCTTGAATGAGCCCTCTTCCTCTACTTATGGGGAGATAGTGATGGTCAGTTCAGACTGGGATAAGACTGGGCTGAATGAAAGTCAGAGAAAAGCACAAGATGGCAGATGGTAGCTTCATTTTATATCTGGGAGACTGAAACAAAACTGATGTTTTATTTGCATGCATTTGTAGCCTGCAAGCCTGATGAGAGGCATACAATAAAAAAAAATTTAATCGCTGTCGTATTTTTGCCTGACTGGTCTGTCTGGCTTCACTAGAATGACATGGTTTGTTTTAAAATGTCATTTTAAAGTGGAAAAGAAATCTTTTTTTCCGTAGGTTGCTTTGAATGAACCAAGGCTTTGGGGGTGAGATCTACTACTAAATAACAATTATCAAGTCTTGTCCAGTGTCTCCTGCACATCCATACAGACTGTCTCTGTATTGCTGACATAATATACACAGCTCTTGGAACTATCAGTCATCTATATGCCATAGCCACCTTCCTGCTGCTTTTTTGGGGTCTTAGCCTTCTTCCATAAAAAAATTCCCAAATAATCTCATGTCCACCCAGCTTCCTTCTCCATTTCTCGGACTACACTTTTTACCTTACCTCCCCAATACCAATATTTACTTAGCTTTTCCTCACAGAGCCAGTCTCAAGCACTAACAGGTGCTCCCCTGCTGTTTCTTCACATTTTATCGCTTCATCTCCTGTAGCTGCCCTGCCACAAATTATTTTCTGTCTGCCTTTTCCATCATCACTTTATTCTGTCTCAGTCCGTTGTACCATTAACTCTATTGACACTTTTTTTTTTTTTTTGCTTCAACAAATGCCTTTGAGCTTGGCTGGTGTCTGCAAGCCCAGCATCCACAGCAGGGAAAAATGTTTTCCCACTAGAGAGAGACCGGTGTTGCTCAGCTTTGCCGTGGCTTGTCTGGTCCCTGCAAATGATAAAAACAATGTATGGCCACTGTGCCTTTTTAGCATTTTGAAAGTAATACACAGAAGGCAAAAACTCATGAGACGGCTTTCATGAGAGATTGTGAAAACTCAGGTTTTGTTGGTCAGAAAGGCACTTTTAGAGGCTCCACTGGGCCAAGGTGCTGTCTGTCATGTTCTCCCCTGCTCCGAGTTATGTGGCAGTCAGTTTTACTGAAAGTCCCTGTGCAGCAGTCTCCAAATATTTTATAAAGCTGTAAAAGCCCAGGCTGGAAAATGCCAGATATTCTTTACTCAGCTTGTTCCTTCCAGCTGGTCAAGGCCAGGCTCAGTTCTACCTCCTCCAGTCACACAGAGATGGCTCCTACTGAAAGACACACGGAGGCCAGCAGTCCCAGAGCATTCCAACAGAGCTGCAAAAGGGCTGGAAACAGGGAGAGCTGCCCGAAGCATGGATCAAAAAATGAAGTGGTTGAAGATGCATCTCCACATCTCCACCACACAGGGAAGAACAAAGCATAGGACTGCAACAGTTAAAAGGAGAATCATTTGTATGAGAGGTATGAGGTAAATTCTTCCCTAGGGAATCAGATTCCACGCATGTTTCTGCTATAGCATTTATACCAAGACCAAGCAAATCACTTAAAATCAATTGTTTGCTGAGGAGTCACTAAGATCTACAAAGTACCTAAATATCTTTGCCTGCAGTGATTAAGTATGTAAAAAACTTTGAGGAAAACGTATTTAACTGTGTGTGTCCATTTCCTAAGTAGTCACCTGAAAATTGCTGGATCGAATTGGCAGAAATGCTGAGTACCCACAGACTCAACAGACAACCACAAAAACATTACTGGATCTAGCTGGCAGAAATTCTGAGTACTCACAGACCCGAGAGACAACAACAAAAACATTATCTCACTTTTGCAAACAGATGGTGTTTCATATTGGTTGAACGACCAACAACTGGTAGACCCTTCTTTCCTTCAACCTCTTATCTGAATTCCCCGTCTGTAAAAGAGGAACTTTGTCATGACTTTACCCCCCAGGTTAATTTGAAGATAAAATTGACATCTATAAGGCATTCAGACATGGCACTGAGGAGCATTGTGGGCAAATCTATCCATGGGATTATTAATAGTTTTTTCATCATTGTACATGTCCTCATTAATAAGAAATCAAGCGCTATTCACCTTTTCTACCAGAACAGAAAGAGGTCCTACAGGAGGTGTGATTAAAGGCTGAATCATAATTCATACACACAAGAGGACCACATTACAGCAGTCAGGGTATATTGTCCTTCACAGTTAACCGAGAAATTTGGATAAAATTGGAGGGGAAAAAAAATCACTTCTAGGAAAACCAGATCTTCTAAACCGCAGCTCTTGACTTACATTAACTTGGGCCTCCTTGTTTCTACTTTCTATATATCTAGTTGCCCACAGAGAAGCTGTTGATAGCTTAGCTTGTTCTGAAGATATAGTGAACCATGCAGAAAGTGTAGTAACTTTCTTGCCCTGTAATAGGTTGTGCTCACTAGTCCTGTTGGATCAGGAATTCTTTTAAAGGTAGCACATAGTGCTGCTGTAAGATATAAAAGAGATTTTCAATAAATTACCACGTCTTTAAAAATCTGCAAACGTGTTTATTCTGCAAGAGCATAGGGTGGGGGTGGAGGGAAGTTATGTGGCCAAATGTTCTGAGTAACATGGCTCACAGCTTATGAGTGAGGAAACTTCTGTCAAGCTTCTGTAATTGAATCAGATTTTGACTATGTGAGGATACTAATGTATGTTTTAGAAATCCAGTAAAATGGCAAAAGGAAAGGAGAAAACAAAAATGAGCAATTCATCATGTCATAGAATGCAGTTTTATACTGGGTGACTTGGTCATGCAGCTGAGCATATAATTTTTAGGGGGTACTGGACTAGACTTTCTGAAACACTCAACTACAAAACATGTCTTGAATAAACCCACGTGCTTCCTGCAACCTAAACTGTAGTAAAATGTTGGATGCAGAGAACTGAGAGTTTGGGGTATTTTTTCCAAATATGGTTTACAAATCAGCACAAGTCAACACACGGCTGTTGAAAGCCAACAACTCAACTCTTCCATGACTAAAAATGCATCAACAGTGTTCATCAGATATTAAAAGCCCATGAGCTCTCTCCCACTGCTTGTGAGCAAAATGTGCCAGCAAAAAAAGGTAAGAGATGAACATTTGTAATTAGGATCTGCCTTTCTATAAAAGGAATCCCAGACACATGGAAATAGCACTGTGTGAACCAGCCACTTCCAGCAGTGCAGATGCCTGGACCTGGGCACAGTTGGCACACTGGCTTACACGATGCACCTGGGTAGGATGTGCCATGGCAATTACGTAGCAATCCCACACACACTCTGCAGAGTACAGTCATTTTGCTGACAACAATATTAAAGTTATTGTTAGTTAACATAAAGAGACATCGGTGATGATCTCAGTTCCTTGAGAGGAAGAATACAACAAGGCAGGGCTCCTCAGCTACTGCTGTCAGGAATGGCCACACTAGACCTGGCTAAAGAGGATGAAGAGTTAATGGGACTGACCTATTTTCACAGAATCACAGAATAATCTGAGTTGGAAGGGATCCGCTGGGATCATCGAGTCCAACTACACAGCACCATCCCCAAGAGTCACACCATGTGCCTGAGAACATTGTCCACTGTCCTTCTCGAACTCCGTCAGGCTTGATGCTGTGACCACTGCCCTGGAGAGCCTGTTCCAGTGTCCAGCCTCCCTCTGGGTGAAGAACCTTTTCCTGATATCCAACCTAAACCTCCCCTGCCACAGCTTCAGGCCATTCCCTTGGGTCCTGTCACTGGTCACACAGAGAAGAGATCAGTGCCTGCCAATCTTCTGCCCCTCACAAGGAAGTGGTAACTGCAGTGAGGTTTCCCCTCAGTCTCCTCCAGGCTAAACAGACCAAGCGACCTCAGCCGCTCCTCATACGGCTTCCACTCAAGGCCCTTCATCATCCTCATTTTCTTCCTTTGGACACTCTCCAATAGCATAATGTCTTTCTTATATTGTGGCACCCAGACCTGCCCCCAGCACTCGAGGTGAGGCCTCCCCAGTGCAGAGCAGAGCAGGACAATCCCTCCCTTGCCTGGCTGGCGATGCTGTGCTTGATGCCTCCCAGGGCAGGGTTGGCTCTCCTGGCTGTCAGGGCACTGCTCACTAATGTTCAACTTGCCATCGACCAGGACCCCCAGATCCCTTTCCACGGCACTGCTCTCCTGCCTCTCATTCCCCAGGCTATACATCCAGGGCTGCCCCATCCCAGGTGCAGAATCCAGCACCTTCCCTTGTTGAACTTCCTGTGGTTGGTGGTTGCCCAGCCCCCCCATTTATCAGGGTATCTCTGCAGAGCCCTCCTGCCTTTGATGCAGTTTTAAATACATTTTCAAGCACTCAACAAGAGCTTCCATTTTTCTTTAAGAGCCAACCATCCAAACCTGGATGGTACAGCTCTCAAGACAGATCTTTCGAAGAGAAAAGATCAAACGAGAGCTGCTCCTATTTCAAGTTTTTAAGGAATAATTTCCATCCATCCTTCTCAGTCTATACCTTTTATTTACTTACATACTGACTGCACACAGGAGGAATCTGCAAAGAGCAGATTGATATTAGATGCCAAACCTGATATGAAGGCACCACATGCACCTGAGGAAGGATGTGTGTAGTAGAATACGCTTAAAGAAGAATTCTATAACAACATGTGAATTACATAAAGGACTAATACCTGCCTCTGAAGATTAGTAAACACTCATAATCTGTGAACGACCTCTCCTCTCTCAGTGGTAACTACACTATGTTCTTGCCTCTCACTTGACATGCTCCTTTCTGGAGTGTCAGTTTTCCCATACATGCTGATTTTCCATCCTCCTAACTAGTTCTGATGGCTTGTCCCTCCTTCTACAGCTCACAGTTTGTTATTTTGAAGACCCTTGCTGCCAGGGGTCCTTGGCTAGGAAGGACACCATGGCTACAACGACATTTTGCTTTTCAGTATCCTCACCCATAAAACAGAAATAGTTCAGCTCAGTGCTCTGTGGTTCTGTTTGTTGGGGTTACAAAGGCACCTAGAGCATCCAAGATAGCAGATAGGTGCTGTGAATTAATATTTTTATGTTCCACTTTACATATATCTACATTAATTCCCTTTGCCACAAAAAACTGTTTTGAAGAGCAACTGTTCTTTCCACAAGAGCAGTTTCCATTACTCTCCACCCATTTTCCTCCTACTGAGAAGCTGGTGAAGCTGGTGAAAGCAGACATAATCATAGGTATCTTCCCAGTAAAGCATCAAGAACAAGGAGTTGAGAACAGTTCGCAAGAACCCACTGTTCAAAATTTATATGTATAAAACCTTCTAAACAGTAAAAAGCACTTATTTTTTTTAAAGGGAAGAGAAAGGTCTCTTAGTTGAAGAAGAGCTTCACAGTGTATAATTCAACTTCTGTTTCAAAAATGAAAAGCAACACAAACACATTTTTTCACTGTTCAAGATACTGTCATAGACCCCACAGAAAACAAATCTTCTCAGTATCCAAGATCCAAACCTGGAAAAAGCCTTCATTCTCCATTAGCCAGAGAAACTGAATGTGGCAGTTTGTGCCTCACCTTTCAAACTCAGCTACTTATCTGTGCTGGCAAAAATAAAGAAGCTTGAATGCTGTCTCCTGGATCACATAACCCTCTACACCTAACAGCATTATTATGACAAAAAGAGCACTTATGATTCCTCCTACACAGGAGTAGAGGAAGAAAAACTTGTAAATTGGCAGTGACATCATCTGCTAGAAAGTGATTCACACTTCATGAAACAGCAGGGAAAATGAAATTTACTCCCAACCACCACAAAGCTCTTTCACTGAATCAGTGTGTGGCAGAAATGATAGTAGGAGACATAAATCCTTTCTCTATTTTCGAAAGACAAGGATTGTGTAATGAGCTAGAGTGCATAGAGCAAAATTACCATATACTGTCACTGAAATATATTTCCCCTGTGGTTTTGCCAAAAAAAAAAAAGGTATGAAACTGGGATAGAAAATAAAACAGGTGATGCTGAAGGCAGAAAGTGGATTAATACGCATCACCAGCGATATGTGACTGGCTTACAAAACAGTGCCTTGCATGACTGACAGCACCAGAAGATGAGCTATTTAATATTCTCTCTGAAGTTGCCCTCTCCTCAGAACACAGCCACACCTGAATACACTGCAACCTACACATCCCCTGCTCTGCTGACAATGTGCTGAGGAAGTGGAGAAAATTTTAACACGTGGAGGATAACGTTTCCCCACATCTCTCTCTCTGAAGCCTGCTGGACCCCGACAAAAAGAAACTAAATAATTGCCTAGTTTTCCTACAGAATTCCTCAGATGTAGCTGCAACTACTATTTATATTATAGCAGTGCCCATGATGAGCAGATGTTTGCAGCCCAATGTGAAGGACCTTGCCTTGCCACAGACTGTGGTTGATTGAATTACGTGACTTCCAGGCTGGTGTCATTTTCTGCCCATGGGTCAAAGCATTGCAATCTCCAAATAAATTAGGCATGAGCACCACACAACAGGAGAGAACTCTAAAAAGCTGCCGTTTATGAAGATAAATAAAGTTGCCTCCACTCTTGCAAATCTATCTTCAGCTAGAACTACCACACGCTGAAAAGAGTGATATTTATCAAGCTCTGCAGAGAAGACAAGTCTGAAGCTCCATTTCTGTGTTGAAGAGAAGGAAACAAAAGATTAAAACAGCTGTAAATGAAGCAACCCACATTTTTCCTCTTAGCTCCCAATGCTTTGGTCCAACGCGACAGAAGGATCCCAAACATAGAAGAACATGTGACACTGCTTTGGAGCAAACCTAAGCAATCAAGGCTGCCATACAAAAGCAACCACGATTTCAGCAAACTATTAACCTGGACGTTAGTCAAAATCTTACAGAACTTTGAGAACCAAACTGGGCACTGATTCAAGTAAGCAAGACCTTGAATACAGTTTTGCCACAACAACCATATGAATTTTATTGTTTCACACAATTTTTATGGAAAAACCCAGCTGTACTGACAGCTCTTGTCGTGATTCAGTGTCCTTTTTGGAGCACTGCGTTGACAAACTGGCAACTGGCCACAAGCACAGGAAGAAAATGAATGAAATGTACCTTCCTGTTTCCATCTGATTTTGGAAAAGGCACTTGCATGGCGGAAAGTGGTAAGTCAGCCCACACCAGCTACAAGTTTCTTTCTTCCACTTTTTTAATCAAATACCAATGTTAATAATGTAAGGCTTATATAAATAATTGGTTCAGTATAACCTCCTACACAATTGTAGCTCCAATAGAAAAATTAAATGAAAGTACTATATAAAACACACATTTGTGTAAGAGATGCCTAGGAAATATAGAAATTAATCTGAGCTTCTTATGATTTTAGACCAAGCTGTGCCTCTCTTGATGCTGGAAGTAGAAAAGGAGTTATGTGAGCATGATTCTTCTCCTGGACTGGTCAGTCCTTGCAGGAAGGTTTCTCTGTTCATACAACACTTTTCTGGGATATGAACTTCTCCTGTGGGATATAAACTACCACTTGTACAACATGCACTATCCATCATCTGACTGGTGCCCTGTACTTCTGCAGAACTTACTATGTTTAGACTCAGGTAAGAATCCCTTTATTTCAATAATAGTTGTATTGTGAGTAAAAGCTTATGTTTTTTTACACAGTTTTAGAAGTTACTGTAATAGATATTCTCTGCCATTTCATAACATTTTTTCAATCCTACTAAAAAACCAACCTAATAAATAATTATGAAACAGTCTCAGAATCCACATTTTACTATTATACGACTGTAGAAGTGGAGTTTCCCTGATCGATAAAAATGGATAAAAGTAGAGGCAAACCAATTCCTGCCTCTTCTGAAAAACAGCTTCTCCCTCCACATACCCCTCCTTCCTCTCTGAGAGTGAAGTGGAAGTATTTGCTCTATGTCACACTGCTATTGTCTTTGGTGACCCAGCAGAGGAAGGATCACCAGTGGCCTTGTTGCCATTTTTACTGATGCTATCAGAGTGCAGTAAACCACTAACCCTGGCTTTAGTAGTAGTCAGATTTGTTGGTTTGTTGTTTTTGTTTTTGTTTTTTTTTAACACCTTTTGCACGTCAGTATAAAAACCTACAGAAACCAAAACCTGTGCTAGAGTACTCAAGTGCACAGCAGGACAGTTCAAATGAAGTAATATTTTCCTACAGCTTGGAAAACACAATATACCTATCACCTAATATTTACCACTAATGAATCCTTAAATCTAAACTGCAATGTCAAGGTCAGCTCTTTTTGGAAATGTCAGGCCCTACAAGGAAATAACATAGCTGGAGGCAGAGGAATGTTTATCTAGAGATTCAAGAGGACGGCAAGCCATCTTTTAAACAAAAGGTTTATTTCAGGATTCTGGCTCAGCTCAAATTGTCACTAACACAGGTTTTATATTAATAATAATAAAATTAAAAAAAAAAAATCAGGCTGATCCTTCCAAGGATAGTTTAATAAACCTGAATAGCTTTCTGCTTTGCTGTTTGACCACAGTGATGTCACACATAGTCCTGACACTCCTGACCAAGTGTCCTCAGGGAACTGGGGGAGACCCACAAGACAGGATGTCCAAGGAAAGGACAGTTGGCACAACTGTAACATTTCTCTTCTCCATTTGGTACACAGTTGCAGCTCAACACATGGGCAAAGCCACTGCAGGTACACAGAATGTTTACGTTGTCTCCAAAACAAGATTGATGAAATTTCCTGGTCACAATGTGGCTATCTCAATTTTTGACTAAAGGGTGACTTTAACATTAATAGGATATTTTGCTGGAAAAGAAGATGTCAGTGTGTATTTTTTTTCCTCTAAGGAGCAAAATGTTTCACTGAGTCCATTCTAAATTTTAAGAAATTACAGCCCCCTTGAGCACGTGTACTTTTAACTGTTGCTTCCCTCACATTCTGTAGGAGTGACATATTAAGAAGGTAACAGCTGCAACCACTACTTATCAAAAAATCACTCTCTAGGAGAAACTGTTTTAAAAGCAGCCAAACCAATCAGCCTAGGGTGACACTTACAAGCAGACTGATCGAAAGAAAAATGTACAGAATCCAGTACAGCAGATAGCAAAGCAAAAAAATGTTGTCCTTTTGCAAGCAGGAGGATTTACATGGCTTCCCAATACTCTCCCTGGCAACAGACACCTGGAGACTCCCATCAATAACATGTCCCAAATAAGGAGGAAACATCTTGGCCAATATAACATTTTCCTCTGACAGTGGTAATACATTATTTTATTTGTTACAGCCACTGTTCCTGCAGCACTTATGTTGCAGGGAGCAGAGGTAACACAGTTCACCTTTTTCAAAAATTTTCAAGCACGGGCGAGTCTGTTCCAAGACAAATTAATGTAGAGAAATTGGAAAATACCAACGCGCAGTTTTGCCAAAAAATCTAAAAAGACTATTTTTTCAATTTTTTTTAAAAAAGATAAAAAATATTTCAGTGTTCATGTCTTTTCTCTTCATCTTCTTATTCACATAAAAAATGAGTGGGCAGATTCATTACGTTCTTTGACAGTTTATTCCGTTCCCAATCTGCACACAGTTCCTGTCCATCTTTCAGAAAGATAGATCAGGCAAGAAAAGCAAAAAGAAAACAAAAAAAATTCTTCAGATTTGCAAACGTTTCCATCCTATTTCAGCACTTCTTAAGACCTGTTAACCAATTCCCTCCACTAGTAATATAAAAACCCTCTTATCTGCTAAAGATGCACTTTCACTACCACTGTCATCCTTCTGTCCTCAGGGCAGGACCTTCCCTGGACTGGCACTGCCAAGGATCATGCCTCTGGAAAGGGTCATGTAATTCATGCTGGCTCCAGCCTCTGCTCTTAGAAGCCACTGCACAATTATGATCTCCTTTTAACACAATTACCTTGATAAGCTACATATTCATCTTTGGGAGGATTATCACTAATGATTTCTCAATCCTTCCGTTTCTTATTTCAAAACAAGAGTTGCCATCCAATGTATTTACTCATTTGTTGTTATTTCAAATGGATTCTCCAAAGTTACTGTATGGTAGGACCCATAACAGGATTTCTCTACAAAAGAGATGGTTTTTATATGCACAAACAACTAGTCAATGTAAAAACATACATCAATACCTGATTTTTAAAACACTAAGGAAGGCTTACGGGTTTTATAAGAACCTGTAAACATGGCTATGCAATGCTGGCAGCTTTTTTATGGGCCTTTTTATGGAAAATCAAAAAAACCCATCCCAAAAACTCATATCAAAACAAACTGCACACACATATGCATGTATATTTGTTCTTTGCCTTGTTAAAGGTCTTCCCCTAACCTATCTCTCCTTGCTCCTAAACAGTTGCCAGTAAAATATAGTTTCTTCACTGATTTGCAGTAGCTATTTTTCCCAACTGGGTTCTTAAGCTGCACACTTCACCCTGTAAAAAATATTTAGTCTGATTTACAAAATCTATTTCTCTCCTTGGGCCTTTAAACTGCTGTTGCAAAAGTGATAAAGGTGTTCTCATTCAGACTTTTATTGTTCCTGGGCCCCTTGGCACCTGTCTTTATTTTCTCCCTCTTCCACTTTCTTCCCAGCTTTTTTGCTTAGGCACCACGCTTGTCCATCAGAGGTGATTCTGAATAACAGAATCAAATAAGTTCATTTCTGCTCAAAAGTGCAAACTGTTGAAACTGTGAATGAAAGTGCTGTCCTAGAGACTAAAATGCTAGTTCAATCAAATTTAAGTATGTTTAAACATAGTCCTATTTAGCTTTATGTACCAGCCAAACTTCTCTTCTGAAGCCATCACTGCTCTTTGATGGTCTGATCTTTGAGTTATCCCCTTCGTCACTCGTCCCACTGCATCTCTGGCCTGGTGAGTAGGGCAAACATGCCAGCACCCCAGCAGAGCACTCCAGTTCCTAAGAAAAGAAATGCAAACAGTTTCTTTGTTTCAATCACAGTCTGATTCACTGAGAAGCAAAACAACAAAAAGAAAAAAGGTGCCTAAATATTTTCACAAGAAGCTTTATATTAAAAAGATGATAACTGCCTGTAAAAACCACAGCCTACTTGAAGCAGCCTTGCCCTACCAACCTACTGAATGCATTTTGAATTTGTGAGTGTGATGTTAATTATGCATGTGGGTTTGTCCATAAAATTCTTGTTTATCAGTGAGTATGTAATGTAAAAGCAGAAATAAAGATAAAAAAGTTTAAAAAATGAAGAAGCCAACACTAGACAATTAGACATTTGTCCACGAGTTTCAACTAAAAGTTTATTTAAAGCACACTCCATTTTTCATCTGATAGATCTATCTCCACTGTAACCTCAGATAAGATAATAAATGTGACTTGGTATAAGTATCTTTTTTTTTCCTAATATCTGTCCTCATTAATATATTCTACTTCAAAGGAATGAAGTAGTTCATACAGAGTTCAAATGAATATGGTTTGATTTTGCAAAAAGTATCCTTTTTCTGAGTGTTGCCACTTACTTCATCACTGCAGCGTGAATTAAACATGAATTCATGATAAAATCATCAAAATGCAAAAACAAAGTGACGGTAGAGGGATCAAAGGCACCTTCTTAGTTGCCAGAGAAATCAAAGCAGCAAATGAATTTGAAGTACACAGTGCTCGCACAATCTCCTAGGACAAGTGCACGTGAAGTGTGCGAAGAAACTCTTCATCCTTGCATTCCAGCAGCAGAACTGAAATGAACAGAGCATGAATTCATTACTATTATTACGCTCAGATGGGGTAACAGTCATCAGATTAGCTGGTGGCACTACTGAAAGGCGCTGTGACAGGTCACCGAGAGGTTCACACCGTCACTGTGTGAGTCGAGTGGGCACAGGAAATTCACATCCAAGTTTTTCAGAGTGCTCTTAATCAGAAACACACCAACTGCATCAGTTTTGAGAGCACAGAAGAAACTATATTAAAGAGTTCAGGTTCACAGGCTGGGTATTCAAAATGAATATGAAGTGCAGCTTTCCAGGCTGGGCATTCAAAAACATCACCACACAAAAAATATGTGGTGTAGGACTGAATTTTTCTCAAGAGGTCTCGCTTTCCCCATGCTCCTCTCTGCTGTCTTCAGCTAGGGCACAGAAGCTCCGGAGATGTCGCTTGTAATATTACTTTATCTAATATGGAAGCTGTCCAGTCCACTTACTCATGTCACAAAGACGACAGACAAAATAGCATATGGTAATGATTTGCAGTCACAGCTGCCCTTGCTGGGATTTGAAAGGGGAAAGCCTCCATATCCATTACTGCCTCCCTGAAAATCTCATCCTCCGGGGTATAGGAATTGTCTCTTTTGTTAGTCATTATAATTCCCTGATTAATAATGATAGTTTTGATTTAAATATGGGCAAGAGAAACAGCAAAGCACTATCAGATCAGAACCGAATGCAAGGCAACTGGAGGTGCAGTGCTGCTCTGGAGGGGACTCAAGTCCCATTTCCTGCCATGACTCATACATCCCACCACCAGAGACACTCTTCAGATGTTTTTTAAGGTAGCTGCTGAGGTTTCTGGTGGAGGCAGAAAGAGGGGCATTTCCCCCTGTTCCTCTCCCATGGGCAGCCTTGGCTCTCAGGACAGACCTTGATGTCCCAGCCAGGTGCAGCCCCCATATCCCAGGAAAACCCCTTCCCCAGTATTATGCTCCTGGGCTGCTGGACCTAGAGTACACCAAGTAATGAGGAGAAAGTTAGAAAGACTTTGCATGCCCTGTTGTCCCCTAAGTATCTGCCATGGGTCCAAACATGCTATACTATAAATGGTTGAACCATGAATATTATTTATTTTAAAGCATGCAGGAAGGATGACATGCTAATGCTTTTCAGATGATGTCTCAAGGAAGAGAAGAACCTAAGACAAGCATTTCTAAAGTTCACCTTAATGTAGACAGTGCAATACCCTTGAAGGATTAAGCAGTCCTGGCCTTGGCATATTCATCATTCTGCTCTTGTCACAGCACTTGATTGAATGTTTTTTCAGGAGGTAGAGATTAAATTGAACCAGAACTAATTGAAGGTATATTTAATAAAAGAATCATCATTGTAATGAGTATACAACTGCTACGCTAATGCTGAATAATGTTTAAGCTACTGAACAAGTCCATATTGTTTCACCTAATAGGATTCACTGATTACCAAATAATTAATTCTACTCTAATTTTGCAACACTATGTGAAAATGTGAAACCCACTCATAAATTAATTAATTCTCAAGTCAATAAAAGAGACAAGTGTCTGGGACTTACAACTGCCTCTTCTGAAATCAATCAGAAGTATTATCACTTACTTTGAGTCATACAGGATTGGTTTTGGTTCTTTAAGCACTTAGTGTAGTTATTACATTGTAATCATGTGTAATACAAGTCTGGCAGACATGGGCGAACACTGAGCAGCCAAAGCTGCTCTGAACCTTTCACTCGTCTTCAATTACACTGATGTCCCTTTCCACAGCTTCAAAACCCTTACTTACATTCTTTACCTTTTTTCCCACTCTGTCTCATGCTCTCCATGTAGATGTCCTGCACATCTGGTCAGGACACTGAATTTGAAGATGATATTATGAATGTTACTTCCCATTTTCCAGTTCAGTTGCAAAAGCTATTGGCACACTGGTTATGAACACTGCTTACAAAGCCAGGAAAGCAAATAGCCTAACAGATCAGCTCTTAAAAATCAAGTGCTCTTGAAAACAATAACAAACAAACAAACAACCCAACAAACAAACAAAGAAAATGAATAAATTAATAATCTACCGTCACAAGTCACAGTATCCATCCTCATTCCTAGAAATAAATTTCTTTTGTGCAGTCAGGGCTTGAATCACCATATGCTAGATGTACTTCAAATTTCCTCTTCCATCCTTTTTACTCTAAGGAAAAGCAACAGCTATTGGGCCCTATCATGCAGACCTGGCAAGTACAACCACAGATTTTTCTGTAGTCCTTCCAAAACCAACCGGCTAAAAAATGTATGAGAAAAACAGGAAAGCAACATTATTCTTTAAATGGCAGGGGGTAAAAACTTTTAGCTCTCTCATTTAGGCAAAGAAATTCTCTGCTTACCCTTATTCTTAAGCATATGGAAAGGAACTGGCACCAGTCTTGACCTCAGCATTTACCATCAATAATTATGTTTCTTCCATCACCCCATCACGCTGCAACATCTACACATAAACTCTGGTGCTATTTACCATTTATGCTTATGGGTTTTAAATTGTTTAGTCAAATACCTTTGTAAGATATTTGCCAGAATATGAGCTACGAGAAGGAAATACTCAGCAAGTTTCAAAAGTGATATGAAAATACCATTTCAGGGGCTACCCAAGAGTTTTAACGTGACAAAGGGTGTTGCCGAATGATGCTACTTTCATTTAATTTCTCTAACCATGTAAACCAAAAAAGCTTTCAATCCAGCATTTAAACAAGCAATAGAGTTCCTCATTCAATCTCATAATTCCTGTAAAAACTCATTTTAGGGTTCCCAGCATTTAAAAAAAATTAATATGGGAAAGTATTTGCTGATGCTCTTTACTTCTCCCTCCACAGCTTTTAAAGGAAATTCCAGAAAACCTTCAAGTCATCTTGGAAACATTATGGATATCAGAACAACTTTAGAATCGTGCAAAATGCCCTCCTTCTGCCCCTCAACATTAGCAAAAAGCCATTCGGCTCCCTTCTACATGGCTGACTTGCCTTAATTAAAGTATAGAATGGAAACCTGAAAAGTTAAATCTTGTTAAAAATGCCTGAGCTGAGGGAATGCAGCAATCAGAGCTACACAAGTTAGACAACAGCTCCGACATCATGTATGAACATTGTACAAACAACACAAATACTTGTAAACTATCAAAGAAAGAAAAAAAAAAAGAAAAAAAAAAAGAAAAAAAAAAAGAAAAAAAAAAAGAAAAAGAAACCAAAAGCCCCAAGCCCCAGAAAATTCTGACATGAACAAGTTAAGTTTTATTCAAGCATATCTTAAAAGAAAAGTAAGAGAAGAGATATTTCCCAGAAGATGTAGAAAAACGACTGAAGTTTCTGGATGTCTCTCTCCTTCTGGTAGCTTGACACCTCTTTTTCATTTCTAACATCGTATCAGTCGTAAATCAAAAACAGACAAGCAGCATAATAGGTGGCAGAAAATATCTAGAAGGTGAGATAACGCCAAAGGAGTGGAGCTGGCTATGGCAAATAGCCGTTAAATTGGCAAAAGGAAGTGAAAATGGAAATAATAAAGTCCAACCTGGCCCAGAGAGCAGACAGAAAGCAAGGGCCCATCCAGCCTCTTTGACTGCACTGTTCTGTACTGACGTCACAACAGAGGAGTAAAAGGCAACTGATGAATTGTTTTCCTTTTTCATTTTAAACAAGAAACTTTGTAAATTCACCTGATTCCTCCCTCTTATACTGGCCATAGAAATTTTGAAACAATGTCTCTGCAAGGTCCACTAAATACTTAGAGAAGAGGGAAATGAAAAAATCATCGTGGGTTTCTTTTTGGGGTCCCAAAAGAGGTTGCAATTGTCTTGGGTTTTACAGGCATTTGCCCAAGACAAATGTGCCCTAAAACACTTATAATCCCAATACCTGGAATGCAAAGATTACTACACCCACCTTAAAGTGGGATAATTCAGCAGCTATCTGGAGTCTCAGCAGCAGAGCAGAAGTGGAACAAGATTCCTGTCTCCATTAAACCATCCTTTGTCACAAAATCATTCTTAATTCCACTATTTCCCTTTTTTTCTTCTGTTCATTCCATGCACTAAATTGTACTAATTAACAGTAGAAGATAAGTTTATTAATTTATAGTTTAATTAATTAAATGTTTAAATATATCTGCAAAGAAATTGTCCTAAAAGGCAAATACTTATAAATATCCTACAGAAGTGAGTGGATTCATGCTACCTAACAGAATTTTTCTCTTCTGACCCAACCTCTTTCCCAAACTGCTGTTTTATTTCCTCTCAGTCCATGAGGTATAGAGCAGGGGTTTACAACAGCTAATGAACATAATATATGGAGCCTGATTCTGTACAGGGGGAGCAAAGTGAAGTATCTCATACACAGGTCAGGGACATGTGAAAAGGAGTCCAAACTCTTTATCATTGTATCCATAATTCAGTTCAGTCCCCACAGAGTCCCACTGAAGGCCTGTGGAAATCACAGCCATAGCATATTTATTGTAATGCAGAGGCACGGAGAAGGTCAGAGGCGTGCGTTTGGCTTAGCAGACTTCATAATTATTACTGGGGTTTTTCAGAATAATTTGCCTCTACCTTTTTGTTGTTGAGGAAAGAAATGAGCTTTTGCATTTCCCAAAGCAGCTGTGTTCAAATTAATTGCAGCCCTCCCTCTTTCACCTCTTCTCTCACATCTCCTCACCTGCACACACGTGCACACACACATACTCGCTCTCCCACAAGCCAGCAGAAGGTTGGAATCATTTTGGGCAGAGAACAAGTTCCCCTTTTTGAGTTAAACCACACCCGTGGGGCTTCCTGTTAATGATGCCTGGTAAATGAGGTCCTACACAAAACCAGGAGCCACCCCATGTATTTTAATGAATTGCACAGGAAGAAGTTTACCTGTGCTTAAAGGGAGCAACATTCACTCCTTACCAATTAGGTTACATATATTGGGCAGTATATCATGCTCATGCTGATATAAATTAGAAAAGCATCATTAATTCCACAATATTCATAGCTTTAATGGATAATAAAGTATAAATAATTAAGTTAGGGAAGTAGATTCGCTTTGTTTTAATTATTGAATCACTGGAATCACGCTGATTTACATGAAGTAGTTCTCAACTAACTCTTTCCTGAAAAAGAGAAAAATATCTTTGTAAATGTTAAGAGTTTAGCACACTTCAGACGAGAGCTGAAAACTTCTCACGCCAAAATTTGCCTATTAAGAAGACACAAGAGCAAGGACTGTGTCTTTAGTGCGATGATGTGAAGGCACAAGCAAACGCATTTGATGGCATCCTTTCGACTCATTAGCAATTAATGTTGGGAACAGCCTCCATGAGACCTTAGGCACAGAACATTTCACTTCCATGACTCTGAAGTCTGACAAGGGTTAAACAAGAAAGAGATTTATAATCTCTGCCATGTAAATTTAGTGGTAGATGCTTCTCTCACCCCACTAAGACTGAAAGAAAATCTCTAGATTGTTTACACTAAGTGAAAGAAAATAAGACAACCTTCCACATGCAGTTTGCCAATTTTAAAGGATAAAATTTCCTTTTTTCTCTCTGTCATGTATGTCCTGCTGAATTATCCTTCAGAAATAGCATCTCACCCAATATTCCTCCCAACATATTGTAAATTATAATCACGTGAGGGTTGGCAGAACAAATTATCTTACTTTGTTAGTTTATCCATCTCACTGGCTCTATTTTGAAAACTAATTACTAGAGCAAATTATGATTCAATACACAGATGTACAATGTATGCAGGAATTAATTTTCCTCTCCCACTAAAATATTTTTCTGTAATGTAATGTTTGCACTCGTTTGTGACCATTTTAAATAATCAAGGTAAAACACCCTACTAGCTGAAGCAATCTAGAAGACATGATTTAGGACTCTATAGTGTAGAGAAATAAATTCTTTTTTTTTCTTTTAAATCAACTTAAATAAGATTACTTCTTATTTGTAATTGTCCTTCAGTATGCTAAAAAAAAAAAGAGAGCAGCATCTAAAATAGCACTATAAGGTAAAATGTAAAATTTAGGAAATAGAAAACAATGCACATGCCATTGTGAAAATTCTTTCATGAAAAATACTTGGAAATTCTGCAGGAAAAAGAAAATATTTCACTTCTTAACTCCAGCAAAAGAAGAGTTAAGATAATGGAGGACAACTTTGTGGAATTTGGTGAGCTTTTTACATTTTTAGTAAACTCAAAAACATTCACTTACCAGAAATCAATAGAAATGCAGATATACAGAATCATGTGTAAAAAAGCTGCAGCATTGACTGCATTAATAACTGCAGACATCTAAAGACTTCTGTATAAAAAGTGCTCCTTCTCAGTTTTGTGTAGAACACACTGATTTGTGTCATTCACCTTCCTTCGTTTCCCTGATGAAAGTTTAATATTTTTCATACTTTTGTTTGGTTAAGATGCTCCACCTTTAAGTCCTACCATTATAAAATGAAAAGTGAAAATGCATTTGTCACCTAGAACACAAAGCTTTGTTAATTTCATTTTTCTCTTGAACTTTTATGAATTTCTGCACACCAAGCTAAACTATACTTTTAAATGAATTAAGGATCTGATTATCAATATGATATAACAATATTTTGGGTACAGTATATCATTATTCTATTTCTATGTACGCAGAAATGAAGATACAGATCTGCATATATTCTTATTTATCTATAGTTGCATGTACATTCCAAAACAACCAATGGAACCTCTTGTACACGCCAATTCAAACCTGCTTAGATAATCACTAAAACCTAGGGGTCAGACATTTTGTGCTATTTCTCCAGCATATTCCGGATAGATTTGATGGCTCCAATACTAGAGTGACACTTCTGTTTTTCCTTGCCATTTCCTCCCTTTTACTTTACATCTCGGCTGTGGATAAGTTATTTATATATTTACACAGAGATGTACCACTGAACATAAACTTTAGGTGTGGAAAATTTTATGGCCTTCAATTTTTCTTCTTTTAAAAAGTATTTGTTCATTTAAACCAAAACCAGCTCTTCTCTTTTCCAGGTCATCTTCAAGTTGCACTGTATTTGATTTATTTTTCTTTGAGGTCTGACTTCCAGTCTAATTTTTCCTTTGTATTTTCAAAGTTCATGGCTGTGTGACTGCAATTTAAATCAATATCTAAACCCTATGGAATTAAGTGCTTTTGTAAATGTAACCTTTTGTCACAGAGTATCTGTGTGTGCTCTGAAGTAGATTCTGCAAAAATAAAATGATCTTTGCAAAATCTGCAGTCAGATCCTTCTCACCTCCCTTTAGTCACTTAACTGGCACCGTGGGTTTCTATGCACGGTCTAGATCATCTTGAGTCACAGATGTTACAGAGAGAAAGGCAGTAACTGAGACACTGCAGTTCCAGCTAGCAGAGAACAGCCATGCTCTTACCCAAGAACTCGTGGAATCCTTATGGTTTGGGTGCAGGAGGCGTCTCACGAGATGAAACAGCTGCCCACAGTGCAGAGGCTCCTTTCTGCTAATGCACACAGCCCAGAGATGTTCCTGTCACCTGCTTTTAGAGACATACACATGGCCTTCCTTTTGGCTGATCTATGTCTGTCACACCATCTTTCCAAAAATAAAAAGCAATTGAAACCATCCTGCGTAGAGCATTTAAATTCTATGTTTTCTTGGGTAGAAGCAGATGAAATGAGCTTTTAAATTGGAAGATGTAATTGATACTTTACTTACTTTTACTTACTTGCTTACTCCCCATGAGTCTCCACCCTACCCATAATGATCCTTACTGAAATGATTCTTAACTAGAGATAGAGCAAGGAGCTAATACCGAGTATTGGCAAATTATTTCCTTGGGGAGTCACTTGTTACTTTTCCAAAAAAGTCATTGCCAAAAAGAAGCCTGTGAAAGTGAGGTCAGCACCCTTTCTGATCCGCCTGCTGGAGGGAGACATTTGGGAGCAGCCTGTGTTTCGTTCCAGCACGTTGAGTGCCAGACACTACAGCAGCCTTTCCAGAAGGACGAGGCACTTCCATCCAAAAAGCGCGAGAGACGGCCGCGCTCTGCCCACACAGAGCCTGTGGCAGCACCTCGGCAGCTCCCCTGAAACGCGGCTCTTTCCCTGCCAGTGGCCTCATCCCTGCCCCCATGGTCTGATGGAAAAGGAGAACGTGCACCTGGTGCTCAAGCCTAGAATTCTGTCGCCTTGTCTGACCTCCAGATGGGTGACACTCTCCTTCTCTAGCCTGGAAGACAAGGGAAACATTTATAAGACCTGCCTGTGACTTTAGGGACACCTCTTGCCAAAGCACAGCAGCCATGGCCTGAGCGTGGTCACTTCCTGTGGCAGCCCTAAACAGGGAAAAAGTGGGAACCTGACTCATTGCTTCCTTAAAAGAGTGAACTTTTTCTCCTGACAGCCAGCTCTCGCATTCAGCTGGCAAGAAGGCAAGGCAAGCTTTCATTATCACTTCTTCCAGCAAAGCAATGAGAAGGAACAAGCTATTTCCTTCCCCCAGGAGGTCCATTGCCATCCCTTAGTGGGGAGTAACAGGAGAGAAGGAGGAGGAGAGAAAGGTAAACATCCCTTTCAACTCAGCGTATCCTGTGATCTGATTTTCTTTCCTCTCTAGTAAAGAAAAGTGCAGATCATCATTGACAAATAACAGTGACAGCAAATGAAACAAAAACCAAACAAAACGTTGGTTTTTTCTTAATTACATTTAAGATTTCACTACTGCTTGGGCTTCCAAAAGAGCAGCCACATTCCTCTGGGGTGCAAAGATTCAAGCCTGCTTCAGACCAATAATTGCAGCTACCTTTAACCCAACGAGGCAACAGTTGTTTTCAGATGTACAAATGAGTTTAATAAGGGTCCCAGCAAGACTCTGAAATTATGGTTGACTTGTCACACCTCCAGCCCCCCAGGCTACATTTAGTTATTGATCTGTTTATTGCTTCCGCTGAGCAAACCACCTCTGTCAATCCACCTCTGTCAGAAGCCAGCCTGCAGCATGCAGCGGACACTGTTATTACTATTTAAGTGATAAATGAGACATGCATTTCATTCAGCATGTTTGTGAAGCAGAAAATATTTATTTTTTTAAAAGCACAAATAGGTAGGAAAGTCAGCGAGTTGCTTCCTTTTTCGTTTCTTGCTGCAAGCAGTAATTATATTTACTGAGCTCCAGGTGGAATTGCCCACATGAAACAAGATGTTGCTATTAAACTTTGGTGTTTTGGTTGAGCATCTTTGGAATAAATATTAGAGAAAAAAAAAAAAAAAGAAAAGAAAAGAAAAGAAAAGAAAAGAAAAGAAAAGAAAAGAAAAAAAAAAAAAAAAAAAAGAAAAGAAAAGAAAAGAAAAGAAAAGAAAAGAAAAGAAAAGAAAAGAAAAAAGAAAAGAAAAGAAAAGAGGGAAGGAAGGAAAGTAAAGGCTCATTCCAAGACTCACTAAAGTCTGTGACTGTCTTACTATAGACTTCAAGGAATGGTTTTTATACAAGCTTGGAAAAATAGAAACATTCAGCCCACTCTTGGAGTTCACGTGTTTCTTGGCAATTCCTTCCTCAGACATGCGAGCATTGCAGATTATATTTCTCTTCCTTGTGCACGGAGAGGGAGAGGCTTGTTCTTGCCTGGGGATACTAGATGATCCTACCCCTCCTGGGGAAAGATACTTCAGGCCTCAGAAGAGCTGGCATGCTGTCTTCATGGCTCATCCTGTGATTCTTCTCAAAGCATTTATGGTGAACACCTCAATCCTCCAGGCCCTAAAGCAGCGAGTCTCTGGCTGGCACACGTGGGCACACACAGGGTTTACACCTCAGTCAGACATCCTCGTGCCCAGAGCTGAATGCATTCATGAGCCTTGCTGAAGTCACCTCGTCATGAGGGAGGCACAGGGGATGTATTTATTATTGTTTCTCCAGTGGCCCAGCAGATCCTGTACATTCAGTGCAGGTTTGTGACCTTATTAGGAGTTTTAAAAAGCATTTGATTATTTCATCTGTCTTAAAGCAGATGGAAGAGGAGATAAAGCCTGCTGGCATCCGAGGAAGGTTCTGTCTCATGAGTACAGTCACAGCACATTTACATTCAACCCATACTTTCTTCCTCCAAATCATTCTGAAAAACGTGGAGAGGATCCAGAGCAACAGCAAAACCCCTCGGTAGCTTTTCCACTTTCCAAAGGGGATCGAGATGAAAGAAGAGCCTGTATTTCTTCCTGATTGTAACATTCCTCCTTGTTCACTTAAGACTCTCTGCCCACCAAAAAAAGGAGCAATTTCTCAGGTTAATGATGCAAAAAGCCTGTTTCCATTTGCATCCATTGGCCTCCTAAAACAATACCACCTGCACCTTGCACTTTTTCCTTTCTTGAGGACATGTTGAGGCAAGAGGACATTAAAGCCCTGATGTCAACCAGGACTACATCCTGCAACAAGACAAGAGCCTGCAATTCTGCCCAGTGCCAGACTTGACATGCTGGAGAGAAGGGGCCCAGAGCTGGGCTCTGAAGCAGGAGAATTTCTCCACAGGAGGAAGAGAAGTTGGACTCTGCCCATTCTGCCACAGTGTTTTCAGAAGCCACCTTCACACATTAAGGAACAGTTTATTGCTGGGTATTAGCCAGGATCACCAAAGTTAAATATGCTTGATCAGGGATTTAGAAATTCTGCTAGTTGCAATAGCTGGACAATTTATTCCATACCTGTTCATTCACTCCTAAATCATGACTGACTGGTTCTCCCTTCACGTTTTATGCTGAAACCACATAACACACTCAGTTTCCCCATCCCCTGGGTACTCTTCCTGTTCCTGATAAAATGTGATAAACAGACTCTTACTTAACCTTGACTTGACAAAGCCTTTAAAGCTTGCAATATATCATTCTTCCTGGGACTGAAAATGTACAGAGTACTCACCTGCTTAAGCAAACAATCTAAAAACAAACTCAATCTGCAAGTGTGTCTTCCACTACTTAAAACTGATTTACTACAATTATTGACAAGGCTGTTACACCATACATGCTATCTTACCACACAAATCCAGAAATTATGAGGATTCAACATTAAACATTATTAACAATCAATATGCCCTGGATATATCCTACTTAATAGAAAATCAGATTTAGCATGGCATTGTTAAAAACTTTTTTCCCTTCGAGGAGTACTAGCCTAGTTGTTGTTTTTTTTAAATACAAGATAGAAATCCCAAAGTCTTCTGTTTCAAATTGTAAGAGAATAGAACAAGAAAGGCTAGGCTGCATCTGCCCTCCAGCATACCTTTACAGGGAGGAACAAGCAGATGGGGAAACTGCCTGAAGACAATTCCAGCACAAGGGAAGGAGCCTCTCGGATGGAGGTGGAAGGAGTGGCTATTTCCTGGGAGAAAATGCCATGAGAAAAGCAACTATGGGTGTGGGGAAGTCTATTAGATTCAAGAAAGAAAATGAACACATCAATTTGGGAATGATTACCTTCAGGGAAGGACTGGAGCAAGTGAGAGCAAAGGCTGGATCCAGTCTCTGCACTTTCAAGGTTCATTTCTCATACTCTCTGAATAGGTTGGTCCGCAGATCTGCTAAAATGTGTTTCTGTCCTAAAATGTCCCAGACACGCTGAAGCAAAGCAGCACTATGCACTGCAGTAACAAGGATATCTCTCTCACACACACACAATTCACTGCTAGGGATTTCACACAGCATCCTCTAAAACTATATTTGTCATCTGTGACATATTAAGCCTCCTATTTACAGCAAGCTAATGAGATTTTTTGAAAATTATGCCAGTTACCAGCTACAACCAGAACTACAGTCAGAAAGGATCACACCTAAAGTTGCATTCACATATATAGCCCATGCTGTTTGGATTAGAAAGCACAACAGGAACAATTTGCTGAGCCATCGTAGTACCATGCCCAGATTATATCATTTTCTAAGACACAATCAGGGAAGGAATTATCCCTTTCCCATGGACCTAAAAGGAAAACAAATTAAGGAAAAAAAAAAATAGGATTGGTCTCTGAAAGTTTGCAATATCCAGGACAAGAAAATCTCCTGGTTTGTGAAAGGAATGGCATAGGTGTCAGTTAGTGGCAATAAAAAGATCCAAAATAGACCTGAAAACTGGGGGATTTGCACCAGGGAAAGTAAAGAAGGCAGAAATAGAGCAGACGAGCCACAGACTCCCTACCAGCATCTGAAAGCAAGATGTGCATCTAATGAGGCTGAAGAAAATGGCCTTTTGTCTGCCAAGTGCATGGCCAGAGCAGCAAGAAACCTCTGAAGCAAACTCCCATTAATTTTCCTGTGCTCCAAGGAAGGCTTGCAGCTCCACAGCTGTGTTTTAATATGTGAGGTACAGGGACAACACAGTAAGTTCATGACAAAATACCAGCTACAGCCAGGGACTGGAGGGCTAGAGGCCAAAATTGCTGCTGAGGAAGGCATATACCATGAGCAGGTTTGCCTTTGTAGCAGGCATGGAGCTCTGCAGGAAGGGGATGCTAACACAGACCATGCCCAGCCCTCTCTTCTGTCACTGCCACCACCAGACAGAGGCACAGCACTCAGGGAGAGGAGTCACCAAGCCCAGGTACTGAGCAATACTTAACCCTATTTTCAGGGCAGAAAAGCCATCCCATGAAATTACTCATTTTTTCTTCAGTTCCTTTGAATTGTTTCATTCTGATAATCTGAGGAGCTGGCAGTGCAGGAACCTGGCCACCAGGTTAAAATAGGTATTTGAGTCAAATTGCTGGCAGCAGAAGTGACCTTTTCCCTCTTAGCAGAAAATAACTACTTCTGAGGTTGGTTTAGGTACACTTATCAAAGATATAAGTTGCATCTGTTCTGCAGGGCAAGCTCAGTTATCAATATTTCAGATGCATCTCTGTGGGGTATCAAGTAACACCTTGATCCTAAAGTAACTAAAAAATCTACTGTTCAAATTTATTCTTCCATTATAAATGATATTATGCTTTAATTATGCATCCACCCAGTAATGAGGACTAGCACCATCCCATTTCCATCTGCAAAAAAAAAAAATTAAAAATTAAAATGCCTTCTTCTGGGTATGGAGACCACCCCCCCCCAGTCCACTGCCAGGCTTTGCCTGGAAACTTCCACACCTTTGCTCAAAAGCAACCTTTCTGCTTCCCTTCTTCTTGATTTACACTGATGAAATTGCTTTTTATTCTTCTGTGCGGTGTGAGCCTCTGAAATGTTTTATGTCCCCATAAGGATGAAACAGAAGTTGGTCTTCTCTGGTTTACATTTGGGGGAAAGGCAGCAAGAAGCCTTTACCTCTCCAGCACATGGCATATAAAAAGCATGGGAAGATTTGCAGCCTTCTCCGTGCTGCTTGATGTTGCCTGTATCTCCAGTTCTTTGGAAGGATGGATAGGGAAGCAGCGAGCTCTGAAATAGCAGATGAATACAGTCTGGAACAGACTGAGGCTTCTCTTCTCTGCTTGGTCTATTGCCTCTGGAGGAACTAGACAATCATGGGCCCGCCTGGTGTCTGCTGATGTCTCCCAGGAGATGAATATTGTTGAGGAAAAAGCACAGATCTTTAACAAATTTGTGACTCAGTTCATCCACTTCTACTATTCATCTGGATATTGTACTAACTCGACATATGTGTTACCATGTTCCTAGAAAATATCACTTTCTCTCTTTGCCCTATCTCCAGTGCTGTTTCAATAGTATTTTTCTTGGTATTTAGGCAATCTCAGCTACCACAGCTATGCCCTAGTATTTTAAAAATGCCATCAAACCATGCAGCAGTTATATAACAGTAAGATATGACTTCCAGTCTTGTGATGCAGCTTCACCCTCTAACATCTATGGATCACAGGCATCCTAGAGCAGCCCAGGTCATTTACTCTGATAACGGTGGGCACAAAGAGCCTCCACACAGAGCATGTTTACTGTGAAGTTAAGCTACATCAAGAAATTCTATGTATTTTAGTAGATGTTTTCTTATGTCTTACACTTGGAAGAGTCAGACCAAGCTCTCACTGCTTCCTGCAGGAAGGTCCAGTTGACAGGAAGGCTCCACATCGGAATTCCTTCACCTCATAAAAATACTCCACTGGAAACCTACAGGATTTCCAAAGGAAGAGGAAAGGAAGATCACAACAAACTACTTGTGAAAAGGGCAGAAAAGGCCCTACAGAAAATATTGGTGGATGCTCACTAAGAGCTGGACAGGCAAATTCATTGGCATCATCAGGTCCCTGTGTTCCTCTGGTATGAAAGATGGGAACTTTCTACTTTTAGGATATTATTAATATTTACCTAGAAATTAATCTAAGAACATGCACACAGACTAGAATCTCAACTTTTAAATTATTTTTTTATTCAAGATATTTTCCATGGGATCAGTAGTAGAAATTGCCACCTGCAAGGAATTTACCCCATTTCAAGATATCATTTCTATTGAGGATATGAGTTCAGCCCAAGCTCTCCACTCAACACATATCGAAAGAAAAATTGGGCTAATTTGACCATACACATGTACCAGCTGAAATGGTTCTATATTAAATTATGTATTAGTCCTCATGCACATCAGCTTTCTTGTAACCTCTGTCCCCAGGGGGTGTAGTGTCTCAGAATGTTTAAAAGAAGAAAAGCTTTTCAGAAACAGCAGTATTCAAAGGTGTACATATGTATTTACTATTTTAGTTATCTGAGTTTTTATGTATTATTCCTGTTCCCCAAAACAAGCAGAAAATATAAGCTACAGATAAATAATTCATGAAACTGTAAAATAATAATAAAAAAACTTAGTTTTATAAAAGTATAAAATTGTAGGAGTGTAGAATCAAGCCCAGTGTATAAACTTATATTAATAGCATATTACATTTATTATCATTATGATCATCAAACCCAGGAGAAGAAACTGCCCGTGGAAAAACAGGGTTGTGCTGAACAATCAACATAGTATAGCTCCCAAATGCATTTATAGGAGTACTGAAAAGAACATTGGTAGATTTCATCTTGATTTTAATTTGCACTAAAATTCATCTGAGAAGCCATTATAGCCATAAAGAGTAGTAAAGCAGGCTAATAATACTATTCAAAAATAAAAACTAAAAGCATTTTTAATAGCTGAGCTCTGGTTCGGCATTAAAATACATTGGTGTGATGTATCAACAAAAAGCCTAACACTGCAGAAAATGGAGAGAGTAATATATATTATTCTCTTCCCTTTTTCTGTGGTGGTTACTTAAAATACATAAAAAATCACTGAATACCTAAGGAAGCAGTTCGGATTTGATGTTTGAAAATTCCCTTATTTCTCTTGGCCTGTACATCTGAAATAACTTAGTTTAGTGGGAAAGAAACTCACTAGACATTCTAGAAAACTGTTTTGCAATGGTTACAGCACTGGAACCTGACTGAAGTCTCATTTTCATCCATGATAAAATCATCACCATCTTCAGTAGGAAGTAGAGCTGATCAAAACTATTTCACAGACAGAAAGTTCATCAAAACCCACAGGTTCGGAGAAAATGAAAGTACGACTTGGGAGGTATTGAACTGGTCACGTATTTGCTTGCAATTCATGAAATAGTTTGAAAAAAAGAGAAGGTGATTTTAGAAAAGTTTAAATGGGTTTTCATGTTTAAATAGACACAATGTTCTATAATCATATGTAAAAGGAATATTTCAACATATTATTCCAAAACAGTCCCAGTTTTGGGACAATCTACAGTTTTAAAATAGATAAAACTGGACTTAAAGAGGAAAAAAAAAATTATTTTGTTCAAATATATGCAAATATCAGTCTATAACAAAAATATTATTTTCTAGTCTACTCAAATTATTTAAAATACTTAGGTTTACTACTGAGCTATAATGTCCATGCTCTTTGTGTTGTCAGATATTTTGGGGGGATATTTTTAAGAATACTTTTTGTATTTACACTTTTGAAAAAGCTTCCTAGGAGCTGCAACACCTTTCTTTCCCGTGAGATTATGCATTATATAATTGACATAGAATGGACAAAATAACACTGAAAATAGGTATCACTGATGAATAGTACCTGAATATTAAAACCAGAAAAATTGATAATCAATGCAAATGTCAAATTACCTCTTTGAAGCTATAATATTTCAGACAGAATTCTTGCTTTTGTTTTGATCTCGATCAGTTAACAGCATAGCCTAGCCTTACATATCCACCCAGAGAGGTACAGCTGATTCTTTAGCTGCTAAGCTTTTGCTCCCTAAGAGGTCAAAACACAAAGTCTGATACACACCCCACTTGCCCAAAAGCAAATAATTAAACAAGAACATAAGTTCCTTTCTTCCAAATTTTCTGCCAACTGACTTGTGCAATTACATGCTCTTTGTTTGTCAATATCTGTGACTTTTCTTACATTTTTTCTATTTTTTTTTAGAATCTACATAAGAAAAACACCCGTTTCACCCAAGGCTTTAGATCTTTTACACACAAAGCCTCTAAGTCAATGCATCTTTGTCAGCACACAAACATTCCCCAGGGTACATGAGCCAGTGACTCACACCGTCACGCTTCCTCGACAAATATCGCTTCCTGTAGTGCCTTTCCCTATTCTGGAAATTATAAAAGGAACAGAGTCATGCCCTGCTCCAAAACCTAAAAAGTATAGAAAAAAGTATAGAAAAAAGTATTTCAAAGCATAAAAATATATTTTGAAGTTCGTGACCAAAACTCTATGAGAATTTTTATGCACCATATTTATTCTTCTACCAGTGGGAATCCAGGCTCAGAACATCACCTGACAATAAAGACATAGAAGGAGTAAATAATAACAAAAATTTTAGTTGAAAAGCCGTCATTTTATGCTACACCTGACCATCAGGAATTCATCAAACAACCAAGCACGATATTGGATGTATGTTCCAGCCAAGATACGCCTCTAATTATTCTAACCCTTTTAAAAAGCAACAGGTTTTGTTGTAACAAAAATATGACAAAGAAATAGCTTGAGAGGGAAGGGGAAAACTTCTAAGCTGGCCTCGAGAGTCTCAGCTTTCAGCTGAGAAGAAAAACTAGTTTAGACTGGGGGAAACCTCCTCTAAGAAAACCAAACTCTTATCTGTGATGCTTTCAAGTCCCCAAAGACCTTGAAATGTTTACCTACACAGTAGGTTGCCCCATGCATCTTTGGAATCACTAACTGTTTATTCAAGGTATGAAATAAAGGAAAAGATGCATTATATCAAAGCATTAGGCTCGAGAAAGGTTAGAAGAAAATGACACAGAGGGTTAGGCAAGCAGGGGGAGAAGATGTTATCAACATGAAGCAAGATTGGAAAGGAACTCACAAAATAAGCAACACTTTTCAGTTAAGAAGCTTGGGAAACATTATCTATGTTGTGTACTCCAACATCCATGAGTAAGATGCTGTGTGTTGCCTGATGATGCCAAGGACACTCAAGAAAATACAAGTCCCTGGGGAAGGTCCTCCTCAAACTGATGACCAACCCATACAGTAAAAATACCTACATTTTTATCAGATTTTAGACAAAGATGTACACTGAAACAGTCTAGCAAAGAGCAGTGGAGTGAGGCTTGTTGCAAACTCTGGACAGAGAGAAAGAAGCTCTGCTTTCCCAAGAGAGTTTTGGCCTTTGCCTCAAAGGCAGAGGTGGAAAATTTAAGCAACAGCTGGAGTTTTATGCAGTTTGTGACATGAACTACCATGGTTTCAAAGTGGGAGATCCTCATTGAGGTTTAGAACAGGAAAAGGAGAACTTTCTGAATTCCAGTCACTGCAGGGATTCAGACAACTCGAGGAAAGGGTTGCCAGCCTGTCTTTAGTTTACTTTTACCAACTTTACTGTGAAATATTTCCTATATCTGATATTGTAACTGGTAACTTTTCTTCTGATGAAAAGATTTCTTTTCTAGCATTTGTACTTTTACAACACTTCATGCTTGTAAAAAAATTTCTGATGGAGTTTTTGCTCATCTCATAACACCGATGAAAGCTCTTTCCCTCTGTGACCCTCAGAGACTTTGAGTCCCTTCACTCAGCTCTGATTCCTATCTTGCGTTTTCCTTTAATCCTACCTGAAGTCACTCAAAATGGTGCAGTGTTTACAATAATGTGCTGAAGCTTTTCAAGTCCATCGGATGAAATATTATTAATAATTCATACTAATATAATAAATCATTTATGTTTCTGCAGAAGAATTTATCACACTGTCTTGCCTGAAACTCTTCTCTTTCGAGGTCCTATTTGTCATACGCAAATACCACTGGCAGAACTCAATCAGAAAACAAGTTTCTGCCAGTCAGACCTTAAGTAGGAGTGCTCCCTGATGACAGGATTGCTTTTGTAGGGTAAATTTTGCATGACTGCAAAACTTCTTGAGTAATATTTCTTGAAGTGAAAAACCCCAACAAAGATTGAAAGCTCAGTAACAGAAATGCGTGGGAATAAAATGGTCTTCTAGCTATGGATGGAGGGGCACACGCAGGGGATGGTAACTGAGCATCAGTAGCAGCTGGAAAAGTATACCCTTTTGAAAACATTGCAATTAGTTATAAAGAAGATTTCATTACTTCCTATAAGAACTCAGGATGGACCACATCCTTTTCAATGTGTTAGATGGAACAGTGGTTTATTACTGAAGAGCTTTCTAACCATCATTAGAATCAAATAATCTAGACCACTTCTTCAAGAACATTATATTTATTGTCTAAAACCCCTTTTCATCAGACACAAAGACAGAAGACGTGAGCAACTCCAGGCTTTACCTGCCTTTCACATGGTGTTGTGTCTCTCTGCATCTGACAGCAAGACAATCAAGGATTTTATTTAGGTTTTCCTATTAAACATAGTCCATAGGAAATGGGGTTCATGGTCAAGCAAGGCTTTTTTTTTCTTTCCACCTTCTTAATATTTTTAATCAGTCCCTGGTTCTGCCGTAATGGTGACTGCATAACCTTGACTTGTGTGCTCTTGTGAGCTCCGTATAGATTCCCATTAAGTCAACAGCAGCTGCTTTACTGGCAGCAGCATTTGAGCCAATTACTGCACTGTGAAAGAGGACAGAAAACTCCCATGGCGGTTCAACTAGAATGGAAATACCCAAATTCTCCCACCAGTCCTCCTCAGCTGAATGGGATTCAACAAAGCAAGACCTCAGTTCAAGTCACTGTTTTCTTTAAGCTGATAGTCAGAACTCAGTTGTTATTGTTACTACTCTGCAAAGATCTTGGTTGCTTTAAAAGAATGCTTGTTACTTCACCTCCACTTTTGTAAACTCATATTCTTCAATCTCCGTTTGTCCCTGAGGCCTCTCTTTCCTATTATGGGAAAAATCAATCGCAGTCTGTGTTTTGCCAGGACATAGTGGCAATTTTCCCCCAACAAACTCGTAGTAAATTGGGTATTCCTGCCTTCCCTACAGAAGTGATTGCAAAACATATGGCAAAAGTCCACCGGAATCTCCAGGCTCAGTATTTCAAGGCTGAAGGTCTTTCTTGGGTACAGTCTGAACTAACATCTGAAGAAATCTTTCTTCACTTTTTTCTCATACTAAGTAACCTTGCCTGACTCTTTGGTCCCACGTCTTCCCTTTGAGAGGCTCCTTTCATTTAGCAGCATGCTCACAGGAATTTAACCAACTCCACAAAAAGAGCTGAGCCCTGGAAGACAGCTCTGGCAGGTAAGGGGAATGAAGGACTGAAAGACTGAACATTTCAGCAAATCTCCAGGAGGTGCAATAACAATGCTCAGCACATTGACATCTTTCCTGTCATTCCTAAGTCAGTAATAGAAATCAATTTCTATATGAAACCAGCAGAACCTGGAGCTAGAGTATTGCTGCAGGTGGTGGACATCCTTTTATTTGAAAGCCTTCTCATGCCAATTTTTAAAAGTCACTGGAATCCTCAGCTCTGCACATAAGGTATGACTTCTTTTTGTGCACAATATGAGAATTCAATTACTGTGGGACCCATTCAAAGAAAAGAGCTTGAAAGCTTCAGCATAAATTCAAGTGGTGTTCAAGATACACTTCAGTCGCTAACATCTGCATATCCAAAATACTGCACTATCCAGCAGAGCAATCGAGCCCTCTCCACAAACTCAGCAGGGCAGCTCTCCAGTCTGCTGGCTAAAAGGTCAGATGTTAAACTGGTTTCACAATACTACAGGAAAGCCTAGAATCTAACAGAAGAAAATAAGCCCTTTTCAGACTGTGACAAGGGTTTGAGTAGTAAATGGTTTGAAAAGTCGTGACAACAGCTTTAGGGTAATAAAATACAGTAAACACTTTTGTTGTCTATTACACTGTTGACAAGTAAAATTATACCAAGTCCATTATTTCATTTTATGGAATAGGCAAAAGTATGTTTGCATCTTAGCTAGTCCCTTAGCTTTAAAACATAAATGGAAAGTGCTGATTGTGATGGAATTTCTATGACGTATTTATTTCAATGAACTGAGAAATACAAGAAAACTACCATTTCTGGCTGATGCACAATCTTGTTTCCCCCTACTTTTAATGTAAAAATGAGAAAGCTGAAGCACTTAAACACCTTAAGAACATATATTGAAATCCCAGAAGTACTTTGGCCATTCTGCACTGCTGCAGAGGTGAGCATTGAATTGCCTTTTGACTTTAAGCCAATTAACCCAACCATACATGAAGAATGAAGTCCTAGCAAGATAATGTGGTCCATTTTAAAGAGCTATAAAAACAGGACACTGATCCTGAAACAGATTTAGCTACATCCTTGTGCGTATATCACAACAGCAACTGGAATTCACTTTGTTCCATCCTGTGAACGTGTAAAATAAAACTAAGGGTGATTTAGCCCCATTCCCAGAGTAGTAAACCAACTCCCAAACAAATCATAGCTCAATTTGTGCTTTCCAAACCTCACTTTTCGATGGGCCATCTCTCTATGTGTCCAGAGATGCCACAACATGTTTTATTCCAGGTTTGCATCTTAAATATCCCCTCCAAGACAGCAGATTAATACCACCCAGTCTTTTCTTTCTGGTAGTATTTCTAGTACTTTTCAGCTTGGAATTATTGAAACACTACCCTTTATTTAGTAAATTAAATTACAGTTAGCAAATCATGTCATAACTTCTGGTCAGCTGAAAGTGGGAATGCTTTTCCCTCCTGGTACTTCTACCTCTCTTCCTCCCCAAAATATTTTGACCCAGCTGGAACAATTTATACTGATTTGCTTTGCAATTTAGTTGAGGTCAATGCAAATTTTTAATCAAATGCCCATAAAGAAAAAAAAATTACTTCATTTTTAACATGAAATTTTTCATTTTATCAGGATTTTTTAATCTTTGTGTTTGTTCTCCATCTTTTATTTTTGGCAGCTTGTGTGTGTGTATGTGACACAAAAATGGCCACTAAACTCAGCTTAATTTGCAGACAGCTTCATATAATCTAAAAACTATAAATAATTTACCGGGAAAAAAAGCTTTATGAAGCTCTTTCAATAGCCTTTTAATTACAACAGAGCAAAGCACCGGAGAGGTGAGAAAATTGAAACACGATTATTTTATAAACAAAACAACAACTGTGCTCAAGTTCTAACAAAGAGTTTTCACCATTTTTCAATTCATTTGGGTCCTCTTGTCTTTGAAAGGGATGCCACCCCAAACTCAGTAAAGGTTTCTTCCCAGAAAAATTGCCTTTATGCCAGGATACACAATTTGCATAGCAACAACAGGTTATGTGTATTATTTACCAATCCCTTGGCAGCCCAAGTGGGCTGTCTGCAGTTTAAAGCAATTTTCAGAATTCATATAATTTAAAAGTATAGCTCCTGAGCAGACACACTTATTGGACAGTGGCAGTAGACCATATATTACCAATCCACACGTAAACACAATATGAGATTTGGGGTGGCGTGATGGTCTTATTGATCTGCTGTAGGGATGGTGGATGAAATATCTGTTGGAAGTATCTTTATTCTCTCCTTTTTGACAAATGCCACTGGCCTTTCAGCAGGGCACTGGAGTGTAAGAGGATGTTTGGGCAGCATGGCGTGCTATGGTCAAGGGAAATGTGCCATTAAGCAACTATATTAATTATAAATTGCCTCTGAGAGGCACACGCTTGCACAGCAGATGATGCTCTTCCCAGAAAACACGGCACAGCCGGAAGAAAAGGCTGTTCCTCACAAAACTATTGGATAAGCTCATCAAATTCAGGTGTTTTCATGCGCATATTTCTATCCAGTAAATAAGTGTGAACTGAATAAAACAGTTATACCTTGGCAGCTGTCAATTAACGCCATAAGGGCTCGCATTAACGAACCTACATAGTTTTAAGACAGGATTTATTGCAACAAAAGAAGACAGATGAATTGTTGATATTACACAGCATTATTGACGTGGTGCTGCAATGCTTTTATTTAACTCCATAACAGATGGCTCCATATATTCACTCGGAGCAATATATGCTGTCTGTGTGAATTCCCAGTGTGCCTGCCTATTTCTCAGCTGTGACTGACTGGGGTGCCTTTCCCAAAGGTGCCAAACTAATTAGGAAATTAAGGAGTTCAAACAACAGTCAGTTAAATGAGCTCTCAGACTGACCTGTGGGGCTATTCAAGCCCGGCTAATAGAAGGGTACTGGCATCCCTGGGCCCAGCTGGCTGCTTAGTAGAGGAGTTTGGTTCTGCAAATTAGGCCCTGGATATAGTTCAATACCTTGCAATTCGCAAATGATAGATGAGCTTGGTTTTCCAGCTGAAAAGCTGATCAACTGACATTCACAAAAATAAACAAGCATTTGCTACTTAGAGAGCATGTCCTGGGATATATTTCTAAGTGTTGCCAAAGAGACAAGGAGACTGATTATGAGGACGATTCGCTTGCCATTATTCATCATAAATGCCAGAAAAGATAAAAGTTTAAAAATACATAAAAAAGCTGATGATCTGATGACTTAGTTGTGGGTGATAATAACAGGAAGTGTGATCACTTGCAAAAGCAGCCCATCTTGGTACTTTGAGATATTTCAAGCAGGAAGCAGAAAAATATGTACTTCATGGCAAATATGGCCTGGCAATAAACTTGATCTTTCCCAGTTCATGGCTTTAGAATATAAGTAGTATTCAATGCAGGGGTACTTACAGTCATGTACACACACACAGCGGCCCTGGAGGAAGGTATTCCCTGGCTCTGGCACAACAGCAGAATTATGAGGAAGATTTTGAAGAGTTGAAATTTCAGCTCCTTGCTTTTAAGGGATATTAGGAAGCTCCTTGGGCCTTGTTGCACTGCTGCAATCAGAGGGTGAGCAGGTAGACAGGAAGGACAGGGAATCTTGAACCTGGCCTCTATGCCAAATGACTGAGTGGGCGAAGGACCAACTTTGTTTATGACAAAGAAAGTTAGCAGAGATCAAGGGTAAACAGGCAGTGGCATGGCTTAAATTAAGGCTTAGTTAATCTATGCATTGATGCCAATCATAAGGACACACAGATTTACAGGATCAGTTAGGTTGGAAAAGACCTCTGAGATCACCAAGTCCAACCTATGACCAAACATCGCATTTTCAATCAGCCCATGGCACTGAGTGCCATGTTCAGTCTTTCCTTAAACACCTCCAGGGACAGTGACTTCACCAGCTCCCTGGGCAGCCCATTCCAATGCCCAATCACATTTTCTGTGAACAATTTCTTCCTAATGTCCAACCTGAACCTGCCCTGGTGCAGCTTAAGATGTGTCCTCTTTCCTCGTCACTGACTGCCTGGGAGAAGAGGCTGAATCCCTCCATGGCTCAGTTTCTCAACCCAACAACTACTCCGGAATTCCACAGCAGAGTCTTCTCTTTCTGCATGGAGGTTCCTTTTAGTGACACACAGACTTAACCTGCTGCTGTGTCATCCCCTGTGACACAATTCTCAGAAGGTCAGAGTCATCTCTCTTGTCTCTCACAGCTCAGCAAACAGCCGACTTGCACATCAGTTCTTGCGAGCAATATTCTGTGGAGCACGTAAGTGCATTTGCATTCATACACCGTGCATATATAATTACACATGGGTCATATTCCTGATCATGTTATTCTTCAAAGATTGTTTTGTTTCTGTAAATTTATCTGCCACAGGCAAGATAAAACTTGGAGTTCTCACTTTTTAATTTTGTTGCTGTAAATAGTGTGTCAGCATCACATTTCCATAATCGCTGCTGTTATGAAACATAGGAACACTACCACAAGAATACTGTGTGTTTCTTTACAATGTTTTAATCACAAATTGGTGCCTCAAACTACCTAATTGCGGGATGCCAGTATGAGTAATAACTATAAGTACCTGACATAGAAGAGTGGCTCCTCTCCAGTTAAGATACCTCTGGATATGGGATCAAATACTCAAGTAAAGGAAAAACGTGTTCCTCTTAAACGTAATTTAATGTTATGTCATTGTTTTGGGGAAGCACAAGATATAAATTTAGTCATCTTCATCTGGGACGATGGCTGAGGGGATATCCTCAAATGTTTAAAATAGGATGCAAACTCAGAGTGAAATACCACTAAATATAGTTCTTAAAGAACCCAGTTCCTGATGCTTTTCTGGTGAGGCTGTTGAGAGCTAATGCAAGAGAGCTGATTGTGAATGATTCAAAGGAACTGAAAGTTGTAAATATTGCACAGATGATAAAAAAATCTCCAAATTGCAGAAAGCTATGGTTGCAAATCCATGGAAAAACATGCCTCTTCATCCCACATGTGAGAATACTCAGTGCAGTAGCTGATCTCTAGTGAAAATGTTGCAAATCGTTTACAAATTAGTATGAATATTTATCAAATGTTTTAATTAAAATTATCAAGCCCTTAGATTATGTGCCAAAAAATATCAACAGCGACAACAACCATGAAGCAGAAACAGTACAGAAGAACAAAAACTCAGCTGGAACCTCCAACAGCAGCCAAGGAAAAAACACATGATGTGAGCATCCCACAGCCTTAATTCAATGATATTCAGAAAGCTGGAACATCCCAAAGGGTGCATGTTGCTTGAAAATGGAATTCATTAATGTTCAAGCTGAAAAATCAATACAAGAAACCCACTGAACTAAAAAGCATATGGCACGAGTCAAATTATCATCATTATACAGTAAGTGTTTTCATTTTTTTGCTTTCTTTTGTCAAAATCCAAGCCATCTTAGGGTAAAGAGCTTTTGTTCTTGGAGAATTCAACATTATATTATGCATAATATGCCATAAAGCAGATCGAAACCCACCTTGCACCCTGATGCTGCAATGGGCTAACCTCTTTCTGACAGTCAGCTGGAATGGAGCAGAGTCACCTTCTTGTACAGCATGACCCTCCTTGCTCTGGTTGAAAATTTGGCACCATACTTCCCTTCCAGAGGAAAGGCATTACATTTGCTTGCAGTGTTAATGTAACTCCATGCAGTTATTAAACATAGCCAAGAGAAAAACTGAACATTGGGTTACAATTTCTGCTGGGCAAAATAACCCCGTAAAATAAGTGGTTGAATAGAAGCCATTTAGGGCAAATGAATAATTTTCTTGCATGTTCTCATGTATTTTGGCAGTGGAAAACCTCCAGAATTGGCACTATGTGTTTAATGCCAATCCTTTCACTTAAGAAACTATACTTACCCTCCAACTCAGATGAAAACAGAATCTAAATACAATATTTGCTCATAAGATTACAACAGGTGCCTCTTTTCAAGCATGCTACGACACATGATTGACACAGAGGGCACATTAGACTGCTAACAAGGCCTTAATTCAGAGATTTCATCTGTCAAGTTTCCACCTTAGACAGAATTATAATTCATAACTTGAAAAACATTATAAATCATATCAAGTCACACAAAAATGAAAGTGTCCACTGAAACAAATACCAAATTATCAAATCAGCCTCTAATATAGTGTATCAGGTAAAACAGCATTGCTTTATCCTGCTAACAATGTCCAGAAGAAACACTCACTTCATGGTGAACACAGGGTGTGCAGCATCAACCCATTGGTTTTTCATGGATGCTGTAACTTCTCAGCACTTCCAACACAGCCTTGGCTCTGTGTTACAATCTTGGTGCTGGGAGAAATGCTTAAATGTTCTCTTTTGTTACTGTAAACAGGATTTCCTGATGAGTGCAGCTTGATGGGCAGTCTGTTTGCAAATGTGTCCTGCCTAAATTATAAATGCAGAAGCCACAATTAATCAGCTTCTATAGTTCTCATTAAAAAGTAACTACACTTCAAGGTAAAAATAAATTTGCAGGCAGCTACCTACTGCATTTGCCTTACATTTTATTTCAGAGGCAAAAAAAAGGCACCATTATTAAAGAGAATCTCCATGTGAAAAAGATACTTAGAAGGAGAAACTGCAACAGAAATGAAAATGTAGGAAACTCCACAATTGCACTTTCATTTCATTTCCTCTCCAACTGCTACAGATAACCTACTATTGTGGTTTGTTTGTTTTCTTTATATCTCAGATTAAATACAGTTCCAGATTCATAAACAGAATTCACAGATCATTTAAGGCCGAACCCGTAATAAGACTGACTGTAAGAAGTCTCAACATCTTTAGCTTCCTTCCTCCTCTGGGTTCTGTAAAGCTTTTCATTTTGCAATTATTGTCCTTTAGATTTTCTTCCAGCCTAAGCATTTTATTTTCCATTTGATTATCTTACTGTTTTTGCCATGACCACAAACACTGGAATCTTGGCTCATAAACCCCAAGGCTTTCAAGAGACTGGACAATTGATACCTGACAGCAAAGTTCACTTTCCTCCCTAGCAGCTAGTATGATCTAGCCCTAAACCCTAAGGGGTTACAGCTAAGACTACTCATTTATAACATGTATCCTATGCAGATTTTCAACAACACAAGGAAGAGTCAGCTGTCTCCGTTCTCTTTAAAAAAAATTAATTCTAAAATTACATCTCCAAGTCTGAACAGATCTATATAATACAAGAGCAAAGTGAGCACTATTGACTCCAAAGCATTTTCTTCTTTTTCCCAGTGATTGTCATAAATGTGTGAGTTTTCTGTAGATATTCTTGATAATGAACTATTAAAATTGCTTGCACCTCTCAGTTGACTGGAGAGTTTTTGTTGTTTCCTTACTCGTGTATTGCCTCAAAAAATACCTACATAGACTTTTAGAGTGTTCAAAGACTGGTACCATTAAGCTTAGAGATTATCACAAAACTTTTTGTCATCATCAAATTTATTAATGAAACCACCTCTGATTCATTAGTATTTTCCTAGGCTTTAAAAAACACTACCTCCCATCTCTTTGTATCTAAATTGCACACAAAACCTCAGAGGAAGTAGTTTGTGTCACATCTCCCTAAGGCCAGGAACAGAGACAGGGATACTACCCAGGCTCCTGGGCTTTGGGACAGTGTCTGAGCCAGTGGACCTCACAGATTTTAAGTGTAAATGGGCACCCATAACACCTCATAGAGTTATTACCTCTTCCACAGAGAAGCAAAGATGGAATACCATGTTAATAGAACTGGATTTTTGGTATTGTAAGTCCAGAACAAATTAGTATTTCGCTACAACCTGACACCACTGCCATTTAGTAAAATACTAACCATGCATCAGAATTTTTGCTTCATTATCATTAATTTTATTTCCTTTCATTCCTAACTTAATTTTGATGGCTGCCTGATAAAAGCTAGATAAGGAAAGACACATCTCTGTTTATCAGGCAAACTCTTACGTGGCTTTTTGCCCCATCGTTATGAAATTAAAGCCAGGCAGTGAGTGCTAAGGGCAAACTGGGAAAATGTGTTTATTTCTCCTGGGAAAATATGTCAGCAGAAAAGGGAACAACTATATGCACACATATTAGAAATCATTAATATGGCTTGCAATTCTAGAGCTGTTTAAAATCTGCCTTTGGTGTTCATGGGCTACTTGCACTTGAATCTATCTGGATAGACACTTATTTTTCTCTTTCCTAATGACAGCAATAAAACTAGATATATGAAGGAAATCTATTTTTATAAACAAATTACAAGGCCGTCCACTGCATTTCTATACAATTTAAAAGGAAATTGGTCCATGAAAAATAAGTGATGCAATTGTTTACTGAATTTGAATATCCTGCATGGGTCACGGGTAAGATAAAACAGTTGCCCACGTATTCCACTGCTACAGAAGAGCCATGGACTCTACAGGCATGAAGGGAGAAAGAAAACCTGCTGGTTTTGGCAGAAACGATTCACTCAGCAAGCCTGGGAGTCACAAGGGACAAGACAGGGAGCATTTAAATGCTGGCCTAGGCACCACTTTCCCCAGTGCTGGAGCATCTCAGTCACTCCAGATTTGAGCTAAAGAAGAAGAATTATGTCAGGCCCAGTCACACAAGGTGAAGCAAGGTAAATCACCAGGCAGGAGCCAAGCCATGCGTTAATTAAAGTCAGGGCAGCTGTAAATCTATGGGGAATTCATTTCACAGAAATCTTTCCATCCCTGATGGTCGCACGCTCAGTCACAATTCCACCTCTGAGTCTACTCCTTGACATCCCTCATTCTGGGCTTGCACCACTGCAGGCACCTAGAGATATAAAGGGATAGATAGATAGACAGACAGACAGGCAGGCAGATAGATAGATTGATAGACAGATAGATAGATGGATGGATATAGGTAGCACCTCCACTACAAAAATTCCCAAAACTAACTGAAATTACCTTTTTATGGAAGCTGACCCTTGGTGTATACTGTCAAGCTGATATTGGCCACCGATGTTTATCCAGATTTCCTGTATTGTTTTCCAGGCATGCAAAAATTAATTAGACATTAATTAGACATTATCATCACATATGATGAATAACACAAGATAGCAGAACCTTGCTCAGACAGAAAATACAGAAACAAAAGCACACTGGTTTTTTTTATATTTGTAACAGTACTAATGCTACAAAAGACCTTTGACACAGCAGCTGTGCACTTCTACATGGCAGATTCACTATTATTAACACTGTGTCTCTTCTGAACTTACTAAAATCCCAAAACTTTTAAAAGCATCTCAACATATTTTCAATTAACAATGCTCTAAAATGTGGTTGCAACTAAGTGCACCTTTATGAGTTATTTTTAAGGCAGTATTTATGTGAACATGAAAACAATCCCAAATGCTGTCAGCATTGTGTTTTTCCAAACTGATGACTAAGATGTTTTGTGTGCTGAAGACATTTGCAGCCAGTGCAGTTCAAAGACGTAAGGCCCGCTCTGCTTTACTTGCAGGCAAAAAGAACCTTCTAATTGATCTTAATGGGACTTGAATTTAGTCCACAGAGAGACACCAAGCAAGGCTTTTTAGCACTATTAGTGATAGCATCTACCTCTATATTTCCTATGAAAAGAAAGGCTATGCAAAACCTATGAGACATCTCGAAAAAAGCTGTTAACGTGTGAGCTTTCAGTCTCTATCAGAATATTGCTTGTAATCTCAAAGTCAAACCCAGTAGCATATGCAAGATGGAATTGAATGCCATGGTACATACTGAAGGCATTTAACACTAGGTGTCAAAATAAGCATGTATTCCTTAAAATTCCGATTACAAATACATCCACTCAAAGTCAGATGCTGCAGTATAAATGAAAAGTGTGCCTGGAAAGTATTTAATGGCAGGAAGTGTAAACTGAAATGTGAGAAAGCTGTTTATTTTCCCCTAAAAGAAATAAGTTTTGTTTATCTTATCACCAGATTGGGGATAAAAGTGATGTAATATTAAATCAAAAACAAAAAGTACCATGGATATGGCACTGATGGTCTAATCACAATCCACAAAGGCAAAGGCTGAGCTCAGATTAAACACCTACTATTTATTTGTCAGAGCTTCACCCCACTAATCATTTACAGAATTTGTTCTAACCCACAGGCATGACATCTCTCTCTGGATATCACATTTACCCCAATACTGGCTTATAAAGCCTATCAAAGCATGTGTCTCTTTCATGTCTGACTTTTCACAAATTGCATTTGTTTTAGGATTAAAGGAGGGAATTATTCTGTCTTGGGATAAAAGGGTTTATTTGACACTTGTCTTTGCTCACCATAATGCTCCATAACATTTAGGCAGTAATGACTTGCATTTACACAGTCTGCTCAACACCTATTAAGCTGCAGTTGAGTCAATTTTAACTCAAGTTGTGGAATACACAACAGCGTTCAACTGTACAGCACATCAGTACATGCTGTCTAAACTGCAGAATGAACAACTTACTGCCTTTGACAGATTTGAGTGAACATCACAAAAAGCCATTTTGGGGGTCTTGCAGATGGCAGAGACACAGCTCCACTGTGAGAGGATAAAGGACAGCTGTGGGAGCAGAGAGAGACCTCTTGTCTAGAAAGGTACAAATGGACAAGGTATCAGTCTGCTTCATAGAATCACATAATGGTTTGGAAGAAACTTCTGAAGATCACCTAGTCCACCCCCTAAAAATGCATCCATAACTTCCACAATTAGGATAAAAACACAGCAGAGGGTTTTATCACATTAAACAATAAGTATTACAAGAGGATACAGGGGAAGTCTAAGAAACTCCTGCAGCTCTGGGTAATTCACCATGGAGTGAAGTTGCAGCTTGCCTAGCAACATCTCCTTTCCCCTGCAGCTTCTTACCTCCCCTCTCCCCTGCCAGCAGTATTCATACTTGGAAACAATTTCACAGAATCACAGAATAATCGGAGTTGGAAGGGACCCACAAGGATCATTGAGTCCAACTCCTGGCCCTGCACAGGACCATCCTCAAGAGTCACACCATGTGCCTGAGAGCATTGTCCAAACACTTGAGCTCTGTCAGGCTTGGTGCTGTAACCACTTTCCTGGGGAGCCTGTTCCAGTGCCCAACCACCCTCTGGGTGAAGAACCTTTTCCTGATATCCAACCTAAACCTCCCCTGACACAACTTCAGGCCATTCCCTTGGGTCCAGTCACTGGTCACCAGAGAGAAGAGATCAGTGCCTGCCCCTCTGCTTTCCCTCACAAGGAAGTTGTAACTGCAGTGAGGTCTCTCCTCAGTCTCCTCCAGGCTGAACAAACCAAGTGCCCTCAGCTGCTCCTCATACGGCTTCCTCTCAAGGTCCTTCACCATTTTTGTTGCCCTCTTTTGGACATTTTCTTATTTCCCACACACCCTTGCATATTCCTGAACCTGATTTTTACGCTGAATTGAGGCAAGTGCGTGTATCACTTTTCCTTTCAACAGTACTGGACTCAATGATCCTTGTGGGTCCCTTCCGACTCAAAATATTCTGCGATTCTGTGATTCTGATCTCATCTCTGTAAAACGCAATTCTCCATTTGTAACATGTGCATGGATAGCATGTGCTCTTACTGTTTCCAGAGGACACATAGCCAGAAAAAAAGGCCAACAGGGAGATTTTGAATGGTTAAGATTGTTTGTCTCCAGTCGGCCTTCAGTAAGAACCAGATGCCATTGCAATATTAGGCCTCTCTCATCTCTAAAATGAAGCTACTTTGGTTTTCACCGCCAAGGGCTGTCACTACGTGCAAAAGGCAGTATTTTTGAAAAAAGGATCTTTTTGGTTTTTGACAGGAAGCTCTGCAAGGAACACAGCAGAAACACATAGCTTTGGCTGCCATGATGTCAGCAAACAGTGAAAAGAATGCATTACAATATCAGCAATGGGATTTGGAGTGTTTAATACTTTAAGCTATGCATAGAAATGTGGAGCTGTGATGAGAAACTGAAAACATAATTAATCTTATGAAAAATAAAAATTAGGACAGCAATGCAGTAATCTGCACATTCACTTCCATATCAGCTGCAGTGAATAAGTATTTACACTGGGATATTCCTGTGTATCCCTACACAATCTTTTCTACAAATGATTCTTGGATTTCAAAAGACAGAACTACCTGGGTAAAAAACTGAATGGACAGCCAGGCCCAGAGAGTGGTGGTGAGTGGAGTTTAATCCAGCTGGTGACCAGTAATTAGTGGGGTTCCTCAGGGCTTAGTGTTAGGACCAGTAGTATTCAATCTTTTTATTAATCACCTGGATGAGAGAATCAAATGCACCCTCAGCAAGTTGGCAGATAACACCAAGTCGGATGAGAGTGTTGATCTGCTGGAGGGTAGAAGTTTTTCACAGAAAGGGTTGTCAAGCATTGAATTGGGCTGACCAGGGAAGTGGCAGAGCCTCCATCCCTGGAGGTATTTAAAGGATGTGTAAGACATGTTTCTAACCTAGGAGATTCTTTGATTTCTAATTTTATAAATCCATTCTGTGTTTGGGTAGAATATTTTAATTTATTGTTTCTTTTCACTGGATGAGTAAGTACATAGGTGCAGAATCGCTCACTCTCAGGTTATTTTCTGTGCAGTTATAGAAGAGCTACTGGCTAAAAGCCTCTGCCTCTTCATTTTCATGGTTACCAAGACCAGATCAAATGCCTAGCAAAGGCAATGGAAAGATTCCCACTGTTTCCAATGTTTACCATTGGCTACTGTTTTTTATTTTGGGCTCAGATCTCTCCTTCAGAGAATATAAATCTCATTCAAATCAGACTGGCAGTACATAAGCTGGAAAATGAAACTCCCCAGCCTTTAAAAGCAGCTCTTATACACATGATATAGATTTGGAAATATGTTTCCTCTGCTTGTGAGACATTTTGCAAGACTGAGAGAGACAGGAACACTTTTTGTTCCTGTGTTGTAACAGGGAAGCAAGAAGTTACCCTATGAGTTAACCCCACGCTCAAGGTAGCTAGAAACCACCCCTTTCCCCCCGCACAAGTGAAGGCTGGGAAGAGATGCTTGAAAGATGTAAAAGGAAATAGTTAACACACCAAATAATAGAAAAATAAGATGGAGATAAATAAAAGATGGAAAGGCAGTAAAGACAAAAAAGTCAGCCAGGGATGACCAAGATAAATGCAACCATATGGGAATGCTCCAGAACCGACAGTATGTTGAAAATGGCATACGTAGTAAGCATATTTTTCCAATAAGATAGTACCAGCTTCAATTCCTGAACATCAGGTTTCCCTAAAAGACATCCTAACACACGGTGGGATGCTCATTTTCTTTTAAAAATAGCTATGCCCTGAAATTAGCTTCAGGAGAAATCCAAAATATCACATGATTCATCATTTCTTCTGCATCCTCATGCTTCTCTTACCACTCCCACCTAATTTTAAAAATGAAGGGCAGATCTCCAAAACCGAGCATCTAAGTCTGTATATGGGTTGTCATTTCAGCAGCTGAGAGCATATGGACAATCTACAGAAAAGTAAAAGATATTGCCAATATTTAACAACTTATCTGATCTTCATAGAACCATCATTTAAGTCATTTTTGTCCTTAGAACACAATTTAGGGAAGTCTTGGGCACCTATCCTCATCACAGAGTAAGTACTGCAAGTCAGTTAATCAACAGCAAATAATAAAATATTCTCGGTGAAGAAAACACCTCAATATTGAACAGTTGCCAGAAGCCCTGCTTTCATCTGCAAGGATACTCCACACTAACTTGGCACCTGATACCCTCAATTCTGAGAAGATGTTGTTAGGAAAGGTTTAGTAAATTACAGTTTTCAGGCATAACTACTCAGAGATAACCTCAGTGCCACGGCCAGTGTCCACGAGTTTTCCCCTCTCAGAAAAGGGGAAATAACCTTGTATTCTTCAGTTCAGCCTAAAGCAGGTTTATTACAGGGGAGATTTAAAAGCAGAGGACCAAGTTGGGAGATTGACTGGAACATCAGCAATATGTTGCCAGAGACTCTCAGATTCCCTTGCAATACAAATGAAGTTCCAAAGGGGCCTCTTGAGGATGCTGCTTCACTAGTTCTTCAATTATTGAAAATATATATATTAATATTCCCACCCCCCTGCCTTTTATTTCTTTCACAAATTCAGATGATATCATTGCATCAGAGTCTGTCGTCTGTGAAAATTCAAATCAAGCAACATGACGTTCCCATTCCCATTTGGCCACTCTATTTTTACTCCCCCAACAATGCAATTGGGGCAAGAAAGTTTTCTGCCCTAAACCCAGTTGACTGACTAAATCATCACATTAGTGCTGTCAGCATCTCAACCATCTCCTCTCCATTTCTTCTCTGCACCCCACACCAAGTAACCATGACACACAGACATATCAAAAGATGGTTTGATACAGGGAATTGAGGTGCAGACCTTGATGCCATCAGTTTGCCAGGCAATTCTGACTGGCATCAACCAGCAGCTACTCAAACTGCTCACTGCAGCTGCAGACAGGCTAAAATTAGATTTGGACACTGGGTCCTAAAGTGTAATTTGAAAGTTTATGTCTCATCTCAAAAGCCACAGACACTGTATCTGGCTTCTGTAGGTTCAACAGTGTAATTAATTATACATCACACAAAATAGAAGCAAAGCCAAGAAGAGTAAAGTTAAAGGCAAACACTTAAAAAGGTCTCTTTTCTAGCTCTCACATAGTAAGTTATAAGTTTGCAATGGTTAGTTCTTGGCTTCAATACTACCATGAACATAAGTCAGTTACAAGAGTAATGAATGACCTCCCAAAATACCCAATTACTGTGGCGTTGAAATCTTCATAATTATTAGCAGCTAGGTGAATTACTTTTCCTATCTTTAAAACAGGGTTCTTGCACATTTTGGAGGACAGAATGGCTATTGGGATTTTCCTAAACCCGGCAAAAATGTGCATGAATGTCTTAATTAAATACATGCAAGTTAAGGTTTTGTGTAAACCATCAGATTGGCAAATAAAAAATTATACAACTTAATTTCTCTTAGCGATCCCAAAGAATACATATTTTAAGAAGCTGGACTTTTAGAATTAGAGTTTAAGTTTCCTCAGATTCTCTGTTCCTCTGTCGACTCATTCTTAAGTTTTCCACGGAATTGAAACCATTTACCACTATGTCTGATGTCATTAATCTGACCTCTGCTTTTGTCTCAGCTGACCACAGATTCTGAGCAATAAATAGCCTTTGCTATTTAGAGAACACCTCTTGTTTCAAATGTTCCAGAGGATCCACATTTCAGCAGGAGTCAGCATGCCATATGAAGTTCCTCTTTAGTTCAAAGTAGTCAATAAAACATTATAAAACATTATTGTTTGTCTGTTTATGAGATCTTGCTTCTACTTTCTCTTGCTGTGAAGGTTTCCAGAATGCAAGTGTTCAGCTTCTCTGTTAAGACAATTCTAAAAACAATTCTAATAGAAACAGAAACCTGATAAAAGCCAAATGATGTACAGCTCCTTCTGGTGATTTCACCAGGACCGCTCTCAAAACTATTAAATACCACATTTCTGTGGCCAGATAAGAAACATCTCTAATCATAGAATCATAGAATGGCCTGGGTTGGAAGGGACCTTAAAGATCATCTGATTCCAACCCCCATGAGGTCTAAAAAGATGTTAGCAGAGAGTCCCAAGAGAGCAGCAGGCCAGCGGTGTCGTGCTTTCAGCAGGACACAACTGAGGACCCAGGCACAATCATCAGAGTGAGCTGCTGTTCCCAGGTTGGAAAAAAATTTCCATTTTCAAAGTTTCAAATCAGCACAGCCCATGCTGAAAAAGAAAAAAATCTCAAGACCTGTAGTGACAGCAATGCAATCCAGAAGACAAGGGCACTGGTGATTATTCTTTTCTCAGTGTTGGTAAGGCCTCCCCTGGCGCTCACACCTTTCAGAAGGTAAGACCCTCCTGCCCCAAATCTGAGATGTGTGTCCATTTTTAAGTAGTTGCATAAGAAATACATATATTTAAATATATATATATTTAAATAACTTGCCCATGGCTGCACAGTTGTGGCCGAATCTTAATAAAAAGCTCCCTTATGTAATCTACATAAACTATGTCAGTTAACTAAGCAAAAATGCTTTGCAGAAACATGGAATAAAAGCCACACCCCGCAAATTTAAAATAACTTCCTTGAAATAAGTCATTTATAGGTAGGATTAAAAGAAAAATAACCCATGACTTCTATATCATAGACTACATCTGTATTTTTCACATGTTGAAATGTAAATTTATCTTATTTTTTTTAATATCTGAAGATGCTATTTTCTAGGCTGGAAGAGACCATCAAGCTTTATTCTTGTTAATGCCATCATATCTTATCTTAAATTCACTGTGCTGTTAGGCTCAATATTTCTTTGTTAAACACATCTCTAATAAAGCAGCTGAGCTGATGCAGAATCTTTGAAGTGTGTCACCCCCTTCACCCTCTCCAAAAGCAAAGGCAGGAGCACAGCAAGCTATTTACATTTATTGCCACATTTTCTAAGTAACATTTTATCCCTCTGAAGATGCATCTTAGTCTCTTTTAATTAAAATTGATTGTTGTAATTTACTCAATGTATTATTATCACCCACTGCCACCCTTCTGTCACAATCTCTACGAGCTCTTTGAAATCTATCTGACCCATGACACATCTGAATTTTTCCACAGGTCAGCGTGTAGGTGTTCATAGCAGGTGTGAAACTCAGCAAATGGTTGAGCGTTATAACTGCATCACATCAAAAGGGTAAAACTGCGGTAGTACATCTGGTGAAGGTACAGGCAGGATTGGAGCAAACCCTGCTCCCATGCAAGACAAGGAGAATTATCTCTCCCACTGCACAGAGTGAGAAAAGGGTTTGGTTTACAGTGGATAACAATGACAGGCATGCCTGGAAATGCACTGCTCTCTCTTGGTCACAAAACGGAACTGGACACCCACCATGCAAGTGGCTTTACAAACACATAATAAAATCATGGCCCCTGATGCAAAGACCTCTTATGGTAACTGTAGAAACAGAGACTGCAAAAAAACGTGCCAAACAGATGGCAGTGACCAGAGCATGGGATGACAGCTAAGCCCATCCTGCTATGGAATACTGTGGGCAATCCTTCAGCAGAAGTGTGCAAACAGGCTCTTCACCTGCAGCACCTACTGGGAGGACAAATCACAGCAGCCCCTGGCTGCACCTGACAGGAGGATGCTACACATCTGCCATGCACCTCCCAGGCCACCACCCTGCCTGGAACAGGGATGGGTGAGCACAAAAGAGGGCTCCAGGCAGATTTGCACCCGTGAAATGCTACAAGAACAGAGGGCAGCGAGCATAAATGCATTTTACTTTGCCTGTCCATCCCACCTGTGGGTGAATTACACACTGGGGCGCCTTGCTCCTGGTGGTTTGCGATATTTCACATTTAGACCCAGCTCTCTCTTCTTTCCCCCACTTTCCACATGTTTCCATCAAAAATTCAGTCTTCACTAGGAAACAGACAGAGAAAACAGACATTTTAGTCAAAGAAATATAGAGCCTAGACAAGAAATCAGCTCTAGTCACAGACCCATTGAAGACCAGGACTGTTTGCTACTGAAATCCCAGTGGTTCGTTTCCTGGAAAAAAAACCTGTTTTCCTCTCTGTTTTGGGTCCCTGCTCTTTGGCTTTTTGGATGTTTATGCCATATATTTCCACAAGAAGTTGCAATGTTCTTAATAGCTGTTATCTGGCACGTTCATGTGCCTACACAGTGGCATACATTAATACAAATGAGTTTACACTGTATTTCAGTTAATAGGATTTAAATGTGACTGTGCAAAAATCTGCACTGCAACTAATAGGAAATTCTTTATTTATGCAGTTCTCCTACTTTCTTAGTGTTTATAGCCCTGTATCCTGAATATCTTTCTGGAATGGTGTAGGAGGAGGGCATAATTAAACTTTAACAACTATTTGTTTATTACTTTCACTAAACAGTCCCATAGAACAGTTGTCGTGTATTGCCTTCCTGCCCTAATGTTGCCTGCTGCAAAGAGAAAAGCTATAAAACACTTGGGGTCAGATTTCTAACTGGACCTCAGGGTAAATGAGGACATCCTCCCCTCCTCCTCCTCCTCCTTCTCTCCCAAACCCCCAGCTTGTCTCACAAGCAAGCAGCAGAGACCTCCTACACCTTGCACCCAACTACTTTCCACTTTATGCAGTTTGAAGAACATTTCTCCCTGACCGCTCCTGTGGTCACCTGAAAGAAGTTTTGCTATCCAAGTGAACTAAGTGCTGGTTTTACTGTTGTCACCCCAAACACAGCATTATTTTATTCCTTCTGAACTTCCACACCTGAAGGCAAGTTCGGATCAACGCAGAAATGCCATTGAGCTCTTAAACAACAGGTCTCCAGCCACAACAAAAATTGCTACAGTAATCACTGTCATTCCTGGTGACAGTTAAAAAATCAGAACAATAAGAAGTGGCAAGGCCAAGCATGTCACCAACTGTATCCCTCTGCAGGCCCATGATTGTTCTCTGCATTTCTTCCATGCAGCTTGACAAGACTTGTTTAAAATGTCCAAAGCAATTAAGTTTCAGCATCTTCCTTTGGGAGATAATTCCAGGTTGCAACAGATTTCACAGTCTCGATGAGTTCCCTGATATCCAATCTAAACTTTGCTTAATAATTTCCTCTCATTATTTCCTTCTTCAAACCGTTCCCCTTCATCCAGCCTTACAGCCTCCGGGTGCAAAAAAGCATTATCTACTACTCTTTCCTAATTTAACTGCCACATTTCCCACATCATTTTTGCTCCTCTTGGTGACAGAGGATAACAAAGAATAAATTTAGCTTAATTTTAAACCCCCATACCACACTTTCTGGAGGCACATTAGCGTATTGTACCAGCACAATTTGCACTATTGTTGTGTGCTTATTTTGTTAATTTAAGAGCCAATGAACACAGCAATTTACCTAGGCACTCATAAAGAAATTATTTCAAATGACAGAAATATTTACTACCAAATAGTTTTATGAAACAGCATGAATCTGATCTTTGTGGAGTGTACTGAAAATTTCATCTTTTTGCCAAGAGTGTAGAAATCACACTGGAGAGGAAGGCAAAGACACAGAGTTGCAGAGAAATAGCAGGGTTGAAGATAACTCTAACTTTCATACTCACCTGATTTACTTTGCACACCATTATATATTTTCATTAAACGTTTACATAATGTGTATAAATACATAACACAATACATAATAGCTCTTTATCATTTTCAGTATTGAATATAACAAACATATAGTTAGAAAGTCTTGCTAAAGTTTTCTGTATTTGATGGAAGACCTCTACAATGTACACAATGTTCATTTATTTCCTGCTCCCACCCAAAACAGGCAAACAGAAACAGCAGAGGAGGGCATTTGCATTCTGAAGTCAACAAACAGCTGAAGTTCAGCTACATGCCTAGAAAATAAGCTCTTGAGCGTGACCTTGATGACAGAAGAAAACTCATTAGTGTATCTTGAAAGTGCCTGGTAGAAGATCTGATGGTTTCAGCTTGGTCAGCTATCATTCATTAGCCATTTGATAGCAGTTGTGAGTTCAAGCTCCCCAAATCAGATAAAAATCACACCTGTGAGTTTAGGACATAATCAATATATGTAGATAACAAACAGACACATGATCTCTAGGATCATGTTTGTGACCATAATGACGCAAGAACTTGCGAAAAACAACAAGGAATGGCTCAATTTCAGAAGAAGCCGGGTGCCCTCCTCAGTATCAGTGGAATAGCAGCACTTTGCCAGGGCAAAGCAGAGATAAGAGCAAAGAACAGTCCTGTGTCACAGTACTGTCTGTCACCACCAGTTCAAGAAATACTTTTACCCAACCAGGGCAGCTGTCACCACAGTCACAGGTAAGTTATCACCAAATTTTTTGTCCAAGAGATAGCAAATGCCATAATACATTTGGCTATTCTGGATTAGTACAAGAGCTCAGACAATCTCTCTATTCTTTCTTCCCACTCAGAGCACACAAGCATTGACAATAATAGGAAAACAAACAATTTCAAGTTCAGAAAGCAACCTAATTAAGAATTTAAAGTCTCCATAATAAAGATCCCACCTCTTTTTTCACCCTTGTTCACCAGCCCCACTAAAGCTGGCAGGAGGTATTTTGTGGCACCGAGAATATCATATATCACCTCTCAGGTGTCTGTTGTGCTGAAGTAGTGCAGCTTGTGCTATCACATGTGCACATCTGTAATATTGTGCTCTGGGAGAAGTGTATTCATGTTCTCCTTGCTCAACAAGGAGTAATAAATGAGCCTTCACTGCACAAGAGCATATGGCCACCGGTAAAACCACTGTCCCCTCCCTTATAGCAGAGTAAACACAACTTTTGCCATAAAAATAAAAAGCCATCGTTTTTATGTTAATTTGACAGTGCATGGTCCCAGCAGTTGCCTGAGACTGCCTTGGCCAGAGCTGGCTTTAGCCGGTCTTAGCAGCTGTTGAGTGATAATTCCCTGGTCTGTTTTGTCTTAAATTCTGCAAGTGTAATAATATGTGGTACAGGTCTGACCAAGTCTGGTAGTCCTCATATAAAAATAATAGCCCTTTATGTTAGTTCATGCTGAGAGCGCAGCTTCCAAACTGGAGCAGGAAACCAAGGAAAAGGGAGAAAATTATGATGAGAAATGTAGGAAAACAAACCCCGACTCGAGACTGAAGAGGCAAAAATTATCAAACAGCTGCTGGTGAAGACCTCGAGGAGCCACAGGACTTGTTACAGCCCCTCTTCTGCTCTGCTGGGGGCAAGCTGAGGTTGCCAACACAGGATGCACACCTGGGGGGGTAGATAGAGCATGGCACAAGGAAAAAGGTACAGAGGGAAATGAGGTCTTTGTGTGACAGCTTTGACGGTGTTATTGATGAGGTTTTTCTATATTCAATTGATAATTGGAGTCTGGTAGAACTCTTGGGGATGGTTCTGTGCAGGGCCAGGAGTTGGACTCAATGACCCTTGTGGGTCCCTTTCTACTCAGCATATTCTGTGATTCTGGGATTCTGGACTTAATCATACTATGAATAAATTGTTTGCTCCATACATGTGTGATGTAGTCCCTTTTTAAGATTCTTCCTATTATGCTTTTTTATTATCTGTCTGTCTATCTATTTATCTATATCTATTTATCATACAGTCATAGAATATCTCAAATTGAAAGGGATCCATATGGATCACCTCAGGACTACCTAAAATTAAGCCATGTCACTAAAAGCGTTGTCCAGAAATTCCTTGAACTCTGACAGGTTGGTGTCGTGACCACTTCTGTGGGGAGCTTATTCCAGTGACTGACCAACCTCTCAGTGAAGAACCTTTTCCTAATTTTCCTGATCTGAATTTACCCTGATGTGGCTTCATTCCATTTCCACGTCCTATCACTGGTCACCAGAGAGAGGATCATATACAACCCACTATTACTCTTCCTTCTACCTTGTGAAAAACTCAACCATCCCATAAACGCTTTGTATCATATGCTTTTCAAACTGTGTGTAAAATTTTCTTCACGATGAAATCAAGGGCTACACAGGAAACTGATCATCAAATCTGCCCTCCTGGCTTGTCCTACTGCAAGTCTTTTAGTGCATCATGTTCCTAGTAATTAAGTAATTATATTGCATGAGTATAGACACATACAAATGCCATTTAATTAGCAAGGAAAGAGCTGGAATTAAACATGCAGGTTTTTCCAAATGAACATTTTAGGGAAGATTAAACTTGACTACAGTTAGGTGTGTCTCCTTGTTAGAGCTGTAGTGCCTCAGAAAAGCTTCTTGGCAAGCAAAGTCACTCCCCATGAATGCAGTATGAGCTTAATCACAGCTGATGGATAAATTAAATATGTCAAAATTAGAGCAGCAGGCTAAGTGAATGCATTGGAAATAAGAGTAATAAGAAAGAACAGCAGGAACTGAAAAACATGTTTCCTTATTATATTCAAGATTTTCCTGCTCTCTCAGGTTTTGTCCTTTAATCCTCCTGAATCAACCTGCACGAGGCATGTTCAGCAGACAGGGCTCTGAAAGACAAAAATTGGGCTGGCTTTCAGCTGCATAATGGTGTGCAGGTAAGAAGGGGCACAGAGAAGCTGGGAGTGCCTCCTAACCACACCATCACTGAGCAGTTTGCCTTTGTGAAATGTTAGCAGCTTAAAGAAAATCTGAGCCTAGCAGTCAGGACATAGAAAAAGGTCAGGATATGCTATTCTTTCCCTGTGGAAAAGAGAAAGGCCATACTTGGATATGCATCTTCCTTTTCTTAACATTTTTTTCAGAAATGGAGAGTAAAGTAACATGAACAAGAGAGATGTCCCAGATCCTCAGAACTGTTTGCAGACTAATCATAAATTCATCCACACATCGGGACTAGGCTTGCCCTGGGCTAAGTTGCAGTGAAGATTTGCTGAATAGGGATGGTTGCTGCAGGGAACTTGAGTCACTCAGGCTGGCCAGGACCAGATTACCTGGAGCCACCCCCTGTCCAAAACACTATTAACTTCCAAGTGAGAGCAGATCACTCAGGACCTTCTCCAGCTGAATTTGGAAACTCTCCAAAGACAGAGATCCCAAAATCTCTCTGGGTAATCTCTCCCAGTGTTTCATGGTGAAATCTGGTTTCCTTCATCTAAACAGGAATTTCCAACTTGTGATGCCTCAGTTTTTGTACTGCACCACTGAGAGACATCTGGCTGCCTCCACTCAAATCTTCTTTAGCGTTTCCTCATTTTTAATGCCTCCTGCTGACCATCTTCTGCTTTCCCTTACACGTTACTTTGGTTCATCAACACCTCCCACACTGAAGGCACCATTACCTCAAAATCATTCTTGGCTCAAACAAGATAAAAACACAAGTTAAAGCAAACAGCCATTTATCAAATGTAAACCAAACAAAGGTTTAAAGAGGTACAGGTAGGCAGTTGAACCCTGGAGACTGCTTGAAGACAGTGTGCAGATGGAGCCAGGTTTATGTTATCTTGAAGGGATGCAGATACCCCATAATCTCAGCTCAAAGGAGCTGTCCTACATTTGTGCAGGGTTTTCACAGGAAAGCATCTGACATGATGGGAACCCCTTCAGCTCTAGAGCCCATATCCTGCTGTAGGCATTATTCAGTTTCAGAAGTTTCCCTTCTTCCCTCTCCCTGCTTTTCACCACATTTCCATGCAGTGCCAACAATCCTGGCACGTGCCAGCGCTGCCTCCTACACCTTCAGGTGCTCTTACACGATCATTAAGCTGCCTTAATGCAGATGGGGCTCGCTGCTGTCTCGAGTACCCTGCTAAGCTATTTGCAAACTGCCAACCTATTCTGAGCGAAATGCACTTCTCTAAAGCAGATTTATTTACATGCTTCTATCCCTCTCATCCAGTGTAACAGGAATTGCATGGTGAGGCAGAGAGGGAATTCATTTTCATATATAATGGAACATGGCAGCATAAGCTGGATAAGAATCTGTTCCAAGCACACAAGACTTGACTTAACACACAGAAGCTGTTGAAAGGAAAGAACTGAACCCTTAAATACCATCCAGTCTTCTTCAACTCAGAGGAAAAATGCTTATCACACAAGGGAACAAGCTTAATAAACATCTTTGTCTAGTTTTTTTAAAAGTGGGGTGGGGACATTGAGTAATTTTAATACACTCTCCTTAAATAATAGGTAGAGCTACTCAAGTAGTGAAAACAATTTCTACAATAGTTACATGCCATGAATAAGTGTTTTAAGGTCGTTTTTCTAAAACCATTTCTGTTCCAGAATTTGCGATATCTGCACACTCAGTTCTTTATAGTTTTGTTTCTCCAACCTCAGAGGAATTGACCAGCCAGCCATGAGGCTCCGGTTTGGAGCCCAGCAGAAAGGAGGAAATACTCAGTGACAAGAGCAATGCCAGCTGAGCTGATGCCAGACCTGACAATTTTAAAATGACTGTCCCGTAAGGGAGATGCTTTAAACAACGGCAGACAAACAGACCTTAGTGGATTATTCACATTTTGAAGGCATTCAGTGTCAGGCAAGGCCATATGCTCTGTGTGGCTGAACTGCAAACAAGCATAAGAAATAATACATTCAGCTCTCCTTATCCTATTTCCTACTTGTCACGGTGTTGCTGCCTGTAAGAGTGGAACACAAACAGCTGCACACCACTCCATGCACCCAGACACTGTATTAAATGCTAAGACAATTGGAATTAATTGGTACTGGACTTCTCTTTAAGCTCCTTGGGTAGCTCAGCTGTGATTCTTTTCACAGAGACTTGGAAGATAATGGCTTGTTCTACCTTTCTTGTTATTAAAAATCTGGTTTGGATGTTTTAATGTAAAAGGGGGGAGAAGAGGGATAAGTAGAAGAAAACTCCTTGTCCTTTAAAATAAAAAATCACATCAATTTGCATGCAATCAGTAAATTACACCACTGGATACATTATGAATATTCCCACATGAAAAAAGCAAAAGGAAATGCAGGAAGGCCTGAGAAGAAAGCAGCATTAAGGCAACTAAATTGCTTCCAGCCCCCAGGTTGCATCATTCAAAATTAACCTGCATCATTTTATATAATGACAATTTGCAAAATGAAGTAATACAACAAACTCATAAATAATACCAGAACACTCTATGCAGGCAGCAGTAAGAATCCACACAAACTAAACAGATGTGTCTGAAGCTCCATCCCAATTTCTAATAACTAACACATCCCCAAGAGTTCATTTTAAAGATATTCCTTGTACCCGATAGGCTTCATGGTTTTTGGAAATTGGAAATCCTAGTTTCTGAAAAATCAAAAAAGACATTGAAAGTGAAGCGCAGAAATTATGTCACAAAATAAACCTGCCACCTACACTGAACTAAGCACAATCTGAGTAGTGTGACACATTTGTAATGACAAATTGTAGTCAGAGAAATTATCTTCTTTTAATGCCCGTTTCCAAATCCAAACATAAAATATTTGAACCTTTCTGGCAACCATAAGGTCAATTTTAATGAGCATGGGTGTTTTTGTTAGTGCTCAGACTCAAGATGAAAGTGAATGTAACGTGGGTATTACGATTGCCTTGATTTTTAAAAATAAAAACTGTTGTTCATAATACCTACCAAATGCAAAAAGTAACTGTGTATCCCATAGAATTTGAACTAAATATGCCATGCACTTCCTACAACTGATCCTTTTGCTCCCAATATTGAGAGGGAATTGCATATCCCTAAATACTTAATATCACTTTTTTAAATATCAGATGATTATTTTCTAATAGTGGCTACTAAGGTATCCCACAAAAAAAGGCAGTCATTCACTCACATGAGTCCAGATTGTGTTCCAAAGAAGTCTGCAGAATAATGCATAATTTGAGGGGGTTTTAGCCTTTTTTTAGGCTAGATTTTCAGCACTCAGCAGCTCTGTTCTGGATAACTGACTGAACCAATTGGATTATCGGACTTTTGTACTGCTACTCTTGGAGAACCAAGGGCAATACTGGAGAACTTTTGAAAACCTAGGAAAAGATAAGCATATTTAACAAGAATGTCTGTAACTGTGAATGACAAGCTAGGGGGGGAAATATCCATGCTTTGTACCAAAAAGCTCATTTTGAGAAGAGATAGGTGAAAATCTTTAGCCTTTTAGCACGCTTTTTAGAAACCGCAAAGATTTCACTAGCCTGTATTTAACTAAAGAGCCTCCCATTCCAAACTCCTGCTTTCAGAAATATATTACACAATTCTTAGTCATTGAATTTTCAACTTAATACTCTCAGAGAAAAAAAAAAAAAGAGATATTTTCACATATGAACTAAAAGTGCATTATCTAATTGCATTTGTGCATCATGCATCAACTCCCAAGATAAGATAGGTGTGCAATGAATATTTAATCAGTTGAGTCATTCACCCTGTGAAGATCATCATTTGACATATTTCATCAACATACTTAGCTGGAATTTTTTGTTAGTACTTTTGTTCTAAGGATTGAATATTGATAGGAAAACCCTGAGAAGTTCTTAAAAATACAGATTATTTCTCCAAATGTAAGAAAAGTTCTGAACAAATTACTTTCTAATATTCTTCCAGGATATGGAAAGACAAGAATCTTTCGTATCCTGGAGCCATGTTAATTCCTATGGATAATATTCTCTATTATTTAGTTTCCTGAAGGAACATATTTTAAAAATATAAATAAAAATTGAAAGATTGTCTTTCTACTAGACTATAATAAAACGTCTTTCTCCTTCAGGAATATTAGAGCCAGTAAAAGTTTATTGTCTCCGGATGTATGTTCATCTCATGCAAACAATTTTTAAAAATTCAGAAATTCCATTAAAATTTTCAGTGATGTAATATCCGTAAGAAGCTCGCTTTGTGGCCAGTAAATCCAAGTATTACAAATACAATTTCAAGCAGCACAAGGAAATTCATAGACTTTAAGAATATGTATTTTGGATAGTAGAGATATTATCTTGCTTTTAAGAATGATGTTTGCACTGGTAAGAAACGCACGCCACCATGGAATCATAGAATGCTCTGGGTTGGAAGGGACCTTAAAGCCCATTTTGTTCCAACCCCACTGCCACGGGCAGGGACACCTTTCACTAGACCAGCTTGCTCAAAGCCCCATCCAACCTGGCCCTGAACACTTCCATGGATGGGGCATCCACAACTGCTCTGGGCAACCTGTGCCAGTGCTTGACCACCCTCACAGTAAAGAATTTTTTTCCTGATATCTAAACTAAACCTACTTTTTGTTGGATTGGATCCATTCTCCCTTGTCCTGTCATTCAAGGCCCTTGTACAAAGTCCCTCCCCAGCTTTCTTTTAGGCTCCCTTAGGTACTGAAAGGCCACAGTTCGGTCAGCCCAAAGCCTTCTCTTCACCAGGCTGAACAATCCCAATGCTCTCAGCCTTTCCTCATAGCAGAAATGTTCCATCCCTCTGATCACCTTGGTGGCCTCCTACTCTGGACTCACTCCAACAGATCTGTATCCTTCCTGTGCTGGGAACCCAGAGCTGGATGCAGCACTGCAGGTGGGGTCTCAGCAGAGCAGGGTAGAGAGGCAGAATCCCGTCCCTCCACTGCTGCCCACACTCCTGATCCAGCTCAGAACATGTTTGGCTTTCTGGGCTGCCAGCACACATGGCCAGCTCGTGTCCAGCTTCTGATCCAACAGCATCAAGTCCTTCTCTTACACAGATGACAAAAGAAGAGACGCTTGTTTGTTTCCTAGCAGCCATGTATAACACAAGACCTATTAAACTCCGAAAGGAGAGTTTCTGGAGAATTTCACATTCACCAACCTGCTCGTGCTGAGGAACCACATTGCAGGGCGTCTGTTAGCACAGGACCACACGACGTGTTTTCAGCAGGAGCTATTTCTACGTGTCTCCAAAGGGATCAAAACCAGCACACAGAACAAACTGTTGATGGCAACCTTGGCCAGCATTGTGGTACCACTTCAGATGGAGGAGTGCATGTCAGAGCACATCGTTGTTCCGCGGCTGCTACAATGTGCACGGCATTTCGTAGGAGAGGTCTGGCATTCCAAGGAGACCTTCAGCAATGCGTTTGCCAGGAGTCAAACTCAGAGGAGAAAGCCTTAAACAACAGCTCATGAGTCACATGCTGCTGACAAGCTTGAACGATGTTCTCCCATTTAAAAGATCAAGGTCATTTACGTACTAAACATATGGTCTACCAAAAAAGGCGCTCTCTTCCCAACTCCAAGTGTGCAAACAGAAGGAACTGCTATCATCAGAGCGCAGCATCGAAACCATCTAGGAATGCCTTTATAGCAACCCTTTCTTCAGCACAGGCTACACACTGAAGCAGTACTTCACTGCTCTGCTGTAAAGCAGGCAAAATGACTCCTCCATTAGGTAAAGAGAAAAACAAATGGAGAAGAAAAAGGACAGAGGAAGACAACCATGAACTTTTTGAAGTGCTGCTGAATATCAAGCTCTCGGTGAAAGATTAATTGGAGGAAGACTGGTTTTAGAAATATACTACTATATTTAAAGGACACAATATTCATGGCAAATTATTCCTTTTTGCCAGGCTATCACTATATTACAACCTGGTTTCAGTACAGCTTTCAGACTGAAATTCCTCTCTTTGCTTCGACATACACATTTTTACTACGTTAACCATGAGAAATGGTAAAGAAAGAAATTCATTCACATTTTTTGAATCAACATTCACATCTGGACTATTCCGTCTGAAATCTACTTAGAGATTAATTCAGTTGGAAGTGGCAGTCCATGTGTTGTGCTCTTTCTCTTGAACATCCCACTGAAGAAATGCAAGATAGAAAGACTTTACCAACAAAATCAGTTAGAGGGATCCTGCACAAGGCATAAAAATTAATGATTATACAGCAAGAGGATCCACAGGTTCTAGCTTCAGCTCAAGCACACACTGTTCCACTGCTGAGGTTTCCAAGTTCCTTGCCACGTTCCCAAGTTTTCTTTGTGGACATAAGGTGGTTTGTCAAGCTGCCAACAGATCCTTCCAGAGTGGAGACGAGTCTCGACTCTGCTTCACAGAACTTCTGCAGGCAGGAATCTCTAAATGCACATACTGTTATTCCTTCACGTTCAGATGAATTTTATCAAAGGCATCAGAAGATATTTTCTACTTCTGATTTCCATTTGTCACATTGTTCATTAAGGAAATTTTAAAAAAAGACAAATTACTTTAGGAGGATAAAGAGCCTGGGGAAACGAAAGACTCAAAATGGTATTTGGCCAGAAAGAAGCAGATTCAGATCCAACCAAAGAAAAGAAATTTAAAAAAAAAAAAAAAAAAAAAAAAAAAAAAAAAAAAAAAGCCAACAAAAGACAAGAAACATGGCCTCTCTTGTTAAGATAAATAACTGAACCTTCTCGNAGCAAAATCAGAACCAACCAAAGAAAAAAAATTAAAAAAAAAAAAAAAAAAGAGAAAAGAAAAAAGAAAAAAGGCACCACAAAAGCATAAAACTGTTATCTGTTCAGGTGGGTAGTTTTAAATCTTCCTGCTTTTGACTGCTTTCAGGATATACTTTCTAAAACTTTCTTTTTATTTTCAAAGAGAAATAACAGCTAAATAATTGTTACTAGGGTTAACTACTAGTAAATAACTATGGTTTAGACAGTAAATTTGAATTACCTAGGCTATATACCCACTCCCTTTTTTTCCCCCCTTTTTTTTAAGTAAATGCAGCTTCCTAAGCCATCTCTGCTGATTCCTTGCATGCTGTTGTCAGAAATTAAAGCAGTGACCTGCTGTGAATTCAGCTGCTCTCAGACTTTCCAGCCCTCCTCTGCTGGTTGATGCTGTGCGCTCTCAGCAGAGCAGGTCTGAATGCCAAGCGTGGGGACTCACTGGCATTCATTTACAAGGAGCTTTTCTCATCCAGAAAATGGTGCAGCTGCTCCTGACGCTGGGTTAACTCCTAACACCAGCAGTGACAACCACAGGGTGGAACGACAGCTCAGGATGAGAAGCAACAACACAAAAAGATATTCCCCGACTGCGAGTCCCAGGGCACTCCCGCACCGTGCAGCCCGGACATGGTACCAGCTACACTTTGCCAAACGGCAGGGAAAGAGTTGGAGAAGCAGGCAGGAGTGGGATGTGCTGAGCCTGCATCCACTGCAGCATCAGTATGAGGGGAGGGAAAAGTCCCTTCTCCTTCTGCGAGACGTGGCCTCCACCATAACCATCAGGAAGCGTGGTCACAGGTACCTGTGTCTACTGGAGCACGGAATGGAAAACAAAGCTGTGCTTCCCAAACGAGTGCCTTGTCAGCAAGCTTTGTGATCTCTTTCTTTATCGGTCTCAGCTTTTGAATTTGACGAAACCTAACTTCCAAAATTTATTTTTTTTAAAACAGAAAAATAAAGCTGGCAAAAAAAATGAAATTAATATATACATATTCTACTGACCAGATCAGCATCTTGTAGACCTGGTTGGAGCCTTACCCTTCTGATCCCTTCACTGTCAGATTTTTGATTCCAATTCTGTCAAACTCAGTCATTAGAAAAGATGAACAGAGAGCTTTAAAGCTTGACTGAGAGTTTCAAAGCTCTGCAAACAGTCCCATTTCCTCCTGTAAACTTCATCCTTTTGCAGAGCAGCTCTGTGAGCTCAGGTTGGACAATTTGCCAAGTTTAATATACCGGCTATTTTCTTTAACTTTACTGTGTGTTTAGCAAAGACAGTGCAGCACCACGACCTCAAGGGCTTTCTAACCTTTCTAATTCACAGAAACAGCTCCAGAGATCCTTAGAGTGGAGAATGCTAGAATGAGGAAGAGCTTCTCCCAGGCATGCTCAGCATCACCATGGATTATTGCACATCTGAGACATCCAGGCAGGGTCAGCTCCTTCATCTGTTCTTTTATCACCAAGTCAGTACCAAGGTGACAAGTACAACAACTCACTTCAAAAGAAGGTATAGTCATGGAAGAAGAAAACAGGGTTGAAAATCAGAATCCAGTAAGTTTTTAGAAGCCACAAGAGCAAGTATAATCCTGTCAAGATGCTGCTTAACACATTTCCCGCTTTACAGAGCAGGTTTTATGTGTTGTCCTCGACTATTTCCAAACACATTCAGCAGTGTCGTAGAGTTCAGCTTTTCAAAAGTGGTTTTACTGTGGTAAAACACCAAAGTGGTGGGGAAAAGGGGGCAGAGAAATGTCTCCTGCCTTGGTCAGTCTATCAGGCGTAGCCACTGGCAGAGCTAAGAGCATATCCAGTGCACCCTGCATGCCTGTCCAGCATCCTGGCTGCCAGACTAAATTGATGTCAGTCAGAGTGGTATGAAATAACTGAACAGGTGAGCCCTGTAACACTTTCAATAGTCTCCAGCCCATGGGAAGGGAGAGGCTTCCTGAACCTAAAAGCTGAGCCCTTCCAAGTTCATTGCTCTAGTGTCAGTAACAGTCCCAGCACCTGTGTGTCATGGTCGGGCTGCTGATGGGAGTCAACACTAAGAGCAGAACTATTACATTATCGTCAAGTGAAAATTTAGCAATTGTACAAAATATCTCCAGGGAAAATTGTAACAAAAACCCATTTTTTGTCTTTGAGTCCTTAGAGAGAACGAGTTCATGGGCTGTGTTATGACAATATAATAATTTAGAGTTATAATACAAAGCTAGATTTATAATAATATAAATAGACCTTCAGATGCAGACAGGAAATATTTCTTTAAATGTTTCTATTTCTATGGGTGCCCCACAAATCTATAGATCCTTGGATTTAAGCCCCCCCATACATCTGGCTGTACTTCAGTCTCAGTGTTACAGCATTACCACCAGCTGCAAAACCCAATTCAGCACCACAATAAATACGTGGAAGGTCAGCACACTCAGCCCTGGGCTCTGAAGGGCAGGCTAGAACCAGGAGACTTGATTAAAGTCCATTTAGCAATATCCACACCACAGTGCAATCACAAAGCAGGCACCCTGCTACAGCCCTATTTGCGCTGTAAACTGCAGGCACATCTCCTGTCACATGAGCAGCACTAACCTGGCTTATGTAAAGACCCGAAGGATCCAAATACTTGCATAGTGAACAAATTTACTCTAGGATTTCCACATAATGCAAAGGATGAGATGTGTGTTACAATAAAGAATCTCTTTTCCATGATGTGTTGCTGCAGTTAATTTTCTTTTTAGTGCTGAAGGGCAATAAATAATCTCTCTGTTCTGACAGTGGTGCGTGCTAACAAGGAAATAACAGAGAAATGGTGCAGAGAGGCTGAGTGATTTCAGTAGTGGTTCAGTCAGACGAGGACTATAATGAAATAATTTTCACTCCCAGTTGCCTTCTGTGACTATTTGAGACTGCAATTTCAAAAGGCTGTGGGCTTCAACTTGGCACTGGATCCTCATCTCAGACCAGGTCCCCAGGCTGCGGGAGCTGTGTACGCCCCGGGGGGATAAGGGTGCAAAGGAATGGCCTCCCTTGCAGACCAAACTGCAGAGGAGCTCCACAGCTGGTGGGTGGCTGTGGCCACACTCTCTTGTCACGGTGCTCTTCACTGCAGAACCATGGGTTGATCATCAGGGATCTTCCCAACTCACTCAGAGCCTGTCCTGTTCCATCATTACTCCGTTGAGCATTTGAGTCAGAGCAGTGCATTAAACCATCTGTCTGATCCTGTAAAGCTTTTCAGATGCTACAACAGGGCGGGCTGTGTTCTGGTTGGTTCATTTTGGTGCCTTTTTTTCTTAGAACTCCCTCTAAGACCTGTGAAAACTAATGCACCTGAAAGTAAGTTTTGCATTCCTTTTCTAATGGCATTTTATATAGAAGGTTTGTGAACTGGAAAATTATGCATTTGTGTTTGCTTATCATCAAATAAAGAGGAGGTTAATTTTGTTGTCCTCTCCAGAGGGCAATCTGATGAATACCTAACTAGCTCTGACTTGTCTTCCTTCTTACATCTTTTGTATTAAAATTTTATGAATCAAAGAGCAGTAAGTTCCTATTCGCTTATCTCATTGATGCACATACTGAATCCTGAAGGCGTTTTGCCCACTTATACTAAATTATCTAGGTTTTTTGGGGGGTTTTTGTGATTGTGCCACTCTACTTTAGTTCTAGCTTATATTACAATTCTTATGGTGTGCATTTACTTCTTGTCTGTTAGCGCACATTTTCTGTTTCAGAAACACACAGCATTTAAGAAGTCTCCTGGTTTTGCACTGGCAATTTAGAGAACATGCCACTTGTTTTAAGGTAATTTCTTGATTACAGTTTTCAAAATACTGAAAAAATATTACAAACACTATTTGTTGTGTGTATCTCAAGTTCAAGCCCCTCTGCAAGAAAGGAAGTAAAGCTTTTTCAGGCAATCTTTACACACACCCCACTTCTGTGATTCAGGCAGGTTGATATCACCATTGAGGAAAGTATTTAGTTAACTCTGTCCATATATTCTGCAGTTTCCAACAGGAATTCAACACATTTAATCCCTGTCTTATATCCCAATTTTTATGTCAGTCTTTTTCTCCACCTCTGTTTAAATTTTTTAAACCTAAGGCTGGGAACCAACCTGCTGGAGAGCAGCTCTGAAGGATTGGGGGTCCTGGGGGACAACAAGCTGTCCATGAGCCAGCGGTACTCTGGGGGAGAAGAAGGCCAATGATTAGAAGATGATTAGAAGATGATGAGGGACAGGAACATTTCTCTTCTGAGGAAAGGCTGAGGGAGCTGGGCCTGTTCAGCCTGGAGGAGAGACACTGAGAGGGAACCTCATCAATGTCTGCCAGTGTCTGTAGGGAGGGGCCAGAGGATGGACCAGGCTCTGCTTGGCAGTGCCGGACAATGGGAAAAGAGGTAATGGGCAGGAACTGAGGCACAGAAAGTTCCACTTGAACATGAGGAAGAACTTCCTGACTGTGCAGGTGACAGAGCACTGGGACAGACTGCCCAGAGAAGCTGTGGAGTCTCCCTCACTGGGGATGTTCAAGAGCTTTCTGGACACACTCTGGTGCCATGTGCTCTGAGATGACCCTGCTTGAGCAGGGAGGTTTAACCAGGTGACCTACTGTGGTCCCTTCCAACCTGACCCATTCTGTGATTTTGTAATTTTTCCTAAATATTATTTATTTCTGTTAATGGGAATATTCATCTGTGCTCTCTATTCATACACTATGCTGTGGAAGCTTTTATCATCTCACCTTGTTCCCTGACAGGGAGAAGGAGATTTACCAATGAAAACGTTATTTTATGACAGACTGATTTATAATGCTCTTGTAAACAAACCTTTGACAGGTAGCTACAAAGTAAGTGCGATGGTTTTACCGTACTGAGCAGCACCTATTAAAGCTTGCTTTCAAATGGTGAAAATGTAACACATAAACAAACTCTCGGGGTTTGATAGGTAGGAAGCAACTTGATTGGGAGTGGGAAAATGCAATTAATCATCATCCATATAGTCTCCAAGCACATTTTGGCTCTGTGCTGGGATCCTGAGTGTGCACAACAAAAATGCTTAGTCCTTCTCCTATAGTGAACCCCTCAAAGACCCTAACACCCCACAGAGGTGTTTTAATTTTTCTCTGTTTCTCAGCATCCAAATCTATTATGAACTGAGAGGGTAGATTCAGATGAGATGTAAGGGAGAAATTTTATTACAATGAGGGTGCTGAACCACCAGAACAGGTTGGTCAGAGAGGTTCTGGATGCCTAATCCCTGAGAACATTCAAGGTCAGGTTTGTGGGGCTCTGAGCAACCTGGTCTGGTTGAAGATGTGCCTGATCATTGAAGGGGGGTTGGAATAGGTGGCACTTAAACTCTACCAACTCAAATTATTCTATAACTCCATAAAATGTAGTGTTCCCATAAAGAATCTCACTCATATGGAAATTTTGACACAGAGTACTTAAGTGGAAAGGGCACACTACGAATTTGAAATGGAGGCTTGCTGTACCAAAATGATGATACAGCATAAACAGAGAGGCTGATGAAAAAATGGAGAAAATAATCCAGTATCTAACAGGGAAAATATGCAGAATCCAAGCCCTTAATAACTTTAGCTGTGTGAAAAGTTATGACATCAAATAGGCTATTCATTTTGCCTTTGGAAAAATGAGCAATAATATTTTGTTCTGAACCTTTAGAATATCCTAGTCACCACAGAGCTAGGACACAATGTCAGCTGTGTGCCTTGTTTCATTAAGGTTTCTTGAAAAATACCAGCAAAACATGCAGGTGGTTCCTTGAGGCACAAGGAGAAAGAATAATCTTGCAAATTAGGTTAAGCTGCTAAGGTAAGTTCTGCTTCACAGCTGGGGATGAGGGACTTTCCATGAGGGAGTTTTCAAAGACCATGTTTTCCAAACCCAAGGACAGCCTTTGCAGTGAGTCAAGCAAAGTGGATTGCAAAAGGTCTCCATGGATGCACAAGGAGGTCCCAACAAAACCATTAAAAAGTAGCACACAATGCGTGGAAGCAGGTTCTGAGCTTCCCAGGACCAGAGAAACATGGAGTGAAAACAGCACAGAGCCACAGAGATGATTAAAGAACTGGAGGATCAACACTGGCACAGAGTGGCTGTGGAGTCTCCATGCTTGGAGATACTCGAAGCACAGCTGAACAATGTCCCAACCAACTGGTTCTAGTCGGCTCCTTTGAGACCAGATGATCTCCAGAGGTTCTTTCCTGCCTCAGACATCCCATAATTCTGCGATCCCACTACAAGACCACTGTATTCATTTACTTGAGGCATAGGCAGAATTTAGACAGTTTTACTCGTTATGGGCCATGTTATCACTTTCACAGAGGCAAGAACTATTGAAAACAAAGAATGGGAACTGAGTAGAGCCCAAGGGCACTGCACTACCCTTCACCATTATAAAATGGAGACCTCAAGCCTGCTCAGATTTCAGTTTAAATTGTTCCGAAAGAGCACTATTAAAACAAAAATAGACTCCTCTGTGGACAATTCTCTTCACTTGTCCAGTTCTCATGATCTTTTCAGAAATTAATAGCCTTCATTTTAACCTTGACTGCACAAGAGAATTGCTCTCTTTAAAGCTGAACCACTGGAAGTACAAACAGTCCACAACATCCAGTGTAGCCTTGCCAAATTGCTTGCAGCTTTGTTCCATGGCTGCACCAGCTCCACTCTGAGCCACAGTGACCCATGTGGGCATGGCAGGCTGGGAATGCACCTGGGAACAACACATTCTCTGAGGCTTGTAAAGATCAATAGTGCCCTGAAAGACAGCCAAATGAGTAGCAGCAATTTATCGGGAACAATAGAACTTCAATTCAATCTACCGAAACACTGTCCATCCTAACTAACTATTGCATGTTTCTTAACTCTTAAAGTGTAAAAGCGAGACAATCCTTTAGAAAGCTTCAGGCTGGATTAATACATCAAATAATGGCTGAACATTTAACCCATCAGCTGTCAGATTTCCAGACATGTATCCTAAAGCAACACCACACAAAGGAAGCTTGTTGCTTCAGTGATTGACTTCTGTCAGGCGGAAAAGGGCAAACGGAGGTAGATGCACAGCTCCTGATGCTATAGGAACAAATTGATGCATAAAATTTACAGCCTCTCTTCTAGACAGAGCAATGAAGCCACTGCACCTGGCTCCCAGTGCCAGGCATCCTTCTTAATTTAGTCAAAATAATCAAATTTTGTACAAAATGTGTAAAACATCTTCACACGTACACAAGCAATTACCAATCATCTCTTAAATCATCTAGAGTTCTCTAATCACTGCAGTTTCAGACCTCCTTTTATTTCTGAAGGTCCATAATGAGAAACAGGGCCAAAAGGCTCTGAGAGTTCCAAAATAACAATTCTTCTGTTCATTTAACTGACAGGGGGTTTTTTCCCTTTCAGCAGTACATCAGGCGTGTGTTTCCACAGTATTGCTTCAGTGGGGAACAACATCCATTTTCACACTATCTCATTAGTCTGACTACTTTCTTCTGGCTTGGAATGAGAATTCTGTAAGTCTAGTGCTGGAAATTATTATATACTTGGGACAAAGTGATAATAGTGCTAACTGTTAGTAAAGACTTTCTGTAGGGACTTTGTAACCAGACTGACTATCCAGCACAGCTGATATAATTGTACATGAGTAAATGCTTCAGTGTTATTGTGTTCATGAATATATTTGTTCACAGAAGTATGGGCGGTTTAACAATAAATAAAATGCTAAGAAATATGAGGGAAAATATCTTTGTGTTTCATAAAGTTTCACCAGTGCTGTAAAGCAGGGTTCTTTAAATTATTTATCTGACTCCATCTTATTCATATACTTGAACAAACTTCAGCACTGCTGGGAAACAGTTGCCTACCTTAGTGATGCTCACGAATTCTGAGTGCTTGCTAAGCTGGCACCCTTTGGGAGTGGCACTGGAAGACATTTCACAGATCTGAAATGCACCTCTCAGCCTGTGCAGCTCCCAAGCCACTTTCAGAATCTCATCCAGAGCCCTGAATTCGTGTTCTCACATTGTAAGCTATCAAAGCTTCCAAATGGATATTTGACTAAGACAAAAGGTTTACACAGAATAAATCAAATGAGTGCTTACATATTTTGCTCCGTCCTTTTCCTTTCCTGCCAAGGACTTTAAAGAAAACAAAACCACAACTGTCCAAATGTCAAGGACCAAAGCAGATTTAGGAGGAGGAAAAGCTGAAATTCCATGCAGGACTACTCATCACCATGGTTCTGTGCTCATTTCACTCAGAAACACAGATTTTGACAGAACCAGGTCTCCAGGCTTCTCTTTCTCAGGTCAACCTATGCCATGCAAAGAGTCCATCTAGGGAGTAGAAAATCATGCTTTTGTGACAATAAGCTTAAATATTTAGTGAACTTTAAAAAGCCTCAGTTCCTTAAAGAAACTGCCTGTCACCCACCTGCAGATGCAGCAGAACCTCTGCAAATTTGTGCAGAGAGCCCTCATCACCACCTGTGAGAGCAGGGAGGCTTCCAGGAAGATGCTATCTCAGGTCCCTCTGCAGATCAGGGGTTTTTCTTGTTCAAAATGCATTCATGCTCTCTAGAGTGTGTCTCCCAATTGACTCCATTACCATTTTAAACCAAAAAATACGCAGACCATTTTACTAAAGCTACCTCCTCCTAGAAGGAATCCCTCACCACTGCAGCAAGACTCAGGTGGTTTGCTGCCTGTCATATAGTTTGATATATAGAGAGATTTCTGACTTCTGAAGAATTCAGCCACCACAAATGCATAAAAAGCCTGTTTTGAAGCTCCAGAAGACATAAGGCAATGGAAAACAATGCTTCAAATGCAAATCTTAGGGCAGCCGGCTAATAACATTTAGTTTCCAACTGAGGTTGTGTCTGGTACAAATTCAGACCAAAAGCCACAAAAGCACAAGGTGGATGTAGCATTCTGCACTAACTTTTCCATTTCTTCCCAATCCTGACTTAGAAACTAGGTTCCTGTCTATTTTTCAGTATAACCTAAGCAACTTCTGACCTTGCAGAAGCCAAATTCCACAGGCATGTCTCTGGTCTCACACAGCTTTCACACCTTCCTTTACACACTGCCTTTCAGCTCTAGACACCCTTATTTAAATTTGTGTTGTGAGTCAATCCCTGAGCTTAGACTGCCACTGTATCCCTTTGCCAGAAATGAAATTTAACAAGCCAGATACCTGAAAATTACTCCTGTGTCCTGCAAAATACCCTGGAAGCCTGAGCAGTCCTTTCTGCAACACTCCAGTTTGGAAGATTTTCCAGTTGATTCCCGAGCTTTTTGGGACCGCCAACTACTTGCTGCAAGACAGAGACATTTTTGAATGACTAAAACACTGATTTTTATTTTTCTAGAGCATAAGTGTTGCTGATGTGGGACAGACATGTAGATGCTACTCTCTTTCTCAGTTTCAATGCATGAGCGTTACAGATTCCAGAGAAATAGGATTTTCTTGGCTACGAAATAGTTAGCTGTTTGTGAAAGCCTTGTCTGAGTGGATGATTCTCAAGGCTTGACAGCCTGCTGATTCAGTGCAACATGAAGTCTCAGTGGAGTCTATATCACGGCACAGGACAGCTCTGCAATCAAAATTGCCTTTACAAAGCAAAATGGAAGTAACAAATTGATACAGCTGCATATAGATTTGTCTCCTAATCTGTCACAGGTTTAAAAATAAAAGGGGATTCTATTCTCTTCTACTGTCAACACTTCAGGTACATAATAACACTGCTGTTAGTGATATGTTGTATTTAACAGGCCTTATTCTCTCTCCTGTGCTGCAGTGAGCTCCCTTGCTATTTCCTACTCATGCAGACTCCTGAGCACTGATCCAGCCCTTCAGGCAATGCTACCAGACCGAAAAAAACCCAAGCAGTAATACCCCCATAAAGCCTCCTTCCTGAGAGAGCATCATTTGAATCAACTCTTGAATTAATATTTACATTTTTTACACAGCAAAAGCCCCAATATCCAGGGGTGCCAAATCCTTGCAGGTCCCACTAGAACTGTGGTGGCTTAGAACATGCCAGGAGAAAAAAAAAAAAAAAACAATTCCCAAAGCTACTGTTATCAAAGACCCCTGCACACCTCCTGCTGCAACGGGGGAATGCCTAATGTGCACTCGTTTGACTAGCATTTCATTTCATCTGATGAACAGTTGCTCATGCCAGAAAAGAAGCAGGTCTCCTAGGAATTCCTGATCCAACAGGGCATATGTGCCAGGACAAGTCCAGAGTGCAAGTCACACCCCAGTGCCAGAGGAGCAGCTCCTCTGCCATTCCCACGGGTCAGGAGCAGAGGGAGGCTGAGCAGAGCGAGCGAGCTCCGCTTCACTCAGCAACTCCCTTCTCAGTGTTCAGGATAAACCCAGGGGAAGCCCAGGGACCAGTGTGGTCCTCTGAACAAACCCTGATGCAGCAGCTTGGCTGACATTCTTTCAGAAGTTGCTAACAGCCTTCGAACACCTCTCACCTTTCATAATGATGACAAACCAAACCTTTCCTTCCACAGAACCCTCATCGCTGTGATACGGTTTCCCAAAGCTCTGCTGCACCGCCACAGTGGTTTAAGTATCTCACAAGGAAACCTGTAAGATATCTCCCAGCCTTTTCAAGACAAATAAAATTACTATTCCAGTAATACCTCCGAAAATCTTGCTGCGAAGAGATACCTTTGTAGGTTGTTGCTATTTAAGATTTCACAAGCATTAGGCTAATTTTTTCCATATAAAAATCTTTCCTTTATAGAGAGTCCTAAGGAGTTGTCCCAGTGGCAGCTGGAAGCATTTGTCTCTTCTGGATTTCAGGCTGATGGAGAAGATAATGCCATTCCCCAGTATCCCTCTTATATGGCAGCCTGAACACACAGTTCTGAAAACTACAGTTTTCTTGTATTCAGCTGTGAATTCCCATTCCATATTTCCATCTTGCTGCCTTTGTTCACAGAAGAAAATATGCAGGCCAAGTCAGAAAGAGCGATTGTATCTTAGACAATCCAGTGGCCTTGGGTACAATTCTCAAACAGGCACAGGAAGTCCAATATATCAAACCGTACAAATTGCACACTGGCAGAGGAGAGAAACTCTAGACTGCCTGCTCAGTGAGTACATTTGCACCAGAGACACAATTTAAACCAGTCTGCATTCTGAATGGGCATGGGCTAAACACACCAGTAGATGTGTGAAAAAAGCCAAGAGTTGGCCTGGAATAAACCTTGAGAAGCTACAGCACAAAATGAATCAGAGATTGCTCAAGCTTAGGAAAAAGCTCTAGATAAAGGTAATAATAAAGACTGAAAGGAAAGGGAGGCAGATAAGGACAGATACAGAAGGTTGAAGTGTTTCATACCATCTATGCTTCTATCTTTGAAGAAAATGCTTAGCACAATTAGCTTGAGCAAGAGGAGAGAAACACAGGCGAGAGCAGGGATAGAGCAGGGTATTTAAATGAGTCAGATGAATTCAAATCAGTAGGGCCTGATGCAACTCACCCTGGAGTGCTTAAGGAACTTGCTAGAACAACCTCCAAACCATTAGTGATTGTCTTCACGAACTCACTGAGAATAGTGAGGTCCCAGAGGCCTGAGGAAAGACAAATAAAAGTGAACAGCTTTAAAAAGTGGAAAAGAGGAATCTGGGGATTTGTAGACAAGGTAGCATTACACTGACACCTGGAAAGATACTGGGATAAATTATTAATAATCAGTTTTTAATCCTCTCAAGCATAATAAGCCAAAAAGAAACAGACAACTTAGATTTGTCAAGAGCAGATCATATCAGACCAACCTCATTAACTTCTCTTACGGGATAACTGGCTTTGTGGAGCATGGAAAAGCTATGAATATGATGGATTTTGACTTTTGTGAGGCTTTTGAGACGGTGTGGCACGGTATTCTCCTCTGTGGAGGAGGAAAACAGCATTATTAGCTTAGTCCATAAGCAGCAAAGTCTTTCTGAGAGCATCCTGAGTACAAGAAGGTACTTCTTGTTATTCCCCTTGTCTCAGTACAGACACAGCCTTACAGAAGCACTTTTTCCTCTTTTCCACCACATCAGAAAAAGATGTAAAAAACCTGTAAAGATGCTACAGAAAGGCAAAAAAACAATATGATATTTAAATGTATGGTTTATCAACGTAAATTAACTGATAGAGAAGACTAAAGAAGAACATTAACTTCCTTTGCTATAAAAAGTCATTAGAGCAAGTTACAGGTAAGAATGTTGTGGAGTATCTGCCACAGAAGAGTTTTAAATGTGCATTAAAGAAACATCTGCCAGTGAGGACTCAGGCAAAGACAGATGTGCCACTAAGTCCCTACATTTCTGTGTGGCTGAACCACAAGTCCCCACAAAGTTTTTCCTTCACAGGCTCCACACTCACCTAGCATACAGGTCCCTCTCTTCTCCAAAATACAGACATTTTGTTTTCTGGGACTAGGAGCCCAGGACATCCCCATCAAAGCCAGTAGAGGAAAGGAGACTAACAGATCTTCTGGAACAAAAATGCTATTTCTGTTCTAACCTTGTGCACATTCATTTTTCTGTGTTTCACATGTGTAATTCAGTGCAACACAAACTTCAGTCCTCTTCCCAGGCTGTGTGTTCATCATCTTGTGTCTAAACAACTCTAAGTTCTTGAGAAAGCAACCAAGATTTACACAAATTTGAAAGAAAACAACCAAATGTCATGTTTGCATCACTCAGGATGAGAACAGGATTTTTGCTCCAAAAAAACTCTTGCTATCCCCTACTGACTTAAGTAGTGATCTCCTAGTCCCAGAAAACAAGGTGTCTGGATTTTGGAGACAAAAGAGTACCCTGAGACTGTCATTTGTGGAGTCCTTGCCAAAGGAATGCTTGCAGGCCAAAAGCTTGTTTTCATTTTCCAATTACTTAAATGGTACAATAAATGACAAGGCTTCCTCCTACAAATTTTGCCTTAGCCACGTCCTTTGACAATTTTACCACTAATATCAAACATGAATTGTTAAGACATGCTAAATTACTGTGGCCTCCACAGTTTCTGATGTCTAAAGGTTGCCAAATGAAAGCTATGCCACACACTTAACTACACTGCTGTGCCTTGAGGGAAGAACCTGGCCCTGAAGCCCTTTGTTTCAGTAACATCCTTGTCATTAACCACTTCCACTACTGACATTATCATCGTAGATGTGCAATTTTAATCTTACCAAAGATCTTAGAAAAGCAGTCTCGTGCTCTTCATCCACTATAATTTACTCTGTTTGGAAGATACAGGCGTGTTCTTGCCTTTCATAGGGTGAGATGACAAACATTTCTTCATTCATATTCTTGGCCTACTCCAAAAATCCAATCATTTTTTAAAGATTTCTTTGCCAATCAAGTTTCTTATGGGTAAGACCAATGTAATATTTTCTTCACAGGCATTTGAACATCTTTCTCATGCTGCTGTGCCCTCTAAAACTGCTGCAACACGGCATTAGTGTTAATCGTTACCATTATGTCTGGGCAATCAACTGCTTATGATTCTCTGGCCGGAAACTGATGCTGTTTTCATCAGGGCTACCAGCTAACAATGATATTTTATTAGAGGATAGGTCCGAGGATTGGCAGCTCACTCTGTTGCTGTTATGCAAGACCAACCTTCTCAATTAAAGCTCGAGCTAAATCTAGCAGATTTGCCTCATGTCTGCCATTTGTGGCTACCATTAAAATATCCTTTCTCTTGTTTTGTGTTGTTATTCATGCATAGATTATGAAGTAAATTCTGCCTTGGAGGCAAAACCATGTATGAGCAGCTGAAGACAGAATTTAGCCCCTTACTTTCAATCTGCCCCAAACCAGACTGTTTACTTGATTGACACTTTGTGAATTTTATTAATTACACAGTAGTTCCTCAGTGCTACTTTCTGAGCTGTGAACTGCACATTTTATTATTTTCCCTACTTTTCTTTTTCCCTTGTTGCAGAGTATTATTGTTATCTATGTTTTCTGCTACTGATCTGTTTCCTTTTCAACATCATTTTTGATATGTAGCCAATAGCAATGAAAAAGCACTTTGGTTAATTTTTGAGTAGAAGTCTGCAGCTGGTGTAAATTAGTGTTACTCCATTATTAATCGGAAAAGCTTCACTGCAGAGATATTTGACATTACCTAGCTGACTCTATAGAAGTACTTAAATTTTCAGTATCTGGAAAGCCCATCACTTGTGTTTACCATGATGCAATCTTTTGTTCCTACCATGCTGTTCTTTATAATCCAAGCTGAATCCACAAGCAACAGATCTAACACTGAACCACATTTACCATTAATTCAGATCAATACAAGTAGACTAGAGCTAATTTCTGTCATTTTAGCTCACTCTCTGAGTGATGCCGAAAGAGGTGGGACAAGGGTAGTGTTCTAGTCTACACTTCTTTCCATCCCAACCTCTCCTTCCCTGAGAGCAAACCACCTGCCCTCTGGGAAAATCACTTGAAATACATGACATAAAGCAACCAAAAAGGAAAAAAAACAACCCACAGGACTTTCCACTGCAGACCCACGTGCCACTAGCATGGTACTCAAGATTTGTCTTTGTAAACTTGCAGAAATTAGCAAAAGAAAATTATGGGGGTTTTGTTTCCTGGTCTAAGAGGGTAGTTCAGCAGTGATGATGTAACATGATTACAAGTGACCATTTGGTCAAGCACTTGTTTAGAAAAACTTAATTGCAGCTGCAGGCAAACACTGGGAATGCTGCTTTAACACACCACACTTCCACCTTTATCAGGAAAACCTGCATTTAGCATCTCAAGGAAAAGTAAACCTCCACAAGGCTGAGACGTGAATCCTGCAGAAATCAGGAACACAGAGAAAGATATAAAATGGAGGATCTGAGACTCTTTTTTTCCCTTTGAAGCAGTACTGCACCTTGAGAGAAGCAGATTTGACTCTGACCCTGCAGCAAGTCCTTTCACCTCTCACTGCCTTGACTTCACCTGTAAGATGGGGAAAACGTGATGATGCTGCTTTGCTTTAAAAAATCTATAAGTATAAATTACTATAATCGTTTCTCTTACATTAAAGTGCTACAGCTTGCCAGTTTGCATGATGGAAATAATATTCAGAGCTCCTTATTAGTCAGAGCAAGAAAATTCTGTTGACTTGTGTAGTATACACATAGCTGGGCAGTGTCAGGAGCATCTCCTCCCTCAAAAACCTAGGAAGAGCCACTTCTTTAGGATTTTTATGAGCTGATAATTTGGCCTGCACAGCTTGCTTAGCAGAGCTCAAGGGAATCAGCGATCAAGGACTCTCAGTGTGCATTTTATCAGTGAGCTCCATGGACAGAGATTACAGCCAGGTCAGGAGAGGGCAGAGGGCTGCACTGGCACCTCTGCCACCACCTGGCTGCTGCTCCAGACAGCCAAGCAGAGGCTGGCTTCACCTGGCTTGCACTCAGCTGGGCACTCAGAGGATGGCAAGTATGCAAAACTAACCCCCAAATCTTCCTTTATACAGAAGGTAAGCAACAGTTCTCTAGATTGAGCTGATCTTGTTTTAAAAATAAGTAGACACTACAGGAAATAAACCTGCACCAAAGCTTAGTTGCTGCATGGCTGATGTGGTCCTGCAGCCTCTCCAGAATGGTGCACCAAGGACAGAAGTGCACACTAACAGATACACACTCTCCTCTTGCAAATTTTTAAGCAGACCCAGCGTCTGTTTGCACAGAACTGTGCCCATGGCCCCCTTCAGCTGTAGTTTTCAACATTCAAACCCCGGGCAACATTCCTAAATAGCATCTACTGTCCAAGAACCAAGTTCAAGCCAACATACATCAATACTCCTACTCCCACCATTGGTGAGGGCAAAACTGCACCTCCCAATACATGCACAGATGCTGCTGGACACAGGCAGTGTTCTGTACACCCATTAGAGTAGCACAGATGTCAGCACCCACAGAAAAGTAGCAGAAATACCTGCACAGCTGAGAATAGATTCAGTAGCACTCGCCCACTGTGGAAATGCTGCCTTTGAATTCACTGCCAAAGACAGGGAGAGTTTATGAGGATACAAATTCATGCCACAGGCCACTCTGTTTCTTGAGGAACCTCACATCCCCAGATACAAATCTGCACTATCTGCAATAACACAGTTCTGCATCCCAGCTGAGAGCTTCTTGGCTTTCCATGGTTGCCCTATGCCAGCACAGGGACATAATTGCCCCTGATCTATTTTGCAGAGCTTCCCCCCCCCACCGAAGTTAAACCAGGTAAGAGCCCAAGAGATCATTTTTAAAATGCAAGAAGGGTTTTCAAAAACAACCCAACTTTTTCTGTAAATAGGCAGGTCAGAGCAGGGATAAAGAGCTTAGTGGCATGGAATATTAAGTTAAATGGAGCATTCAGGACAGTTAGGCCTGCTTATAACCCACCACCTATCAACAGCATTATGCAGATAAAGCAAAGCAATTGATGAAGAGCATAAAACTCTGTGATCATAATAAACAAAGAGTCCTAAATAACATCAACATCAACACTTTGAGAATTCTGATACTTTTCATTTTGTCTTGCAGAGTTGAGAGGTTTCAATTACGAATTACCAAGAGAAAAATATCTCCTAAAGGAAGGGGAATTAAAAGCCAAAAGGTATAGTCAAGCACGGATGCAATGCAAAACCAGGCTGAGATAGTTTTTACCATAGGAGATGTTGGCAAAGGCTTCTCCTTTTTAAAGGACTTTTAAAGAATGGCTGTCAACAGAATTCCCATGGAACTGAAAAAACTTGCAAATATTTATTAAGAAGCTGTTCCTATCCTTATTAATTTAATGGAAATGCTGAGTCAACTAAAAAAGATATTCAGCATTGAAGCCACACATCTTGGTGAAAGAGATATAAGAGTTTTCTCAGAAAACATTTCAGAGTTTCCTCTCAGTTTGTTGAGGTCAGGCAACTGCTTACAAGAAAACCATCCTCATAAAGGAAGCTTCTGGAAGCCCACAAGCTCAAACATGGTGGTCGTGGCCAGAAGGAAGAGGGGCAAGGGTGCCATAGCAAGTTATGGGCAGGGTTTGGATATCGTCTTACTTGGAAAAATGTGAGAAGCCACACATCCATTTCCACAGTCTTTCAAAGCACAGACAGATCCTCACACAGATCTTTCTACCAAATGTCTTTCCCTCCTGAAACCAGATCAGTGAATGGTCTTTTGCAAGTCCAATTTTCCGCTTTACAAAACCAGTTGTTCTGGTCCTTAATTTGTCCTTTTCTGACCCAACAGAGCCAGCAGCTCTGGCACTGTGCTTGGCATCAACTGTAGACAGAGCAGCTGCACCAAGCACAACGTAAATAGCTCCTAACAAGAAAAACAAGGTTGATGACTCATCTCTGATTGCATTTTAATAGAGAAACTCAAGAGTTTTATCTTCAGCTTCTGGTAAAGCCAACACCTGTCCACGAACAGCACAACAGAGCCATAACCCACAGAGCCTGTGCACACAGCTGCGGTGGCCTCTGCTTTTGTGGGTTTTTACATTCCTCAATAAAAAATATATTTTGAGCTTCTGAAAGTAAATGTAGTAAGTGGAGATTTAGCTTGCTGTTTTCAGCAACATCCAAAGCACTGTATGCTCCTATACTAACGTATCCATGTGTAGGATCCTACAAGTGCAAGATATCTGTGCACTAAGCTTCACAGGATACTGGAGGGATTCATCTGCTCTCAAAGTGCCCTCCTCTCCCACCAAGGTGGGAGCTCAACATTCACGGAGGCTACAACAAGGCTTGAAAATGCTGTCACTATGGGTTCCAAAAGTACAGCAATGTCCATCTCCCTTCAAAAGAAGCCAAGCTGTGAACAGCAAGAGAAAAGATGCCATGAGTGTCAACTGTGGTCAACCTGTTACTCAGGAAGTGAACAGCAACTACCAACTTACTTCTCTCAGCAAGTCCATTTTAAAAAATAAAAATTTAAAAAAATTTTAAAATAAAATTAAAAAAATTTAAAATTACTTCTATCTAATTTCCCTTGACCTGGTTATTCTCTCCTGCTCTTCATGGGTTTTGGATCCTGACACTCCATAATGCTCACAGTAGATTTTATATTTTATAGGAACAATAAACAGGTGAGATTTATATTTTTTTATATTGTTTCCATTCCTCTACATTTTTTTGGAATTATACTCATTATTTTTGATTAGATTATATGGGTACAATATAAGTGTGCCTAAAATATGAGAAACTCCTTACCCCGATGTACAAGATAGGCCTAAGCAGATATAATAATTTAAAATTGACTCTTTCTAAGAGTTAGATAATACAATCATCTCAGTAGAGCATTCTTGTGCAATGACTGTGTTCAGGAGTAATAATGTTTACAGTCAATAAAAGACATGATCAAGGCAAAAATTACCAGGGAGCCTTAATCACCTTGAAATGGTTTTTGGGCTTTTTTTCTGCAGTATCAGTCCTATTTTAGGAAAGGAATATTTTGGGCCTTATTTTTATATATATAACCATTGCATGCTTAAATTAGGAAAAAGAAACACTTTAAAAGTATGCTCCTTATATATAGTAAACAGCAGGGGGAGGGGGAAAAAAAGAGAAATAGCTTAATTGATCGATTACTTAATTCAGCTCCATGCCATAGTCATTCTTCTTTTGGAAGCAATTACAGTGTGTGCACCCAAGTTTATGGATTGCTCAGCGTTCCCCAAAATGGTGAGCTGTGCACCATATGCATCTTGTTTCAGAAAGAGAATGGCTTTCTCTGTTCCCAGTAAGGCAAAGAAACGAAATGAAATGTAGACACACAAATGTTTCCCCCTGAAATCTATTTTACGTTAATTACTTTAGGCATAGCTATAGATACAATACCTAGCAGAGGATTTGTCACAAAAAACCTGTATTCTCTCACTGTATTATCAAGGGGATATCTTAATAAAAATAAGTTGTTAATGGCATGTTATTTCCATGGCAGCACACTAAATGAGACACAGATATATTGCTATCGATGCACATTAAATTCCTAATACTAAGCTCCAGGTTCTGAGGACACATTTATTTTCTTACCAGTAGTTTAAAAAATAAGGATCACACTAAGTAAACCTTTCCTAAACAATGAAGGAAAATAAGGGCTCAGTGTAAGCCCTTGCAGAATTTAAAAGTTGTTACTCCTTAATGCTGTTTTCAAAAACAATGCAGACTCAACAGGTAGAGAAATCTGAGCAGTTCAAAAATTTTGATGAAAAGCCACCATTTACAACCTGGCTATGATGCCTTGAGGGGCTACCTAGAAACAGAGACTAGACAGGAGTAAGGGAATAAAAGTGGATATTTATTTGAAAGGCCTTCAAAGGTACACCCTGGGGAGCCAAAGGCTACATCAAAGATGGACCCCAAGCTGGATGACGAGTCACGAGTTCCTCACACCTGTATAGGTTTGGTCCATTTGCATATCAGCATAAATTCACCAATTAAAACTTTAGCTAATGATGTAATTTCTTCAATTTCTCCACCTCTCCAGAGGCCCTGGTTTACACATTTTGGGCCTAGGACAGCCTAAGTGTCCTTGAACAACAAGCTCAGAGAGGCTTTGTTATGTCTATCTGGCATAAGAGAGCAGCAGCCAACAAGATACAAGAAACTTCAGAGTTACACACCAGGCAGTACAGGATTTAAAAATATAAAAGCTAGAACCTAAGGCATCAGCTACACTGGGCTACAGCGATGCCACCCCATAATTTAACTGCACTATACCCAAGCTGTGCTATTCTGTTGTATAAAGATGTTCATCACCCTCTGTGGACAAAAGGGTTTTTGGAGAAATCTGGTATTACGTTATCTAATACCGACTGAAATTCCACTGGAGAGTAATGACGGTTCCTTGGGTCCACCTTGCTGAGAACAAGAAACCTTCTTTTCATGCACAGCTATTTATTAATAATAAGTTGCCTAAGTAGAACTTGTCAAATAAAACCCACCTGACATTAAAGCATCGAGCTGACAGTTGAAAGCATGTTTCGACATCAAGTACACAGCCCTTGAGTATCAAAGGCATTGCTTCGATAACCAGCCAATGTAATTATTTATGTATATTGCATACATGCTTTGTGCACAATGGTGATGGTGCTGTGTATTAACATATTATATTTAGACCCGTCACCTGTCTTTGTGCAGTTCGGCTATCTGGACACATATCTAATCTTCTCAATTGTATAATGTTTCATTAGAGTCCTGCTGTAGATGCAAAGCAAAGGTGCACATATAGCCAGCTGGGGTAAGTTCTATATCTCCTGCACAGAGACCTAAGAGAGGAGAGCTGTAGGATCTGAGCCCTGTTTTTCAAGTGTTTCTGGCAACCTTCTGCCACCACCCATGATGTCAGGTTGAGAAACAAACTCAACAGAGAAAATCAAGATCCTGGACAAATATATTCTGCTTCACAGTTCTGAGCATCACTCAAGGCCATGTTGTTCTTGGAAAGACAGCTCTCTCTGCAGGGAGAACAACAGCACATTCCTGTGCTCTACGTCCAACTCATCCAGACTGAGGGCAGCCTGCAATACAGCACAAAATACATGGAACTATACCCCCAAGAATAGCTCTCAGCCTGCACCTAAGCAATACTTCTGAAAAAAAGCAACAGGAAAAGTGGGCAAATCTATGTTTAAAAGCAGTCTTGTACCCTTGGTTGACTGACAGAGCAGACAAACCCCAAGGATATTCTCTGCATAAGTCAGATGAAACAGAAAGAAGGGATGGGAAAGGTCAGCCCAGTGGCACGTGTAATACACACGTGTCCTAAATGAGTAATCTGTGCTCTGAAAGACTGCATTGCAGCTCCTTGCATTCACAGAGAAATCCATGGGTGGAACTCAGCCCCATACTGAGCATTTTGGGAAAACAGTCAGTACCTCTCCAAACTGCAGAACAACTGCTTGCAGCAAATGCAGATGATGATCTATGTACATTACTGGTTACCTGCTGCTCTAGGGCATAACAGGCTCACTAAATACGGAGCCATAAATTGACTTTTCCAGTGGTAAGATGCAGTAGTATTTAAGGATTAATAATTCATTATTAATTACTAATTTTATTAGCTATAATGTAATTGGGCTCACGAATATTTAATTCCCCACAAATGTTTCACCATCCTTTTTTCCTTTTTTTAAATCTCAGCACTCCTACAGTGATTATGTGTCTTTTTGCTATGCTAAAAATGTTCTTCTGGTTTGAAACATTCATCTCTCAAATAGCCATAGACTCCTCCTGTTATTTTCCTTTTGTGCAAAGCAATGCAGAAACGAGTACTCATTTTCACTTCAGTGGAAGCTTCTAACCCCTCTGTGAATTTTACCAAGACGTTACACATCTCACCACCTAAAAAGTAGGGCATCCAAAATCAGTGGCCCCTTTGGAATCTGTAGCTCATTATTTCATCTCACTTTCCAGTGCTCAGTCAAACTCCTCCTCCCAGGTCAGTACCTGCTGTCTGCATCACTGGCAGCGTTACAGCTCTGAGCAAGGGCACAGCTCTGCACAAAAAGACTTCATTTCCTTCTCATAAAACCAGGGCTACTGATGCTGCAGGGGACTTTTATCCAGTGGTTATCCAGCAGGAAGATCCCAAGAGACGGTGGAGGACCTTCCACACAAACATTCCCTACGGGAGCTCTGCTCCCAACCACCAAAGGTTGCTGGCTCAAAGCCTTGCTGGCTCACTGTCATGATTAGTCCTGCCCACCAGGCACCAAGGAACCAGCATAACCTCAAAGAAAATCAGACTCAGCAGAGCAACTTGCAACACCAAAATTCTCACCCACCTCCCTTCCCATTTCTCTGCTACCCAGAACAGGTAGCTGGAATTAGAGGCATATAAACTGCCTGGACACTTACAGAGACCTCCTTCCATCACTCCCACCTCTCCAACTCCACTGTCAGCTTTCTGCTTCTGTGCAGCAAATGCTTTTGCACCTTCTGCTTGTGCACCCTCTCCATCAGAGGAGGTGTCTTCCACCCCATCTTCAGAAGCCAGGCCCTAGGACTGTTCTGCTGCGCCTCTTGTAATTCTAATATAACCAGGAATCAGCTGCAAGAGTCAGACCCTTTCTTTCACAACTTTTGGAAATACTTTTGGCTTGCAGATTTATTTTTCACCCAGTCAGCTTTCTGAATTGTACAGGACCAAGTTTAATATAGACTCACTAATTCAGTAACTGTCTAAAATGATGGCACAGCTTGTGCCAAACTGGAATATATCATCCAGGCATACAGCTCTGGCCTAGTATCTTCTTAGGGAGTAGGCACTCTTACACAAATTAAAATAGCAACAGAAATCCTTTGCTACACTAAAATGTGAAAATACTGCCTCAGGGTAAGGAAAACCAAGCAGGGTTTTTAAAAACAACTTTGCAGACAGTAAGAAAAAATACATTTACATATAATAGTGAATAGTTCTGACTCGCATCAATCTTAAAACCATGCAATAGAAGCTTGGCTTCTAACTCGCGAGGGCTGCACAGGCATTAACTGCATCTAATTCATTATCCCATAAATAAACTGGCACCAACGATGATGATTAGGCTGGTGGCTGAACACAGCAGGAGACTGCCTGTGCCAGACTTTGCCCAAATTGGGGTAGAGAAGGGTGGCAGAGAGGAGGCTACAGGAATCTTCTGATTAAATCCCCTGAGAGAGGTTCCTTCTTGGCTCTGGAACACACATTGTAAAACAGCATATTAATGATGTGGTAGCAATGTCTTCCTACTTCTACAGTTTTGCAAAGGTTTGTTCTGTAATGCACATGAAATAATGGGAATAGTGACCATGAGAACTGCCAAAGAAAAGCTACCTAAAACAAAAAGTAGTTAACAATTTCTATTTAAATAACCTCAGGGCATTTACTAGGACTCGGCTAAGACACTACACATTTGATTAATGCAAAATTATTTACTTCCTATATTTTCATGGGCTTCACACAATTTCCATGCTGATGGTAAATATGTCCAAGAAAGAGATTCAAGATTAGTCCCCGCAATTTAATCTGCCCTTTCTTAGGTTGAATGTGGCAACTTTGAAATAACATTCTTGAATATTAGACTGTAGTGCATTAGTAAATGAATCACATCTGTTCTAGTTAGAAGCAACTCCAAAATAAAACTGATGCATATAAGTTAAGAGGCCAGAAACTGCCCTCTCGATATTAAGACTGTTTGGTTTGCATTGCAGAGATCTGATATTGCTCATGATATGGATGTTACTGTTTAAAGTTATAGAAACGGTCATGACTCTCACTCTGTTTCATAGGTTCATGTCTTTAATTTTTCATTTATATGAGAAGTTTCTACGCATCATTTCTTGTTCTTTGCCTTTCCTATCCACTGTATCCTGCTCCAATTTCTGTCTTTATTGACCTCCTACATTCAATGTATTTCTGGCAAAAGATTTTAAAATTCAGTATTTGTATTTCTCATAAAACAAAGAGGAAGGTAAAGAACATCATAACAGTAAAGAAAAATTATCCAACAGATCTTGTGTATTTTTTTGCATTCATTCTCTAATGGGAAAAGTGCTGGTAAAATCTCTTTCCATTCCCATACACTAACCACTACAAATCACACCAATCAACCTGTGAAAATGTTTTGCAAATTTACCTGTTGACCTTTAGTCTCTTGATTCTTTTGTGACGATCAAGAAAACACTTAACAGTTTCCTGATCTAAAAGTGCTTATATGCAAATAATAGAAAGAAAGGAAAGGTGCAGAAGGTGCTTTCTAACCCCGTCTTGTCAGAGCCAGCACTTTTGCTTTTGCAGTAGGCACCTTCTCTTTCTTCTCTGTCAGTCACTTCTAGCTGGGATTTATAATCTCTGCTACTGTCACAGGTTTGTTGATGCCACCTCTTCATGCAAATTCTCACAAATGACTCTTAAGAATGACCTGTGAATTTGCTAAATAATGAAGGCAGAATGCCCATGGTTGCAAACATATACAAAGCTGTGAAAGCTGGGAGAGAGATGAGAAATTAGCAGTAATCTAAAACTCCCAAATGCCTTCCTGGGGCATCCCTGCTGTGCAGAGTGCTCTTCTTTCTAGAACTATTTAGGCACTGGGTTCTTCTTGAAACCCCTGAGGGCCACGCTTGTGGGTCAGTCAGCAATATGGGTCTGTCACCCAGACACAGACCCCCTTGGACTCTGAACACAGACAGTCCTCCTGGAAGAATCAGATCTGTAATGAGGGGCCACACCTCTACTACTAAATAAAAGGCATCCAAAGAAGTTTCCTGGGGGGAGAACACAACTAACACAACCATGACATTGTCAAAAAGATCCCTGGCATGGTTTTTGGCCCGTTCCAATTAACATTACTTCCAAATTTTATCAGGCATGACTGGAGGCTTAGCATGTGCCTGAGACTAATCCCAGTATTGGTTTGGACATGGTTACACCACTACACAGGACAAGAGAGTATGTTTGGAGAACTGTCGGCTTTTAAACTGATTTTTCTAGAGTTATCTTTGTGTCATTTTTGATACAGATTGATGGTGTCCAAAAGTAATGATGTTGGAGTAAAACACGGGATTAAATAGAAATGTAGTTTTGGAGAATGCAAGCAGAATGTTTGCTATATGAATATAAAAATATTTGAATGCTTGTATATCACCTCTCATCATTTTGTTTCCTTTTACTTGCAAGGAGGCATTAATTACATTACTGGCACATACAGATATATAAACAAAATGTTAACTTTATCTTTCTGGTTTACAGATAGATCTAAGTACAGAGATTCACATCCAGGCATCTCTACATGTACAAAACTCACCTTCCACATACAGCAAGTGAAATTCCTTAATTTCGACCATCAAGGAAATAAAAGGATTTGGGATGAGGGAGAATTATAAAATCAGCCTCACATCATTTGTATGGCATCTATTTTCCCTATTATGACTAAAACCAGCAGAATTCCTTATAAAAAATCTCCTAGAACTTGTGTCAAAATAATGATGTCCATGACAACACAGATGACGTGATTACAGTAAAAAGCAAGTGAAATGTCATGTCATATATCCATTATGTTTAAAAAGAAGGGAATAGTGCAAAACTTGATATGTCAGACTGCAGATTTCAAGGAGATCACCACTACTACTCCTCTAAGCTTAACCTTCAAGAATTTCCTGCACATCTTCCTTTTCTCATTGTATCTTGTATGGCTTCAGCAGTGTTACCAGTACACATTGAGATATGCATTGGCCCAACATTTTCAAGACTTTTTTGCATTGTTTGTGATACAACCAAGTCAACACATACAGTCAAAATAGTCCATGGCATTCCTGTGCACCACAGTCTTCAGACTTCATCAGTGCACAGCTGGAAATGACCCTTCTCTGGGTTTATGTCAATGACCTTAGCATATTGCTCAAGACTGAAACAGCCTCATCTTCACCTCCATTTTAAAGGTCAAGGGTGCTATTTCTGAGTGTTTGAAAAGTCAGTGTTATACAATGGTGAATGTGGGTAAGAAATAACTGAACCTTGTGAATTTAAATGTAACAGGCTTCTTGTAAAGCTCCCCAGAATAACATTTGAAGAAATTAATTAGGGGGTAAATGCACACTGCATTTGGTAGTGGTTGCTCACTCCACATTCTTATCCCAAGGAAATATGAGTATGTGTCCTGCTGGTGCAAAGGTCACATGCACAGGCCTACTGCAACCTACTGTATAATTGCCAAAAAAATTCTACTTAAATTTTTATTATACTATTTTAAGTTACATGATTTCTGTATATTACCTAAATTATTAATAAAAAACCAGTATTTTTTTATTCATCTTGTGTAGGTAAATTTGTTCAGAGCACTTGAGTTCTTTTCTTTCCAGAAAATGTTTACTGACTGTGAAGCGTGTCTGAAGAGCTTTTATAAAAGGAACTACTTTTTTAGATATTTTTCACTGCTAGTATGTCCAAAGGAAAAACTTCTACTCAGTCTGCTGTTAAACTCAATCCATTCTAAACTGTAAATTTGCAAAAAATTCCATACTGCTGTGAAAGTACTGAGTTAGATTTTCAGAACTCTCTGAGGGAAAAGGCTTCAGGAGCCACTGGACAATTAAATCCTTTGTGTTTAGGAGCTCAGCATTTCAGTTAACCCTTTCAATATGAACATGATAGGATATTTTTGATAAATATTACTACTCATCAAATAAAATATTTTCAACAAAACTTATTTTACCAGCTCTTTCTGTCACCTACTAAGATAAATAAGGCTCTGGTAACAGGGTGTTCTGCATTGCAGAGAGCAGCACATCTCAGCTAAGATTTGAACCACTTGTCATTTTGACTTCTGCTTGGGGAGAACATCATTAATTCCTACACCTGCAGCCTTTGGTACTACTCACATGTGCTCCTGGACTCAACTCCAAAAGGTGCATCTTAAAAATAGTGTAAAAAAGGGATTCATGCGGATTTTTTGCTCAATTGCTTCCCAACATCTTAGCCCCACTTCCAGTATATGTTTAAACAAAACTCAGCATTTTAGTGGCCTTGGCTTACGGTCAAATACAGATTCTGCCAACTTCAACCCAGGCTAAGCCAGTTTGCCAGAACACAGACAGGAGTTCTTAAATAAAGTCTGATTTTTATGGGATGCTCAAAAGTGAAATCAAAACAACCATTTGGATAATCACATGCTCAGGGGGACCTGACAAACACACGCCACTGTGCAAACCCAGCTGCTCCAAAATCAACTCCCTCAAGGATTTGCCTAAACCAGGTCCAAGCCAGAGCAGGCTCCATAAGCCACAGGCTAATGAAGTTTCCCTTCATTAGAATAGCCCAAATCTGCAGGACACTCAGTTCCTGTCCTGCTGCAGCTGTTCCTCAGCCTCTCAGGAGAGAGCTTCTCATGAAGCCAAGTCTTACATGTGTCCTCAGGCTTGAGCAATCAAGATATAAACCCTTCCCTACTCCTCTTTTCTTTGAAGGCGTGAAGGTGGCAACACCTGCCAAGGTGCATCAGACAGATTGGAAGTCAGCTGAGCAGTGGTTCTCCCCTAAATTTATTTCCAGAGGTTGATGTGAATGCAGTATGAGCAGATAACCATGATAAATCTATCTAGAGATAACTATGATAAATCGATCTACTCATAAAGATTAATTGGTTCTATTTGCTCCTTCTGCTATTGTTATTTAAAGAATCAACAACCTAATTTTCATAATATTTTGCAGAAAAGAATATGATTTAGACTACTAAGAGTGTTCCCATGTCCCTCAAGAAAAATGCCAAAGATAAAATTACAAATGCATAGGTAATTTATTTGCGCAGCCATGTGTATCAAAACGAAATATATTTCTCTGCGTATTCTGACCAACTAGCTGCACAGTAATATTTTAAGGCTAATTTTAATATCAAAATTAAATATGTTTTCATAACTGCAGCTGTCAGGATCATAGCTCAATGTGTTTTCTTTGCACAAAACAGGCAAATTTGAGTGAAATGGTAAAGCTAAAGGGTACATTTGCCTGGGGAATTAATCAACAGCCTACATGGAATATGCACATTTCATTCATTTTTTGCTAAAATAATGGTGAATACGGAAATTTTCCATATTTTAAAAATTAATAGTCCTTTAAGGAACAGCTGCAGACACATGGTTTAAATTAAGAGAGTTTAAATAATCAACAACATGGTCATAAAGCAAGAGACCCTTTAGGCCCACAACAGCGTGGGACACAGGCAACAAAACACCCAGCCAGGATCTACCGAGACAGAGGGAGATGTTCTTTATACCTGACAGACAGCATGAATACAACATCCATAATGTCAGCTCTCACGGAGTGGTTCCAGGTAGGAAATGAGAAAGTCACTGAAGTATCCACTGCATTTGTTGTTTCATTAATCACCGTTCACTGGAGTACATGTGCACCCAGCCAGTTTGAATTGGGACAGATAATATCTCAGAAAGACGCTTCAGGAAAATGTATTCCTGTGCTTCTTAGCAAAACCTGGGGGCCCAGGGTGGATTTGCGTTCTACTTGGAATATCTGCATTCCCTCTTACTTTTTTAAATAAGTGAACAAGAAAAACCAAAAAAACAACCAATCAAACAACAACAAAAAACCCCCCAAAACAGAACAAACCACAAAATTGGGCATAGAGTTCCCTTTTCTAGTCTGGGTAGAGAGGATCATACAACTGCAGTTATGAAAGATCGCAAGGTGAGACTCATGGTCCCACTAAACAGGACAAATAAGCAGAATGAACTAAACTAAATGCAAAGCCTGCAGGTTAAAGTTTTTCACCTTGATTGGCAATTATGTTCCTTCTGGCTTTCCCTGGAACTGATGATCTCACTGGCTCTCCCAGGCACGGTTAGTTGTCCCAATTTCTTTCAGGAGACAACTTTGCTCTGAGTTAGAATTGGAGTCAGGCGTGCCACTCCTGTCTAATCAGAAACAGCGAGGCAGGAAAGAAGAAGTAATCTCAACTAAAACTTTTGCCAGTTCATTTTGTGTGACAGATAATGCATTTCTAAAGACTCCCATGAGAACTCATGTGGAGGAGGTTTAGCGGGCTATCAGCACACTTCACAGCCCATACTATATCACATTAATCATCAGCTTACATTAAAAAGGCCACCTGTCTTTGCCTATTTGTTCCCTGTGATGAAAAACATTCTTCTATAATGCAGTTGTTCAATTAATCCATACATTTGTTCCAAATTTTGCACATTAACATCCACTCATTCTGCCCCCAGTAAATCTACAGCTCTTCTTGTCAGAGTTTATGCCTCTGTTTTCAGGTGGGAGGGAAATGAACTGAACAAAATGATGAAAACATATTAGTTCTCTGCTCGACCTCTCATCCCTTAAAGACCAAAATAAAAAATAATTTTTAATGTCTGAAAAGTTCAGATAAGGGTCTTCCAGTTCTACATCCCAGATGATGAGATGCCATACATTTCACAGACAAACTTGTGCTGATGGAATTCCCAGCTCAGCTTTGTACACAGAAGAAACCTGGATAAGTTTCTGAGTTTTCAGGTATTCTCCCCAGGACAAATCCAATCTCAGCTACAGAGCACAGGCCAACCAGGCACACAGTTTCAAACACTGACCTAAACGTTTTCAAACATTAAAAGGAGGAAGGCCTTTGATCTCAGATCTGTACCCTTCTGCCCTATCTCCAGCCTGACCAACAGAGTGCTACAGACCTGAGCATCTCTGGGAAGGTACCTTTACAGTGAGAGCAATCTAAAATGATGAAAAGCCTAAACCCAACAGGAAAATACAAGCATGCTGCTCCACATCATACTCCAGCCACCACATCAGCAAAGGGAGCTCATCCTGATAGCCCCAAATGGTCCCTGTTACTTAAGACTTGGTTGCTTCCTGCAACCATTCCTGGATTACTTGATTTACAGTACAGGACAGAGAGATAAAGCAAGCAGTGGAACCAGGATGCAGATTGAAAGTTAAAACAACAAGAGATGGATTAAGAAGGCATGCAAGGAAAGGGATCAAAGAATGCTTTGTGTGTGTGATGAGCTGGAACAGATCTTGCAGCTTGCATCAGCCAATTATGGGTTTTATTTTGGTTTGACTTAACAGCTATTTGAGAAGCCTGCATGAGCAGATTTAGATGTTGTGGCTTTCAATAATTTTAGCAGATAGAGGACTAGAGATGGATTCTAATTATTTTGTTTGTGTAAGAGCTGGCTTTGTTGTTGCTGTAGGTTTTGGTTGTAAATGCATATTATCTAAGAACAATTTCACAAGATGTGAAGTGGTAATGGCAAATATTATTGCCCATGTAAATATCTGTAACATATACAAAGGAGAGTTATTTTCTCTAGTGTGGCAGCACTAATTGTTCACCAGTTAGAAGGGAGCTCTAAAGTTTTCTGTGTTTATGATATGTTGATAAACGGGTATTCACCATAACTTGCCAACAAAATTTAGTTCAAGCTAAACAAGATGCCTCCTCCCCTTTTTCACGGTTACAATACCAGGCACTACAAAGAAAGGGGAGAATGAGTATTAAACACATAATATAGGAAAAATAACAAAAGACTCTTACAGAAATATGATCTTATCTACGGAAGAGATACTTTTTTCTTCTTTATACTTCATCACTTTTCTTTCCTACTTCATGTGACTATAAGGATAAGCACTTCAATGAGTGATTAAACTAAGCTAGAAATGAATTCTAAAATTAACAATAAAATTCCAAATGCAGTCCTTAAAGACTTAGAATGGCTTATCTTCCCAACAAGAAACATAACCTACACAAGAAAGATTGATTCTTCACATTAAATCAAGGGAGAAGAGCTGATAGTGTTTCGTTGTGGTGGTTTTTTAGTGGTTTTGTTTTATTTCAGAGTGGGTTATTTTAAGTGTAAGGAACAAAATAAAAATGCTTCTTATCCTGATTTAGATCTTCTTGAAAACAGCAGCTGTACTTTCCCTACTCCCATGGTAAGGGCTACATCAGGATCTGGTTCTACATGTAGAATCATTTTAAATTTAAATTTAAGTGATCAAACCCTCAATAATAATAATAATAATAATAATAATAATTTTTAAAAATCATCAACCCTAAAAATCTTAGCCCTTATTTGGATATCTTTTGCAGATAAAGGATCCATATAAACCTTAGGCTTTTAATGTTTTGCCCCAAATCATTAACAAGATGATATAACAAAAGCAACTATATTAAATTCATCCTTTTCTGGTATGAATGGAACTACTTTAGATCCTATTTCAGAGGTAGGACTTCATCCCTATAACCACCTCAAATATCAAATTGCATAATGAGACATCTAATTTTTGTCTCTAGGTTCCCTTGGGTGGAAGTAATTATTTTGTTCTCATCCTGCTCTTCATTTTACACCCATCCCCAGATTCTGTTGGTCTGTAGGACTGAGGAAAATGTTTAGCAGATGTGTTTTCTTTATTTCAGAAAGAGAAGAGTAGACAGAGGGATTGAAAAAATAGGGTGAAAAATAAATTAGAGAAGCCCTACTAATTTTGTGGTGGGCAAAGGCTGCTCCAGGTGCCCTGACAATGGTGGCCTCTGGCCAGAGACACCCTGACACCACTATAGCAGCCCTTCAAAAGCATTTCTAGCCATAGAAAAGGCATTTCTCTGGAATAACAGCCAGGTAACAAGCGTATATCTGGATGTACATTGACACAAGAGTATAAAAAGAGCATAAAAGAGGCATAAAGGAAATAACAGATAGAAATGTACTGTCCACCACCATTAAAAACTGGAGGTGAGGGCATGTTCATAATTTCAGCAGACAGCTGTCAAGGCCAGAGGTGCTGCAGATGTTTATAGCAACCTAGGGCCTATTTCATTCTCCTGAAGATGAACAGGGGTCTGCTTTTATTCAGATCAAAACACTCATGCTGCAATAAATATGACAGGGCAAATACTCACCTAGCATAAATAAACACAGCTGCTAAAAAGCACTGTACAGCTGCTAAGGACTTGGTCTTGTGAGCAAATTATTTCCTCTCATGGCATTATCCAGATTTATTTCTTGAGAGTGACAAAGGATCAATCTTTAATCAAAAATCTAAGTCCTAAAATTAATTTAAGTTAATTTTATACTGTCATTTCTCAGTTATTGCTCCTGTGACAACCAAAAATACAGAGGGTCTGGAACACAAGCAGCAGTGTTCAGCAATTTTCATTTGCACTCACATTTCTATTCACTTAAGCAGTTTTACCATTATTTCCTGAAAAGAACTTACAAGATTTGAGGGAACCATAAAATACATATTCCCAGTGTTCAGTGTTAAACCAAATCCCTCAACAAGACCCTGCCTCGCTGCAATGCTGTTTAAACTGGGCTCTGCAGAACCTTGATTGAGGATCAGGTGAATCCTTCACAGAAACACGAAACCAGTGCATTCCCAGTCCTCTGTCAGAGGGTATGCACTACACAACACCTTGGAGGTCAAGATAGTTTGTTGGATAACAAAGCTCCCAATGAAGCAGGAGTGAGTGAAGGAGAGTGTACTCTGCTTTTCCTGGTTTTTCCAGAAAAAGCTGCATGGATGGGGGAAGGGAGAAATGGGCAAGAGAGGTCCCCACTGTTAGAAAGGAGCTGAACACATTATCAGCAGTATTTTTTCATGCATCTTAAGACTTCCCAGCCACCTCAAAATCCAACAACTATGGCAGAAAATTATTCTTTCTTTTTTTAACAGGTTCCTCAGGTTTATTTTTGTTGGGACTCTCATCTTGAAACAGCCAATTTTACTTTAACATAGATGCTGGCCTGGTGAGGACCAATATCAGGACTCATTTACAGTCAGTTTAGGATACAACTTTGCCCTAGGGGGGTGACAGGGTTCACTTCTGATGTGGGCTAAGAATGAACCAGGGGCTCATTCAGTGTCTGATTTAGTAAAGACCATGTTTTCCCCAGGTAAAATCTTGGTCAGCCACTGGCAGCAAGAGGAGCAGACCAGCTGCCCTTTGCTTGGATAGCCATATCTCAAAGCCTCTGCTTAAAACCTTTGATTTGCTATTAATTTTTTCCTAACTCTGAATCACTGGCCGGTCAGGCCAGAAATAATAATTAATAATAAACAATTTTAGCTATAACAATATCTTTTTTTTTTCTTCATTTAAGCCACATTTCTTAAGCCCAGATGGATATACTGTGAAATGAGCTCTCAAAATATTTTCCAAAATTATAAACACCAGCCTACGGACATCATCAAATATTTGAAAAGCTCTGACAATCTCACAGACATTATAGGAAAAAAAAAAAAATAAAGACAGTTTTAAAGGGAAAGAAAAAGTCACCAAAAAAGCAAAACAAAATATAGCAAAGCAAACTAAGACACCCCTGAATTACCAACACTGTTTCCAGCACAAATCTGAAACACAGCCCCACTCTGGCTACTATGAAGAAAATTAACTTTTTCCCAGCCAAAACCAGCACACAAGTGTATTTTGCACATTAAGGCTCAGCTCTAAGCCCAGAAAGTCATATAAATTTGTTTCTCTCTAGGGCAGGAGAGCCATGTATTGAAGTAAATGGAAAAGATGGGATACATAAAATCAGTCACATATATCTGAGTGCCAATGTTAGAGATCCTGCCTGGAGGACTGAAAATAGAAAAAATAATTGAATTCTGATCCAAAGTAATAAATTTGCTTTATTGCAATAAAATTTTAAAATCATTTTGCTTTTTTTTTTCATTCAGTGAGGAATATATATATCACTTTAAACAGTCAGAAAGAAAGAACCTTTCTTTTCTAGCATTTTCTATTTTATTTTCTGGTTTTTTGGTTTACAAAAGAAAGATTTTGCACGTGATTCCTTCAGTATCTTTATTTCATTGCTTTCAGTACACACTGATGTCAACAATGTGGGCTGTGAAGCAGAGAAGCTGAGGCAGCAGTTTATATTTTGCTCTGTCATTCTTTCCGCAGAAACATTAATGTCTAAAAGAAGGACTGGGATAATGAGTAGGTGCCTTAATGGGCCAAACCACTAAAACTAAACCAATAAGTTCACCTCTCAGCATGCTCATCGTGTGTATGCACAGGCCCACACATAGATAGGTAGGGTTTAGGGAAAATAAGCCTTCCATTGTTATAACAGGATTTATAGAGAGGAACCTAAAGGAGAAGAAAAAATTATCTCCTTTTCTTTTTGAACTCTTTTACAACTGCAAGTTATTCTCTTAAGTTATTCTCTCAAGTTATATGTGAGTATTACACATCCTGATTTTCATAAACTTCATCTCCGGCAGTTCCTAAGCAGTACTGCTCCTTTTGGCTAAAGCAATCTTTGCTTAAAGAATCACTTTAGAAATTATAGCATTCGCACTCCAGCCCATTATTCAATAAAGCTGTAATCACGTTGCCCTAACTGTATTTGTCCCACATTGAATAATCTTTTATCTTTTCCACTTGAAAAGCCCCTGCACGCTGTTGCACAATCAAGGGCAATACCACTCTTCCTAAACATGATTGCCTTCATTTTAATTTTTCCCTACTATTAAAATAACAGAAATAATAATTTTACAAATTATAATTTTCTTTTTTTTACTACTAGCCCCTTAAGACCTACTCCAACAAATGACTTTATTAAAATATAACGAGCTTCTCTATTTGTTTTCTTCCTTTGAAGCACAGTGAAGTGTCTGGGGATAGCACAGTACTATGCTAATGTTTGGATTTGTATTTTGAAATACAGATAAACCAGTGTGGACCAAAAGTGATTTTTTTGGTTTTTATGCTCTTTTAAAAGCCTCAAAATTATTTTCGGAAGAAAAAAAACCACAACTCCTCCAAGACCCTTTTTTGTACAGAAAACATAAATCTTTTGTTCAACTAAAGTGTATAATACTGTAATAATAAAAATTAAATATACACTAAAATTTCAAGAGTACACTAAGACGAAAATTTTGAGGAGTGGAGGATACATTTGTTCCCCACATGCACACATATACACAAGTATTCAGAGCCATCACTTCTTGGCCAGGTGTTTACCCCAGAGTCAGCTTCATCTGAACTGAGGGTTGCTTTTGTCCTTCACTCTGACCCTTCCCAAAAATCACCACTCAGTCAAGGCTGGTGTGAAATATTGATGATAAAAATGGAAAACATTCTGAGTGCTTTCCACTAAGACACCAACACACAAACACTGATCACTTCTGTGAAAGCCAGGGGCACATTATTTTACACTGAGACATTTCAGGAAGATATTTGTGCTCTTGGGCAAGGCACAGATTGTTAAGTGCTGTACTATATTTTTCCCACTCCACGTAATGCCATCATATTTCTTCTTCGACATCCATACAGCTGGCACAAAATGTTCAACAAGGTAACAGATAAGGCAAAAGAAGGAGAAGAAAGAGAGGCAGCTCAAGCAATCGGACTCCCATTTGGTAGTGGCACAGTCCTGAGTTATGTTCTGAAAACAACGTTGAAGACAGAAATTATTTTAAGCCAAAAAAGAATCATAGAATGGTCTGGGTTGGAAGGGATCTTAAAGATCATCTAGTGCTAACTTTCCTGATGTGGACAGGGACACCTTCCACTAGACCAGGTTGCTCTGAGTTCCATCCAACATGGCTTTGAACACTTCTACAGATGGGGCATCCACAGCTTCTCTGGGCAACCTCTTCCAGCACCTCAAAACTCTGACAAGAAATAATTTCCTCCTAATATACAATCTAAACATAATGTCTTTCAGTTTGAAGCCATTCTTCCTTTTCCTGTCACTGCATGTCCGTGTAAATAGTCTCTCTCCATCCTTACTGTAAGCTCCCTTCAGGCACTGGAAGGCCACACTTAGGTGATCCCAAAGCCTTCCCTTCTCCAGGTTGAACAATCCCAACTCTCTCAGCCTTTCCTCATCAGAGAGGTGCTCCAGCCCTTGAATCGTCTTGGTGGCCTCCTCTGGACTGGCTCCAACAGCTCCATGTCCTTCCTGTGCTGGGGACCCCAGAGCTGGATGCAGCATTGCAGGTGGGGCCTCAGCAGAGCAGGGCAGAGGGGGAGAATCCCCTCCCTTCCTCTGCTGCCCACACTCCTGATGCAGCCCAGGATGCCTAAATTAACTAGAAATTTTAAGAGTGCATATCATGATATAATTAATATTACCTTGTACTGAACCCAGATATAAGCATACTAAAAAAGCATAACCAACAGCAATATATAAGAATTTTGCAAGTGTTGGCCCAGACAAACATGTACAGCACACATGCAGCCTTACCATCAAAGGGGCAAAGACAAGCAGTTACATGCACACATACATAATGATGGTAAAAATTTAGTAGACAGGGGTTTTTAAGTTGAAAATTTGCCAGTCTTTTAAATAATCTCTAATTCCCTAATAATACATAAAGATACAGAAACATGTATATTCACCTACAACATCTAGGAAAGCCAGGAATTTCAGAAACGTGCTTTTCTTTCTGGCTCCAGCCATCCTGTTTATTTTTAATGTCATGCTGTGTGTTTCACATGACAGGCTTTGAAATTCAGTAAGGTTTTCTAAAATCAGATTACCAGCACTGTAGGGGAAGAGCAGTCATTAAGAAGAGCTCATGGTACAAACCGCTGCCTGAAGCCGTTCTCCTGAGAACGGTGCTAATCTCAAACGTGCAAATAAAAAGCAGTGGGAAACCTGCAGAGCAACCTTCTCCCCATCAACTGGAAATAAACGGCACAATTCTTTATTCTTCACACTCCAGTTAATTGAGAGATGGCTATAGAATAGTCAGTTACAAAATTCTATGGACATACTGAACCCTTACACTATCTTTACACATGGATGTATGTTGTCCACTGATGGATCAAGAACTCTCTGAAACCTAAGACATGACTGGGCAAAACAGCAGCATTCAAAACCCTTTCTCAATGGCTTAAAGAACAATAGAAAGGGGTTAAAACATATCAAAAGACCCAACAAAATCCTGAGCATGTCACATCTGAGGCAGCACTCTCGAGCCTTCTCTTGGGCATGTCTGCCCGAGATGCCCTCGCTCCTCCTTGTTCCCCTTCCCTCTGTTGCAGGGGAAGAGGAGAGGGAGTCTCCACAGCCCCTCCAGAGCGACTGAGCTGCCCAGAATGTCCCACTGTGACCCGCTTCTGTCAGGAGTAGCTGTAACTGTCTGAATTGCTTATTCTGACTGTAATGAGACTGGAAGTTCTCCCACACCCAACCAAACAGGTACGTCTAGAGCTCAGCAAACACCAGCACAGTAAACAACAACCTATTCCCATCGTTTCTATGTCCAGAGAAAATACTGGCATTGGCTGTACAGACAACATGCTTGAATTCTACTTGAGAACCATTCACAGGATGATATGAAATGAACTGCTGACCCCAAGCCTAGTTCTGGGGAGACACAAAAATGCTGCCTTCTTGTGAACAATTTTGCCTCAGCAGAGAAATGAGTATGAGGATAACTCTGGTGCTCCCAGAAGTGATCATTGGAGAACAGAGCTGCAGGACAGAGCATTTGGTGCTGCCACTGCCTGTGCTCTCCTGTTGCAGATAAGCCAAAGTCTCCCAGCTGCAAGCTTGAAAATCCAGGACTAAAATATTTGTTAACAAGCAAACAGGCCAGCAGCAGAACTGCTCTGCCGGTACCTCTGAGAGCTCTGCTACCTCACACAACCCCCACAGCATCAGCAACAGAGCACTTGCTAAGGTGAACAAAAATAACCATCTAAATCCAGCAATGTGGGAATTCACATGCACATCATGGTTTGCCAGCTAAATCTTTTTTTTCTGAAAATTTTCTGTTGAAAATCCTGCAAGGAAAATAAACGAAACGTATGTGTTGAAACATCACTTTCCTCTTGAAGTTCTAATACTCTGCTCTGTTTATGTTGGGGAATTCTTGAGCACAAATCTGTCCTTCCTGTACTGGATGGGTCACCAGCTGTGTTCCATGGGAGCTCTTCAAGTCTCTCATTTAATTTGCAGATAATCAATAATACACGATCTTTGGGTACAGGCATGCACTACATGTCAGTGGAGATGATCAAAAGGGAGACTCTCCCAAAAAGAGATGTTCATTTCTATTTTCTAAATTAGAGAATTTCTTAATTTCAGAAAATAAAGATTTCAACACATCACAGAGACCACCATTAGATTGAGTACCCATACTCCCTTCCAACAAAAGTCAAATATCAAGCATTCCTTTCCAGTGCAATTTATTCAAGAAAAGTTTATTTAGTATCACACTGGTTTCCCCAGCTATCTATGAATTGCTCAGGTGATTGGTCAAGCATTTAGCATCCACCTTATCCTCACCTCCTGTCTACAAGGGCAGCTTTGCTGTATTACAGGAGAAGGAGACTCTGGCATTAAACTCATGGTCTACTGCTTTATTCCAAATGTAAAAATTATTAGGGCAACCTAGAAACCCTCCAGTGAAGAGATCTAAACAAATCAGTGGTTTTTAATGAACATTTGCCTTGCAGACATGAACATCTTTAGAGAAAGTAGCACCACAAGCAATTATCACACCCCCAGGGATCACAGGTGTCACAGATGAGCTAGGAAAAGTTGTGTAAATCACTTTTTTCCTCTCCTGCCTTCATAAGCTACACTGAAAAATGCATAAAGCAGGGAAATGCCCAGTACCATTGCCACAAGGAGCACTTGGAGAGCTGCCCAAGTATCCATACACTGGCATAGATCTGGGCCAGGGTGTGTGGTGGCAACTTGAGCTCTCCTTGTGCCTGTGCTGTGTCAGAGGATGCATTCAGTACAGGACACACCCTTCAGGGACCAAGCCTTCCTCGTCAGGTGTTTATCACCCCTGCTCTGGCTCCAGAAACCCAGACCAGAAAGACCAAGATTAATCTCTTCCAACACACTGCTCTTTCTAACACCAATTTAAGGGAAAGATTTACCCTGATACACACACAGTGGGAAACTACGTGAATTGAATTTAACCCAAACCTTAGCTGCAAGTTCCTTGCTGCTGTGTTACAAGAAGGTAACAGCACAAAAGTCCTCATTCATATTAGATTTAATATCTTCATCTCTCCATGATACAAAGAATGTAGAACTACCTGCTAGTTAAAAGAAAAAGAAGCCTGGAGCAAAATACCAGTAATCAGCTCCCTCTCATTTCTGGAGTACTTGCAATGTTTTACTCAAACCAACCCATATAGTTTTCCTTCTATTTTGCATTTAAGGATCCTGCAGTCTAGATCAAGCTGAAGCACATCTGACAGAGCCAATTTATATTCTGAGATTTCTGTTTGTTATGTTTTGGTGGTATTGACCTTTAATTGTTGTTTGCACAAAGGCCCAGACCTTCATGCTTGCCAAGATCGAACTTATCTCTGAAATTTAATATGCAGAATTGAGCTGACTGGAACTCAGCTGAATAAATACATAAGTCTGGCATACAGTCATCTAAGCTATTTTAACATTATCTTGAAGTGGTTAAGTGTGCAAATCTGTGATCACAATAATTATGGTTTTGGATAAATCAGATTCAAATGAAAGAAGGCTGGAAAACAGTCTCAGCCTCTCAATTTCCAAAAACAGATGTTTTATTTTATTGGCAAACAACCACATTTAAAAAGTCTAATCATCACACAAGAGCTGATTAAAAAAAAAGTAAGGTACACATTGCTACTGACATATGAAATGCATTTTCTTGCCCTCAGATTCTTGCAGGGTTTGTTATTTTTCCCCTCCTTCAAGCTGAAGGAGCTGATAATGTTATTTAGACACAACTCTGCTCAAGAACCTGCTAAACACTGAGAAATAGTTTCAGGACCAATAAAAGTAATGGAGACCAAATTCTTACTAATTTATGTCTCCTGTGGCTTTCCCATGCGTAGATTTTCTGATGTTTAATGAGGACTGAATTCTCACAGGAACCTTCTTTCGGTGAAGGCAGTAGTAGGCTCTTCATCTCTCCAGCTGCTCGTTCTTATAGTACTTCTAGAAATGCAGTGTCTCTGAGACTTCCACATGAGAATCTCTGCTTTCTCCTTCTCTCCACCTTTCAGCTGAATGTCAAAGGTCATCAGAAAGAGACATTGTCATGCTTAATGACCTCTACCCTTACTGATAGATTGATTTGTAAAAAAACCAAGAGTGTTCTCAAATTTTAAACTCCGCAGCTTGAAAACCCCATTTTAACAAGTCTGACAAGATTACCTGTTGATCTGCATCTCTGAGCACCATTTCCTAATTTTTGAGCATCTGCCTGACAGAATAAAAGAAAATAGAATACTATTTGCCAGCATTACCACCATCTTTCCACTTCAACTATTCAAAGCCTAACTGCAAAAAGCCCTAGTAATAAAACACAAAAGTGAATGCATTTCAACCCAGTGTTAGGATTGAGGTGGAGGAAAGGAAATTAATGAATGAGAAAGAAGCATAAGGGGAGAAATAAGAGGGTTGCTAGGTTTTTATTGTTTTCTTTTGCCCGAATACACAAGCACTAAACAAGATAAACGAAGACTTAAATCTGAGAAAAGTTTTTTTCCCTAGGCACATATCTACAGCAGCACACTTACTGACATGGTTGGTTCAAAGGATTATGTGTTTTACAGATAAACTCCATCTCATGGGCAAAAAGAATTTTAAGACTGAAGTCATGAACACAATACAGTCACTGGTGGTTATCTGCACGTTAAAATTGACTCCACACAAGGAAAGGTTTAAAATCCTTTTTCTTCCCTGAAACTCTATATTCTGAGCTCCACTTCTCCCATACCAGGCTCAGTGAAGCTGCTGGCCTCTAGGCAGAAAACAACAGCACTCTCTTTTCTCTTTTCATACTGCTCTGCCTTGCTCAAGGTAATTTATAATGCCATTAGCTATTACATAAGGAGATATGAACCCCCAGCTCTAGGAAAGAAATTAAGGTTTTCAACTTAAGCAGAATTTGACCAAGAGAAAAATGCTCACACACACTACAATAACCGAGGAGAGTTGCTTCCAAAAGTCAGTTATGTATTGGAAGAATGTTAGTGTCATTATAGTCCAAAAGGAGGTGTTCTTTGAACTTTCTAAGGTGCTCTGGAAGATACTTTTGGCTATATTTACCTCTAACAGTCAAATACGAATGCAAGTATGTGTGGATGTGTTGTGGTTCAAACCTGTAGGGCAACTAAACACCACAGAGCCACTCACTCCTAGGATAATATGAAAAATCACACACACAGTCTTTACAGCTCTTGTAACAGATTTGACATGATTTACATGATGTACAGAATATATTTTTTATTAAAAGATCCCTCTCTGGATCTATTCTGGTGTTTATTCAAAAACAGGAAGAAAGGAATTCACTATAATCAAAATAAAATATAAATAAAAAATTCTCAAGTAGAATGAAATGTTTGTAGAATTCAATCAAGAGCAGGAAATATAAGTAACTCATTTCTAATATTACACTACTGCTGCCACTAAATTGGCTCCATTTTTGCAGTTTCCTCCTAAATCAGTAGTGGTTCATTAGTGTTATACCTTAAAATAAGAAGAAGTACTGCCTACATTATTAAAAATATCTTCATATATTAGAATATAAACTGGAAGTGATTCTTTCCTTCTTTACTGCATCCTTACCTAATTGCTCAATAGTTGGTACAGTACTGAATAGACAGATAGAAAGTTAACACACTGCTCCATTTGCCAGAGAATTTTCTCAAAACTCCACCAAGACACTCCCTTCACTCAGGACATTAATCTTTCCACAGAGTTTTAATTGTTTAAGCACTTGTGTCCTGCACAGAGGGAAAGATCCAAAGTAATATTGAAACATTTCAGATGCCAAACTGACAAGAAGTTGCATATATAAATCTCAAATTTCCATCATATGCACTAGGTTACATGAGAGCTGTAGGTTTTTACACTGCATTGCAAAACCCTGCCCATTCAAAGATCTGCTCTTGAATACACTCAGAGACACCTCATCTTTGCTTAATAGACCTTGTCTCCAGGTGCTGGCCTTCAGCCCAATGCAGTCCAGGATTTGCAAAGCAAGTAACCCAAGCCAAGCCACACCTCAAATCCATCAGGCATAAAACATACTTGAAGCACACTGAATCACTGAATTCAACCACACCCACAGAAATTACAGCCTCTATCACACAGATGTGACCAGAGAAAGCTGCTTGGCATTGCTTATCCAGTGGCTATCACACAAACACCCTCAGAAGCAGAGACTCGAAGTCCAGGTCTCTCCTCCTCATCCTGCATGCCTTACTCCTACACATTCAGGTCATGCTTCTGATTCCTTTATCCCCCCTGGAATTTCCTTGTTGGGTATTCGTCAATCTGATGTCCAGCTTCAATAAGAACGCTGATGGATGATCTCCAGGGAAATGTAAGGGGGTGGTGGAGACAATTTCCCAAGAGCAGGTAATATACAGGTGATTTTAACTCCCATCACCCTGTTCTGTCCCCTGCTGCTCTCACTGTCTCACAGCCATCACTGACTTCACATTCAACTATAAGAGCAAACCTGTTACCTCTCTCAGATGCCTGCGATGGCTGCAACATTCCAGTTTTACATTGCACATAACTGGAGGCAGCAAACACATCTCTTAGTCCCAGAAAAATAATAGAACTGACTTTCAGAAATGAAGCTCTCTCTGGTACTTCCATCAGTTAATTTCAAAACTTCTGTCTCAGCATACCAGAGGTCATGAATTTCATCCTCTGAGCTAACATATCAAAGCCTGTAAGATATGGCTCAAATTCCCTCTACATCATTCAAAAGATGGAATCTCTGCATATTTTTCCTTGACTACAAATCAGGTGTGTCAGTGAAGACCTACTACACATGTTGCTGAATTAATTTCTCTCCTGTAGCTTACCTCTGTTATCTAAAATGCACATATCTACTCAGCTGGAGCCACTATTCTCATCCTTGCCGAAAAGTCTGGTTGCCTTTGGGCATTCTTCTATTGGTTTACCCTAGATAAAATATTCGCCTATGTAAACCTAAAGCCCTCTATACCATCAGAAATGAGTTACACCTCAGGTGTTGAACATGAGCCAAACAGTAGCAGGAGGAAACAGTTTCTCCAAAGGAGGTGCTGAACACACACACACACATACAAAAAGCTGCCAGAACCCTACGGCTATGCTCATTCCAAAATATAGATCTATACATATATATATATATTAGAAATTTTGCATAGCTATATCTGGCATCATTCACAGTTCCAAAATTGTCCTCCTTTGTAGGTGGTAGAATGCATTTTTTTAGTCCTCCTTTTTTCCACAGACCAAAAAAAATTGATATACCCATCCTGTTGCTTCTTCTCTTTGCTCAGCAGTTTCCAAAGCAATAGGGTCTGTGCAATTCCTTTCCTTTTCCCATTTGGACAGGAAGATCTATCCCAGGGCATTAACCCTGTGGCAAAGCTGAACTTTGTCAGCTCAATTTAGGATTCTGCTGAGCTCTCTCCTCTTCACTCACTGGATGATATCTTCACATTTCCTTAGTCCTCTGCCAAAGAACGTGTTCTCTTGCTAAACATCTGATGTAATTTTAACCCAATGATGGATATTATTGTCTCTTTTTTTCTGGTCTTAGCACAAGTTGAGTCATTTTGCCTTTCCCACATATCCACCATATGTGTTCAGTACACAGAAATTCGGCCCTATAAATTTGCTTTAGTCTTTTAATCCTCCAGCACCTCCGGCTTTGCTTTTAGTGCTAGAACACAACTTGTGGCAATATATTAGACCATGCATGAGCATCTAACTTAAAATAAACAGCCACCCTGTTTGCTTTTAGATCAATAGCCTGTTCATCTTCTGTTCTATTGCTGCCCATAGCTGCTAAGGGGAAAAAAAAAAATCACATAATAAATGTCACCTTTTTGCTCTTTTTGTGCACATCATAAAGGTGGTGACAAACTCCCTGCCCAGCTGTGTTTCTTGCACATTTTCCCATATGCTCAGGTCACTGGGAAACCCCTTCAGCTGGTGTCAGGTGCCACAGCAGAGACCATTCTTTGGAACCTGACTTCCCATTTCAGCTGCACCACTGCCACGGGACTCTTTTCTCTCTTGCATGTCTGTAATTCCTAATTGGTTTTGCTTTTAGCATTCACATCTTCCAAGGTTTTCTCTGCAAATTCAAAGACTAGAACTTCGAAAATGACAGTGGAGAGATTCAGGTAACTGCCCGATTCAGGGGATGGATGAAATACGAAATATTATGAAACCCCTTAGAAGATTATAAGTATTGAGGACACTGAATCCTGTGTGCAAATTGGAGTTTTTACAATACAATACCCTGCCATTCTTCACTAGATAAATACAGAAAGTGGAGATAGTACTTCTGCTGATCCATAGGGAAGATAATCTGGAACAATCCAACCATGGCTCATCTTTTCATCCATCGTGAAGAGCACATATTTGTTCTTTTGCAATATTTCCACTATACCTTCCATCAGAAGGAAGACAGCACTTCCAAATGCCTCAGTTTTCTTTTTATTCAGCTCAACAATCAGCAATTAATATTCCCTGCAGCTGGAATATATTGTCCTTTTATTTCATAAAACACTGCAGAGTGGCAGGGGAAGCCTGTGCAGACTTGTCTGACTCACGGTGTTCTACCAGATACCAACATCTGTGTTATCTTTTTGAACCACAAGATAAAAGAATATTTTTCTCTCAGCGTTTTCACACCTTTGCACTTTATTTCATATATCTGTGTATTTGCTGGAAAAGCAAAGGCCAGCTGATAAATATTTCTAAATTGTTCTGTTATCAGTAAAAATAGGTGTTTTGTTATCTGTCACTTCCATCTTTAGGAGCTGACTGTTTGCAGCAGGGATTCAAGTCTGAGCATTGTCTTAACTACTTATGGTAACAAATCCTTCTACTACTAGGTCTTTGTTTCCATAGCAACTGTCCAATAATTTCCCAGATAACATTTATGTGATAAACAAGCCTAGAAATCATTGTTGACTCACATTAGAAGAAATCCTATACATTGTGTGCTGCAGCAGTTGCACTGTGTGGCTCCGAGGTTTCCTATTTCACATTAGGAGGTACTCAATCTTCTCCAAGAAGTAATAGGATTAAGCAATTTCCCCAAGCATCACAGAATATTCAACACAACTCATTTTAATGTGATCAGGATAAAGGCAACATCCTCTGCATCTGTCACCACACTACGCATTCACAATTAATTAAGAAATGCATCTGCAAGCCGTACCTCATTTAAAAGGGCTCCTTGAAGGAAAGAAAACTAAGGCAAAAGTAGCCAAGCACACACACAATTCCTAGAACTTAAAAAATTTGCTTAGAAAATAGATAAAGATATTAAAATAAACAAAAATCCTGAGCCATACCACAGGTTTTTACTCATCTTTTGGGTTACTGTTTGCTGTTGCTTTTTGAAGCAAGTGCACACAATCATACTGGGTGTCTGAAATGTTGTCCATTTGCCCCAGCGGATAAGTGGCACTGGCAACATGGCACAGCCTGGTGACAGGGAGAGCTAGACAGAAAGATGAATTCCCCTCACTTGCTGTCCTCAAAAAATAGCACTTCAGTGGAGGTAGACAGTACCAGGTAAGAGTTGTGCAGGACTGCAGAACAGTCAATAGACAATAGGCAATAGACAGAGCTGCCTGGCAGTTTGGTAAATATGTACCCCAACAAATAAATAAAATTAATGTCCAGAGCATCTCAAAGAAAATTAATCTGACTTTATGATCCGGTAAAGCAGCATGGAAACATCAAAGTCCTCAGATGTCCATCACAGTCAAGTTCATCACACCATCACTGGACAACACAAAATAACAGCAGCCCCTCACAGCCACTGCTGACGCCTGGGGAAAGCTGATTTTCCATTTTGTTCTGTTAATGCACTTTGCCAAAACCTGTTGGCTATATTTTCCTGTTTCACCTTCTCAGCGTGGAATCCAACTCACTTTGGGCACAATACTGTTGGCCTCAGCAAAAAACAAATAGTTACTGAGGTCACTGACATGGAGTGTAACTCAGTAGAGCTCCCCCGCCCAGTTCCCTTCAGCTTCCAGACTGTGAAGCTCAAACAATAAGACACTTGCACAAAACCAATCAAGTCTCTGCATTTGAAATAACAACCTCCGTATTCTGTAACCTCTAATAGACAAGAGTTCAGGTTAGATTATCATTGTGTTCTCTTGAACTTTCAAATTTGTGCATCTTTTTAAGAAAAATACGCATTTCAATATGAAAATCTAGATTATAATCCTTAGTGTCTGTAATTAGAGTCGCATGGATTATTTTTCAGGAATCTGTAACAACAAACAGGTTTCTCAAGAGCTTAGGTGACTTTTGCTCAGACCAATTTATGGCTTGTGGCAAAACCCAAACACAAACAACATAATTGTCCTCTGAATTGCTGAGCTAGACTTTCAATGCATAACTTGTGTGAGATCACAAAACTTAAATCAACATGGACCAAAGCCAGTGAACAAAAAATAGTAGGTTTTGCACAGTTTTGATCAGAGTCCCCGTGGAAGAGTTTCTTAATAAAAATAAAATAATTTTAAAAATCACAGCATTTGGAAGTTCTTATAATGCACATCAACAGCATGATTTTCCTCTGAATTAAACAAAAACACAGTAATAAATTCTATTTTCCAATTGTCTAATTGCATAGTTTAGCACTAATAAAATTCAAAAGGAAAAATTCTTAAAGAAACTAAACATTTCTGTTTTGAAGCATACTTTTTATATTATATAAATAATATCTTTGATTATTCAAACTACTGAGTTGAATTACAGAGATGACTTAGAAGTATATTGGCTTCATCTTATCTTCAAATCTGTGTTGAAATCAGGAGAAAGTTTGATTTCCAACAACTGAATGTCAGTTGTTAGATGGATTAAATATCTTTAGCAGTTTCCATTTTGTAGTGGAAATGACAGATGATCACAATAGCGAACAGAGAAATATAGGTATAGAAGTACTATGTATTAAAGGTTTCAATATCATTAATTCACACAATTGATTCGTGAGTAAATGGTTGAATTATTTCACTTCTTTAAGCTATCATTTCTCTTAGCCTGATAAGTCTGTTTTCTTCTCATAACCCTCTGAAAGCAATCCAGTAGATTCAGCTTTTTCCTTTTGATCAGAAAATCTGTTAAGCAAATTCAACTGGTAGAGCCTCTAGTGTTGAATAACCAGGGGGCTTTCACTAAATGTAGATCCCAGTGTTTGAAGGTCCTGCCCCCCCTTGCTTTCAAGGTGGTTTTTAATAGTCCATTGTGCCATTCAGCTTTCCCAGAGGCTGGGGCACGATAGGGAATAGGATGCACCCACTCAATATCACACCAATCACTCCTGAAGCAGCTCGAACTCCTTCGCAAGCTGCCAGGATCTCTTCTGCAGTTAGGGTGTAACAGGCCTCGGATCCTTCGCATCCCCAACTCCATAACCCCAGGAGTTGCCCTCGAGTCTCTCCAGGTACCTTTTGCCAGAGACTCCAGGAAGGACCATTCTACCCAGCTGCAGTGTAGAGCACGTTTTTGACATCCTGACCAGTCCTGACTGACCCAAGGGCTACTGCGTGGGCAACCTTTGATTTGTTCAAAAGCTTGGTGCTGTTCTGGGCCCCACTTGGAATCATTCTTCTTCCGTGTCACAAGATAGAAAGGGCTTAGAGTCTGACTGTACTCTGGGATATGCATCCTCCAAAAACCCACAGCTCCTAGGAAAGCCTGTGTTTCCTTCTTTGCTGGCTGCCATTTTGTTGACCACGTCCATTGGAATTTGATGACGTCCATTTTGCCATTTTAGTCAGAGACAGAGAATCTCTTCCCCACCGCCTCTGGCAATGATATAAGATGGTATTGAATAACCTCTAAAACACACCCACAGCCACGCTCCCTCAGCCACTGCAAAAATTAACTCTGTTCTGGCCAGAACCAGGACAACACACAAATCCCTCTGCAGTACAACAAGAGAAAGCATTCCATGATCAAGTGTTTTGCCTTGGATTGTCAAGCAGTGTCAGGTAACAGCTGCGTTTTGAAAGAAATCCCTCTGAGGCATTCCTCGTAGCCAATCTCCAGCCAGCCATGGGTTCCACGTAGGAGGGTAAAGTTTCACCTACTGTCATCCATCCTCTGCTCCTGTCACTAGTCAACGAGCCATCATCTTACTCCACTTCTGTTCACTTGTTTCTAACTGGGAGATATGTTCTTTGTGTTGTCATGAACGTTATGTGACATTACAATCCTGAAATACTTCAATCTTTGAGCTCCTCTTTTAAGCATTATTCATGCATTTGAGTTCACGGGCTTGAAGCAACTACACCATTTTGCTTGCACAGTACAACAGTAGGAAATGTGGGAGACAGAACAATTTATTCCTGAGTTGACTTACAGTAAGTGGAATAGAAGCTCAAAAAGGGGAAAAGTCCCTCAGGATTTAATAATTTTCACTTATATTGGTTTATTTCAGAGTTCTGATAATCAAAGACACTGAAATCTCTCCCCAGTACACAACTGGTTTGAACAGAATACTGTTCTCTCTAATCAATTTTGATCACAGGATGCAGAAGGAGAGAAAAAGTAATATGGTTCTAGACAGAGAATTTTGGCATTATATCCATATTCAACACAAACTAGATTCCTCAAACTTCAAATTCACACTTCTATTGTAGATTAGAAAGCTCTAGGAGTGGTGAGGTCTAACTCGAAGAGACTGTAAGTGAAGCAGAAAAAAGTGAGAGCGCCAAGATCCAGTTACCTTACACAATGAGCATCCACAGTGACATTTTCAGATGTGCTTACATGCCTTGGTAGCTTCTCACTTCCAAACCTATCGAGTTACACAGGATTTTACCCAAGTTCTTGAGTCATCTTGGACAATCTGTGAGGAAAGAAGTTTGCCTTTGCTCAGAGTCTAAAACAATATAATCCTAAGACTACAAAGTACCAACCACTGCTACTCATCTCCTCAGCAAGTTGACTTGTCCGAGCACATCAAAAACATCCTCCGCTCCATACCCTGATTTTCTAAACACTGAGTCAAAGTTCAGGGTGCAGAACCTTATTAATCAAGTCCAATCTTTATAAAAATAACTAGTTTTATTTCACCTGAGGTAGCATATTACCACTTTTTCAGACTCACACATTTCTTCAGGAGCATAAGAGACTGGCTGTAAGCCTTCTCCAACACTCATGCTTAAATGAGTAAGTAGAAAACATCTTTTATACAAAATAATCCTGAAAATATCAAGCTGGCTCTTTAGAGCTTTTGAGCATTCTCAATACCCTCAGATTCTCTCAACAGACATTTGCAGTTGCAGCATTAAATAATTCCAATATGCATGAAAAGAATATACAGAGAAGGTAGAAGCAATTTCCAAAACCCACATAATTACCAAATTAAATGGAATATAATTGAAGTGGCTGCAATTATTTAGCCACACATAATAATGAGATCTTAAAAGATGTCTGTATACTCTCCTTAAATAAAATATAAGTACTGGAAGATGTGTGCCCTCAGCTATGCTGATGCAGTCCTTGAGGGGATTTTTTTTTTTTTAGAGGCAATGACTGGCATTTTTTCTCATTAGAAAATTAAAAATCTGGATCTGAAATAAATAAATAACAGTAAGAGCTTTTTTTTATGCTACTATAAAGAACACAAATCAGAGATGCACATCACATTCTCACGAAGTTTCACCAGGAGCTGGAGACCTGTGTGCCCTTCGAGCATTTAAAAATGTCACCCTGTAGCACAGAGAGATATGTAGAAATTCTTCACTATTTCTGATTAAAATGCATCCTCACAGCCTGTCTGCTCACTGAATCTGATTAGTTATTATGTGCGATGCCTTGATTGTGATGAAAGGCAACCAACTAGGAAACTGCAAAGAAAGGTTAACACAACCGTGCCTTTAGGATCGCTGGTAGTAGCACTCCATAGTTTAAAAAGCTATGATAAAAAAATGTATCCAATAAATATATTTATTTCATTTTGTATTGGCTTCTTCAGTGCACCTCACACTGAGGACTCAGTCTATTGGCTGCACTGAAGGGAGGTAAAGGAAGGTGTTATGATACCACTGATGTTTTATGCCCCCTCGTAAAAAGTCACTTGTGCTCACTGTAGATATCTTGTATTTTTCTTCTGCAATCCAGTTACAGAAGGAAAAAAGGCCACTCTGTGGTGAGCCATGGCCTGATGACAAGATTGAAAAGCTCAGGTGATAACTGACAAATGTCAGAAAAGGGGCACAATCCCTCCAGACAAGATGGATGATGAACTCAAGCAGGCTGTAAATACCAGGCAAGATTTTACTAAGCTGACAAAGTCCTTTGAGTTATATTTCCATCCCAGGGTTCTCCTGTTCAGCAGAGCTTTTTAAGGGGTGCTCTATTCATAGCAGACAAAAGGTAATTAATAATGACTTACTGGAAGGTTTTTTTTCTATTTTTCTTTTCTAGCCCACCAAAGTTCTGGGATCCCATAACTGAAAGTCACATTATTTTGCAATTTCAAAGTGCACACCAATGTTTGGAGGCTTCTGCACGGAATGAGTTTTATTCCAGATTTTACTGGAGCTTCAGTGTTGGGGAAGATGATCGTTCCAGCACACAGGAATGATAAACCCTTCCAATAACCTTTTAAATGGTTATTAAAAGAATAGGATGATAAGGATGAAGGAGCAATTTCCGCTCCTGAAGAGAAAAATAAAGCCAGCTGAATAATGAAAAAAAATATTCACAAAGCAAGTTAAGTTCAAGAGTCAGATAAGATTTTTCTCTTATTAATGTGATAATATTCACTGGTCGTTGTCCACAAGCACTGTGGTGATTACTCAAAACTAACTTTTTTTTCATGTTATTTACTCTTGGCTATTTATCTTTTTCTTTTTTTGGACATTTTTGTCACTGGATCAGCAAACAGAGTTGAGGCCATTTAATAGCCCATAGCAATACAAAAGTGCAGTAAAGAGGCTTGGGGTGAGATTTGTCAGGTGACTCATTCCTGTGATGCTCCTGGCATCAAAGCCAGAGGCCATTCCTTCATTTGTCTCAAAAAATAGTACGTTAGGAATATAGAAATAAAATCTCATTTTTAAGAAATCACTTAGTAAATGGTCTCAAAACTAGAGACACCACACCAAAGAAAGTCTACAATAAATATTTAATTCCAGCTGTTTATGGTTTTGCTCTGTTAAGATTCTGTGTAGCACACAGAATTCTTCTGTTTTCACATTCAACCTAATTTATCTATGAAATTCTTCAACAATTTTAAAAGCAACTGAAATGCTTGCCAGTCAAAGTAACGTGATCTGGATTCCACTTCTGATTTGAATCTCCAGTTTCCTATGGTAACATATCCTGAAAGCTTATTTTGAGTCTTAGGATAATTGAGACATCATTAAAAATCCCCGAAATCTAACTACCTGAAATTCACAGCCTTTTCTTAAAAAAAAAAGGAAAGAAAAATTAAAAAATTAAGTCTGTATGGACTCAGAAGAAAGAGGCTAAAAAATATGAACTCTTAGGAATCCAGAAACAAATTGTAACTTAAAGTGTTTCAGCCAAGTGGCTTCCCTGTGTGATACCCAGGATCTGACAGATAAGTATTTAGTGTTTTATCAAGTGACAAGAAGAAAGAACCCGAAGTCCAGAGGAATCACAAGTTTTCTGAGACAGCAAATGCACAGCACTCCACAATACCTAACTCACCATATGACATTTACTGGTATTTGTGAGGCAGCACCAAATCTGCCTTTTCTGTAGATTTCAGAGGAATTTACGATTTTCTTCCCTTTTTATTTCTCCCTGTCTCTTCTCACTGACAGCCAGCTTTGAGATTTAGTGCCCACTTACTTATTATCTCAAAAGAGACACAGCTCCAAATCACTGACATCTGCCTGCCACTAGAATTGCTGAAAAATACAGAGAAAGAAAACAAAAGTCTAAAAATAACTTGCAGCAGTACAGAGGTTTATTAATGGAGCAAATAAAAAAAAAAGGAAGATTTTACTTTGTATGCCTTCTGTGCTGTTCTTCCAGAACAGCCCATAGTATAAATTCTCCCTTCTCAAAGGAAAGCCAAGTAAACAACCATTATTTCTATGCCTAAAGAGCCACTGCTTAGACAAACAATGGATTTCCATGGAACACATATGCAAACCTATGGGAACAGCCGGGTCTTATGCTAGTGAACCTTCTCTATTAAGAAGCCTGCTTCCAGTGCTGCTTGTTGCCTTTGCCTGGTAGCTCATTTTCTAAGAAGCTCATGAGACTTCACAGAGATCTGTCGTGACTGCTCAGGTTTAGCTCAAATACGCATTGCTTGCATGATTATTCCATTCTTTTCTTGCATACAAGCTCTCTGGAAATTGCCTTTTGTGTTGCAGGGTTTGTCCAGTATCAAATCCTGGGGCATACCCCTATTTAAACGATGCCACACTTTATTAGCTTTCGTTTAACATCTGCTTGTGCTGCAGACAGATTTTTAAAAAGCCCACATTATGTAATTAGCTCTGATTTTATCGATTGCCTGTTGATGTGTGTTACTAACAGCAAATTTGAGAAGCCTGGTGCAGGAAAGCCTGCAAACATTGCACAGGAAATTTAGAAAGTGACTGCCACCCATAGACTAAAACCAACATAACACAGTAAATGTCTGTAAGCAGCCACAGGACCGACAATAAAAACCCACACCAGAAAGGCAAGAAGAGCTTCTTCTCCGGACTTTGATCCTTGCTGCCATTTACAAATGGCACCACGCGGAAACTAAATGGAGACAGGAAACTAAAAATCCATCTCATGCAGCCCTCCCCTCTCCTTCGCTGGCACTAATGTCTCACCACACGACTGCCTTTAGCCATCTTGCTGTCAGAGCATGCAAACAGGGTTAATCAGCTGTGGGGAAAGGAAAAAATTTATTTAATCCAAAATTTCCAGGCACTTCTGCTGTGAGCTTAAGGAAGTCTGTGTTGTAAAGATAAAAGATGGAAGAAGAGGTAAGAAGGTATTCCCTAGCTTTGATTAGAGTAGACACTGATAGGCTCTCTAAGCCTTAAAATGTTCTATAAAAGTGTTACTGGACCAACAATACAAATGATTTTGGAGAGATATCCCATTTCAGTCTTTATTTCAGAATGATTATGAATGGTGCATTACAGCAGGGAAAATTAAGGAAGGATGGTCTTAGTAGAAATACACTGCCTAGAAGCAAGTGGAAAATCTGTATAGAGCAAAGAAACACCATCGTCTCTTTGCTTTAAGTCAAAACATTTAACAGCAATACAGAATTCTAAAGAGATTATTTGGGCAAGGGAGGTGTGGGGAGCAAATAATTACAGTGGTCAAGGAGCACTTTTTGCACAGTTTCACTTTTTGTGGATCAGCAAACATCACACCAGGCATCACATGGCATATGAAGTAGATTTTAATTACCTGGGTCTGATTCCTAGGGCAGTTCTGTTCTTTTTCTCTTATTTAGGGACAAGATGATTTGTATCAGAATTTAGATCAGAAGGGGATCTTACATGATACACAGTAGTTAGGATTCAAACATGCCACAGGCTCTACCTTCCTGGACACTTGATGGTGGTGCTGTTGCTATTATTATTGTTATTGTAGTAGTAATAGTAATAATAATACTAATAATAATAGGAAGATTTGTAAACAGATCTGAACTTTGTGCTCTTGTCGGAAATCCAGTGCAAGGTGGCAGCTGGTAAGAGAGAGCTCCTATCACCCTGGACAGCAAGAACTTCATCCCTCACAGCCAGCCGATAACTTGTCCAGGATGAGCTGATGATCCCTGCACATTGTCCAGTGACAGATGACTCACTGCACAAAATCATCGGTAGCTGGTACAAACACTACAATAAGTTTGGTCACATTGCAGAAAATGTCACACTAACAGCTTTTATAGCGCTTTTTGTCCTGCCTCTGACCATGTTTAGTACTACATCTCCTGTGCAAGTGCAACCACCCAGGGAATTTGATTCCCACACAGTAGGCTCCTCTGAATTGTGATCCACCTGAATAAGCACCTGTCCTATAAAAAGCCATTACGAGCAGAACCAGAGCAAAACAAAAACACATTTAAGGCACATTTCAAAGATACATGTTGAAAACTGAAATAATATACTGAATTTAAACACCGTGGAATGTTCCCCTGTGAAATTCATGGGTACTTAAGCTTTTCATTTTCTCCTAATCCTTACTGGCAAAGTTCCTGTTAAGAGACAAGACCCAGAAGCTCCCACCTGTTAGCAGCAAGTCAAAGAGAACTCTGGAAACGTAAGTTGATATTTCCACGAAAGAACAAGCATTTTCTTTCAAATTCCCAACAGCCAATTCCTTTGGGGATGCTGTTCCCTGACAAGCTGGCCTGGTGAAGACACAGACTCAGGAATAACTCCTCCCATTAGAGAGTAATTCTACTGCAAGGTGACCCATCCTGTGTATTCATATGGACAGCTCCATCCTATCCTGTCCAGTGCTTGTCCCAGTACAGAAGATCACCAATTCCACGTTTGGCAAGAATGTCTGTTGTACAAAGACTGCATGGAAGCCTTGTGACACACATTTTGTCCTTCCCTTGCAACAGCTCTGACCTTACCCAAACCCAACAAGGATATCGCCCCATTTCCACCGCCCATTTGCTTCCTAGCTGGCCAAAGTGAATGGTAACAGCTTCAATTGCACACCAGTGAGACTGCACACATGAAATTCAAGAGCTTTACCTTGTATTTCAAGAGGGAAAGCTTGCCCTAAATGGCTGTAGAGAGTTGTAGCATTGTGTAAATGTGGCGCACTACTTCATCAATTCCTGCAATGTATTTCTCCTGTCACATCAGAAAGCCAACAGTGACATAAGTCCAAACAAATTAAGTGTTGTCAGCTGTGTTAGCCTTTTGCCATTGCAGTGCTGTCTCCTGAATGTAGATCAGGCCACATAATTCTTGAGGTACCAGTAACTACACTGTATTTTTGGAAATAACTCTCTTTTTATCCTCTGCAATTTCAGTGTCCTTAATCTAACTTGCAGGCAACAAGTAAAAATCAACTGTGCTAGGTAGAAAGTAAGCATTTTATATTCTGTATGGAAATGGGATGCATTTAAAAAGTGGAAAGTGGGATTATACACATCTGTTACAGACACAACAGTTCACACAAGGATCGTTTTCTAGCTACTGCGTGAGCAAGTCTATCTTCTGCAACAGAAAATGTGTTGAACTTGTAAGTGAACCAAAAGAGAGGTACAAGCCATTAAGATTTTTTTCTCAGAAACTAGATATTGCTCACATTTGGGTTATTTTAAGCATTCTACCATTGCAAGGTCACGTGCCTTCAAAACACATTAAACCATAGCTGGCATGGACTGCTTATTCTGTATGCAAAGTGTGCTACATTTCTGCCTCCATAAATCTTCGTGTAATAAAGGCAGAAACAGGATACAGAGGGAATTTGGGGTAGGAGAAGCAGCTCTGATGTGGCAAAGGGGTAAGTCTGGGGAGTAGGCCTGGCCTCTGAGCTGCTGCTGACTGTACTGAGGAGGAGCGAGGAGTAGAGACACACACCAGGCTAGACATGGAGGATACCTACAGTAAACTATGTTCCTGAGGAGCTGGCAGCATTCTTGTGTCATACTCCCCAACACAGCAACACAGAGCCAACTCCTGTTCCAGGAAGGACCATGTGGAATTTTTAGGGCCTGTTTATTTAAAAAGAAGTTACGTCTGGAAACAAAGATTTTCAAAGAAATCTACCCAGGGCTGAGGCAATCCTGCCCAGGCAAGTTCCCAGTGTGGCTGCTCCTCAATTTAGTCACCCAGCACAGTGTGGGCAGGTCTGAAGAGTATCACAGGAGAAATAAGCTAAGTCTTTAGGCAGACATTGCCTCGTGGCCTCAGCAGGCAGAGCACAACTCATCAGCCAAACAGCAAAAACAGGTTTCTGAATTTCTTCTCACCTGCAAATCTGGCAGAGCTGAAGAGCATTTAAACTGAGGGGCTGGAGACAGGACAGAAGATGACTGAATGAATGACAGGACAGGGCTACAAAACACTTCCCTCTGAGAACCGGCCCACAAATTTCCCATGACAGCATTTGTGATAGACCAGGTATAAGACAGGCTATATATCAACCCCAGCCTACCTTCACAGGAAACATTTTGTTTGCATGGTACATTTAGCTAATACCGAGCTATAATTGAGCTCATGTGATACTACCTATTATGCAAATATATTCATTATGATTCATGGTATTACAATAGGTAGTAAATGAATTGATAATTACATGACACTTAAAATAAATAGGATAACGCTTTGTAAAATCACAGCTAAGCGTTACTTTTTACAACGTATTATGTTCATATCCTCTTCTTACAAGAGACTGCAAGAGGCCTGGCACAGGGAGGCAATGCAGTATCTGCATCAAACTGGCTGCAGTGTGCTCTCTTTTTATTAGCAAGGAAGTGCCACCAGGTGTTTTAGATACAATAAAGATATTAAATTAGAAAGCTGCCTAATGTACTTTTGGTGTCTTGTCATCCAGCTGTTGACCACAGGGAACCGTGTAGGATACTTAAGTCGACAGGAACTAGATGACTTTTTGCCCCTCTGAGATGATAACTACGTTCATGCTGAAAGTTCCACGTGGCACAGGCATTGTTAAAAACATTATCAGATAGAGAGCAGAATAAAATGAAGCTGTTCCTGGATTTCATGACAGCTACAGAGGTTAATTACTACCCTACCTATCTAAATGGTACAAATTTGGAGACTTAAAATGGAATTGGTGGTGTGGAAGACTTGCTTTTAATCAAGGAATGATGTACACTCCACCAAACCACTGACAAATCATAAAATATGGCTTGGGAGAGAAAGATGTGGCTTCTTTTCCTATCTGGGCCAGGAACAAATTCTATTTAATTTCTTCAAGGGAACAAAATAAGGAATGCCAAAATAAATGTAGCAAGCAAAACCACAGCTGCAACAGGAGGGCACAGAGACACTAAAGAAGATTTCAAGAGTGCTGAGACATGGAGGCAGCCTCTGCTGCACTGACTGGGCAGATAAATGAAGAACTTCACCTTCTAGCCCACTGAAGCCGCTGGTTTTGCAAGTAGAGCCTACACATTTAACTTAAGAACACACCACAGTGAGCCAGCCAAAAGCCCAAGGACCATCGTCTCCTCAATGAGTGAATTTGTCTTGTTTCCCACACCTGCTGCAAAGCACTTTGGTACCATTTGAAGAATTTTAAATCATCATGGCTCCCACTGTTAGAAAAGTAAATGCTAGGCAGAAACATCTAATTCCTAATGTAACAGGCAGCATCAGAAATACCAGATCAGATCCTGACTAATCCTGTCACTCAGTGGGAGTAAATTCCAATAACTTTTTTATAACTGAACTTTCCAAGGCCTTTCTCACTAATTCATCTGTCATTTCACAATAACATGCAACTGCTCAGAATTTTACATGAAAAGAAAACAAACTGTAGGAAGTTTGTGGCCCTTTCCATTTCTGAGGTTAATTGACATACAGGACCTGCAACAAGTGTGAATATTCTGTCAAGCTTTCAGTTTACTTTGCAGCCCTCAGCAATTTTAAATGAGTAGCGTGCTCTGGCAGTTTCATAAATTTTCTAATTGGGTTCAGATCCCTCCCCTGAAAATAAGTGTAAGTGAAGGACCTCGCTTCTGGTACTTTATTAAGGATCATCACTGTTGATTTCCCATTTGGCCACCTGAAATGGCTGAAGACAGACAACTAAACTGGCAATCAGAAAGCAATCAGCAGAGGTTAGTACAACATCTGTCTTCCCATCTTTTCTTAGGCAAAGTGTGGTGTCTAAAGAGATACCACCAAGTGAAACTTAGACCAAATTAAACGTTTTATGGCAAGGTAAGAGAGCAATGTCGGAGCCAATACGAGATGCTTACAATTTCAAGAAGTAATTTCAAGGGAAAGCACATTTTTAACCGAGTAAAAAACTGCCCTGGGTTTGCTACTCCAGCACCTTGCTGGTATGTCAAAAAGTGACACTGAAACTTGCCCAGAACCTCTCTGAAAATGGAAACAAAATAGTCTGGTTGCTAAAAGTGGATGGATGTCAAGCACAAGCCAGATTACAAGTAGAAAGGGTAAATCATATTTCAAAATTTCTCCTGTAAGTAATTTAAGGAGACAGTATATAAGTCAGGATATTTTAATATACATTTCAAATCTCACATAAAACTTCAATATATGTTTCATTTGAAACTGAAATTTTCTCACTTCTCCCAGGAAGTCTGGCCTTCAGACCACAGCAAAATTAAGTGTCCAGTTGCATGAGCCAGAGAGAGAGCACCAGACGAGAGGTCTTGCTCCCTCCATCATCACCAACCAAGAAAGACTGATAGGCAAAAAACAAAACCATCAACCAAAAATCCTCAAAAAACAAACACCAGCAAAACTGCAGAAGACCAAAAAACAGCTTCATTATCTCTGCATGGGTTTCTTACACAGTCTTCTAATAAATAGAATTTTGCAGAAGCATTCAACAAAAATAATTTAGAAATCTCACGAAAGGTCAAGTGTATTTGTTTCTTATACATGCAGATTCAATAACAGCGAGGAAGTTCATATTGCTCATTTCTGAATTCCTATGAACGTTGTGGCTTTAAAAGCTTCAGTCAACAGGCTAATACTAATGGCTTTCTCCTCTGCCTGAGAGATAGGAGAAAGGAAGAAGCAGGAAAGTGGAGAAAGATAAGCCAAATACAGAGTACAATGTGGACAGGAAGACAAAGGAAAAAAAAGAAAAACCACATAAAAGCAGAATAAAAATGACACAGAGAAGAAAAGAATCTAGTTGCAAACAATCATCTATGTGGTATCTGCTGAAGCCAACTTCACTTATGATCAATATTCCTCTGTGTTTAATTCTATATATAACGTTCACTTTCCAAATAGAAACCTATCCGAAAAGTAGAGCTGCATCATCTTTGAAAGGAAAAACACTTAAATTAACATACACGAAGACATTAAAGATTCATGTTGAAAGTCTAAAATGAATGTGAGAGCTTCCCACACCTAGTTGGTTTAGGGGGAGGTGAGAAAAGCACCTTGCAAGCTATGAAAGCACGTTATAATCTCCCTAAGTCACAGGACTTCTCAGGAGCTGGGAAGGTGGGCAAAGAGGTGGAGCTCAGTACAACTGCTTTTAACAGAAACTAGCTTAAGAACTCAAGTAAAAAGTGTTTCTGCTTTGGCTCACTCCCAAAGCAGGCTATGTGGTTTAATTAAAGAGCTGTCTGTGAATAAAAACCTTCTTGGTCCTGACAGTATTCAGGTAATACCGCATTTGTTAAGTAGATCAGAGATTTCTGCTCTTCATGTAATTTGAGAAAACACCAAAGTAACGTGAAATAATACATGCTCTACTAGAAACTAGCTGAAGAACTTGGAGTAAACACTTGCTGTTCCTTCCAGAAAGTTGTCAAAAAATGAAGTCTTATGAGCACAAGGCCATCTTCCCATTCCTGAACATTTTTACAGCAGCAGCAAAAGTTTGGCCCACTGTATTCCCAGACAGGGCCATGAAAATAAAGAGCAGCAATGTTTTGTGACATCCATAGCCTTATGTATGCTGCTTACAGCTTCCATCTGAGATTTATACACCAAGCCAAAGAGGTAATTAAGGAACAATTAAATAAAGCTTTATAGGAGGCAATGAAAATGACATTAAAGAAGCAAACTACAGCACTGCAAACAACGTAACAGCATTTGGAGCACACTGCAATGAACCTGCTGCCTCCTCTCGTGATGCTGCCACAGAGAGGGAATCGGGAAAGACCTGTGCTGGCAGCCATGTCAGGAAGCCCCACGGCCAGATTTGGCCCCCAGACAAGAGTCTTTGTCACTGTGTTGTTGCACGAAAGGGAAGCCTGAGCTATTTTCCCATCTAGGAGCAATCACCAGAGTCGATTGCTCATGAGCAGAAATGACCCACCAAAGGCAGGGAGGTGGGAAGGCCAGGTAGGCAGTGCTCTTCCTAAGCCAAGATGTGTGAAAAGCCCCAGAGCCAGGCAGGATTTGGCCATGCTGCTGGGACCAGCATTTAAGACAAGAAAAAAACCCAGCTGACCCAGCAAAGGACAACAGAGAGTATGAAGAATGGAAAGTGCAGGGGGATTTACTTCCATACAAACCACAAATCAGGTTAGGGGAATTTGCAGAAAAAAATTAATTACCCTCACAAGATGTCTGGATAAGGTAGGAGATCCTCTCCTTTCAGACTGAGATAATTAATGGAAGATAGAGTCACCCTGGTGCGTTTATGAGGCTACTGCAGGAGATGAGTGCAGTGCACAGAGGGTGACAGCTGCATCATGCTATTCCTGTGGTCTTTGTTCACTTTTCTTTAAAGTTTTTATTCACTTACTCAAAATCACGAGATAGCTTTACTGCAATAAACTAACTACAAAGAGGTGAAAGAGTGTAAAATGAATGCATTCTGTAATATTAGTCATTTATCATTTACATGAAGTGTGTAATTGCCGAAAACTGCTAACAGATTGCAGGTCAGTAGGATCAAAATGTGTGCTTCCCACACCATTGAGGAGAACAACTCAGAGTGTTTATCCCTAATACCCTAATTTGAAAACCCAGGTCAAGAAGCAGTTGATGATGCAAAGCAGCATCTCCTTAATCTGTTCAGAGGGGAGATGCTGATTTACACCAGCTGCTGCTTCTGGCCCTGTGTTTCACAGGATAAAATGCTCCTAACTGAGATCCTGAGTATTTGTCACTGATCCCATGAGCCATTTCTTTCACAGCTTTCTCTGAGAATGTTGCAAAGGTATCCAGGCTGCAGTTTAAAGCTCCCAGAATGGCATCATGGGCCATAGAGCTATACAGCATTTTCTTCCCTCTCCTGTCTACAAGGTGTATAAACATAAATCTCCTCTGTAAAAACAAACCAAAGAATATAGATTAAAAAAAAAAAAAAAGAAAAAAAGGAAAGGAAAAAAATAACCCTATGTTCTTCTGTAAACAACTCTTAAAGCTGCTTTCACTTCAACGTGTTCTCAAATATCAATCAAGAAAGGGTACAATTAAATAAATAAATAACCAACAGATTTCATTGGCAATTAGAGAAAACCTGCAGGAAAAAGGCACATTTTACACACAGTTGTTGTATCTTCTATTAAAGATACAGGCAACACTTTAAAGATAACAGCCACTAAGTACTGAAACCAGCTATGCACATTCATGCAGACACAAACTAGAGATGTTCTTCTCTGCAGGACGTTCAGCTGCCGCTGGGTAGAAACAGATTAAGAAAAGTACTGCAAGCAAGCAGCTTACAGACTGAGTAGAATAATGACACCAGCCTAAAATTCAGAGATGCAATCAGTCCTTGCAGATTTTTGTTGGCTTTCTGGCACTCTCCTCTGAAAACTTTATTGTGCAAGCCAACATTTATTTTTTCTATTACATTGTTATTTTTTTGTTCATCTTGGCAGATATTAATATTGATACTAACATTACTCCCTCAAAAACTACATTTTAAAAGGTAAATGTTGCAAGGACCTAAGTAATGTGCTGAACAGGGAGTTTTTTAATTAATCCACCCTGGTTTAATCTCTGTGATCACTCCCAGAGCCCCCTTCACAGCAATTATCTGCTCCACATTAGCGGCCTTTTGCTTTATTTAAAAGTTGGGACAAATAAGAAACCCCAAGAATTACACCTGCAATTCATGTTTAGATTAATTTAGAGAGTGAATAATTTCATATGACTGGCAGGACTCAGTCTTCCCACATTCAAAGCAGGCAGCAAAGCAAGAGAGCACCAGAAAGGTCTCAAAATGTTTCTTCAAGACTCCCCAGTGCCGTGGCATGAAGCAGGAAAAGGTCCTTTCTCGGAGGAACACCTGGATACTTTGGAGGCCTAGTCTCCAGCCACCTGTGGCTACACTGAATACCATTCCAGCTGCAAGGAGGTGCCACTTCCATACTTTTGTTTCCTGCTCGTCTGATAGTTCACCCACTGCTATCTCCTTGACCAAAAAACCAGATCATGATCTCCCAGCATCTGTCTTGGCATCAGTCACTCAACAGAGTCTAACGTAGCAGGACTTTATCTCCAACACCAGCAATAATAATATTGATCATTTTTCCTAGTGCCTAACTGTGGTGGTACTGTTTGTCTTACAATTATGTAGGCAGAGACAGACTGACTGACCTTTATTCTTTACAAGGTCTCCACAAACATTTGTAGACTGGGATATGAGGCTCCTGCAGAATATTGATTTCGCCAGATGGGAATTGGACCTCTACAAAATCAATGCATGTTGGATAGACTTGTTGAAGTTTCACTGCCTTTACTGGTTTATGCTGAGACATTTCACCTTTACAGCGATACTGTTCCATTTACTTCTGAATTTCATTTTTGCCTTATTTAATGACCATCTCAAGCAGTTCCTTTTTGTATTTCTCACCTAATTCATACTTGACCTTTTCCAGATTTCCTTCCTTACAGCAATAAGTACACTTCAAAAGGTTTAGCAATCAAAGCAAATAAGCTCCCAGGAGCTTTTCTGTGTTCCTAAACTTAGTTTCATTCACCCAAACCTATTAAAGAAGAATCCAACATCCCAGACAGAGCTTCCCTCCTTTACCAATGGCCTCCTCCATCATAAAATTCAGGTCTTTTAGTCAAAACCCAACAAGTTACTACCTGCACTTGGTATGTAGATTTTTTCCCCCCAGAGGCCCACAGGTGCCCTCTGTCACTCGCTCCAGTTTCACATCTCTAAGAGGACAGTCAAAGCATAGTTTAGTATTGACAGAGTGTTTCTGTGCTCTACAGTAAGACTTCTTTCCCAAATACATTTAATAAGTAAATGTCATGCGCATACTGGACAAGTAAGCTATGACACAATAATCATTGAAGCGAAGAAAATTCAGATATTATAAAATGGTTTGGGCTGGAAGGGAATTTAAACATCACCTAGTTCCACCCCAGGGGTCATCAGATATAGCCCTTCATTTTGCAACATAAGTGTTGAGACAAAGGGAATTCAGCAGTATGGTGGGAAAACATAGCAAGATCCTAATATTACTTAATTAGAGAATACTTTCTTAGCCAAAATTGTCATACCAATGTGACCTATAACATGAAACACACAGCAAGGGCCAGGAATATACTGTGGTTTCAGAGCATTATTGACTCCTTTGCAGCAAGTCTCTCACTATTATGAAAAATATGCAAATAGCTACTAAAGTAGCAATCAAAATTAAAAGGCATTTTCTTCTCAAAAATCAGGCTCAACACATTAATTTTACAGTGTCCTTGAAGACAGGCAGTCAAACCTACTGACAGGCTGAACAAGAAAAAATCTTTGGCCAAAAAGTGAAGAGCAAGGACTGAAAATTAGAAAAGGAACAAGGTGACTGGAGCATCGATGAGGAAATCAGGCAGAGCTTCTGAAGAGTTAATGAATCTAAAGTAATATAAAAGTAATCAAACTAAGTCCAGATGAGTGCTGCACACCTCAGCGGAGCCCAACAGCTGGTGTTCCTGCCCACAGTCAGGTATTGTATAAAACTGTCCTCACATGAATAAATATGTGCAAAGTCACACGGAGAAAACACTGTCTGGGGACTGGGCAATTAACTGTGGTGGGAAGCCAAAAAATCCAAAAATACCACACTTAGAAAATACAAACTCACAGGCTTTGAAGCTCACAGTCTTTGAATACTGAATTCCACTCACCTTACTGTTTTGTGGACATCTTCTTTGCGGGTTACTGTGGTCATCAGCTCATGTATAGTTGTCCCTTTGAATGACACCAGATCCTGCATTGCTGCTCTGGGATGATGCCACGTTACACTGCAGTCTCAGGAGGGGAAGACGAGTCATCTGGGTGTAGGGTCTGATTCTGGCTGCATGATTTGGCACTCCTGGCCACGGAGTCAATGGTTATCAAATAGTTTTGAGCAAGGGTCAGGGATGTGACTGGATAATTCAGTCATTAACTCCTTAGGGAGTTCATAAAGTGTTCCTCCAAACGTACAGGCAGCACATTAAAGCACAAACAATCCATCTTCTGAAAAACAAGATTATCAGGGCATGAGCTTCCCTGAACTGGAATCATAACCTAGTACCAAGACACTTCCTACATAAATAACTAAGGTAGTTGAAGATTCTCTAACTAAACGCAGGTTCCAAAAATTACAAAGTGTTTCCATTTCTAGACCTTCCCACCCCAACACATTTCCTGCTGGCACTACTCTTTGCTTATGGTTGTTGTTGTCATTGTTGCTATTTATAACAAAACACTGTAAACCAAAATATTTTCACACTTGGACAAGTTGCCGCAGTATGTTTTGGGATTTGAAGCTGCAGGATTGTCTCTTGATCTTAATTCTTCAGGCTGTAAAGCCACTTCCACCTGCTGCAGTGAACAGGGGCTCCCAGAGGTGTTATAGTAAGTTGGCATAAGGGGAGACAGAGGAAATTTTTCTTAATTATTTTTTTTTAATACCTGCTGTTTCATCCAAGAGACAGGACATATGGGTATCAAACGTTCAGAATAGAGCTTACAAAATATGACTCTTCTGTGTTTCTCAACACTGATCATCCAAGCCTGTTTACCTTCCACCTTAAATACATTTGCCTAGATTATTAGAGTGAAGTCAGCTTCAAGATTTTAGAAGCCAGCAAAAATAATGCCCCAGTATACCACATTTCACAATAACATGTCTAAAGCAAGTTACTTGCTTCTAGTAGGCTCCTACACATCTCAGTAATCTTGTCCTTTCTCCTCACCCAGTACTGCACCCAGTCAAAAGTAAAGATGCAAAAGAAAGAAAACGTCCTGGCATTTCATGAGCGGGTAGTGAAAGGTAAAGGCATCAAAGCTCTCTAGAGAGGTACATGGCTCCCACAGCCAAAAGCATATTTAGCAGTATTGCACAAATCTTATGACAAGGAAGGGGGCATCAAAGCAAGCACAGTCTTTCACTCCAAACAAACTCACTTCCAAAGAAATCCACAAAAGCAGTAAACATTTTCCACACCAATAGTACAATATCAGTATACTGTTACAAACACTAATAGCAACATCTTCGTGCTTAGTAGTGCTTGGTTTATCTCAGCTAAACTAGATCCACAATTTACAGCAACTCCTGTACTTTTGGTAAAAACCTTATCGGCTCTGATAGGAGTCTGCAAAAAAAAACTTCTGAAGCAGATGACATGAATTTACCACCTGCGCATTGCAATCAGCCTGAATTTATGCCACATATAGGTGACCAGATGTTGTGCCAGGAAAACATTCCTGAAGAACAGTACTTCAAAGGTGTAAGGTTTTCGAACTCTAAAGAAGGAAATCAAAATATTACCAAGTACAAAGGACCATCAGGAAAAGAGGAATGATATGAAAGAAGACACCATGGCCTTTTCAGAAACACTTTCTCTAGCTGGAGCACAGTGATGTCTGGAACATTTGTACACGCGAGGAGAGGGCTCTGTCCCACTCACCTCTGCTGCTGCATGAGGAGCTGTTTGATACCATTTTGGCCTTTGCACAGATCATCTTAAAAGACATCACAGGGGCAAAAGCATGAGGAGGAAGGAATTTGAGCGCAGGGGAGAGGAGCTGTTATGACCAGACTAAAAGTCTTTCCCCATCCCTCTGCACAGCTCTGAGGCGAGGAGGGTAGAGACACTGGAAAAGGAGAACTGAAGCTGAGCCTAGGAAGAAGGGCAGGTGGTGGGGGAGAGAAGGTGTTTTCTTTTCCCCTTGTTTTTCATCATCCTACTCTATTTTTAATTGTCAACAAATTAAATTAATCTTACCCAAGTCAAGGTTTTTCCTGTGGTAGTAATGGGTAAGTGATCTCACAGTCCTTAGCTTGACCCACAGGTTTTTGCATCCTCTATTCTGTCCCTGTCCCTTTGAGGAGACACAGGCAGAGAGCAGCTGGGTGTGTCTGGAAACCAACCAAGCACATTCCACCATGAAAACAAAAAGATTGTTCATGATGCTTCAAAAGCCCTACTAACCAAGAAGATTTTTTCCTAAAATTACAATTGACTTGCATCTTCCTCCACATCGTAATTTTTAATACTCTTACACAACTTCAGAGTAGAAATATAGTCACAGTCAGCCTTTTTTCACATTGTGAACTGGTCCAATCAAAAGCATTAAATATGAAGAGGTTACAGAGAACATTTTTTTCAGGCACTAAATACTTTCAGATTATGGCTTCAGCTGTGAGACAGATTTTCAAATGCCTGACTACTTTCTTCTCAGGTGAATATAAACCCTCAAACTGAAGTGCTGGAGTGAAAACTGAACTGCAGCTTTTGCACATTTTACTCGTGTCAGTTACGGTAAGTAATTTATCTTGAAAAAGTCATAAAAAAGAAATACTACATAAAGTGAATGCTATGGCTGCAGATATATACTTGTGTATGAACCCTCTGAACATGCAGTTTCAGATCATATCTAAGGAGTGCAAAAATTCAGCGGTCCTGGATACAAAGGATCTGTTTCCCAAGAGATCTGGAGTCTAGCTCACACAGAACCTGACCTTTGGGAGAAAATTCTTCATAGTTTGAAGCATTTCAGAGGCAACAATACAAAGCACTCGGATTCAAAACACACTTAATAACAGATCCCTACTAGCTCCTTCTCAGCTCTTCAAACACACAAAAATCCCACAAAGCTTGTCCTCTCTCAAAAGCATGATTCAGCAACAAAACCCTGAGAAGTGGTGGCTGGGTGACAGACTCAAAAAGTGACACAAACAGAACTGCAAAAACATCCTCAAAAGGGATTATGGGAGCAAACAGTAACTGGAAGACTTTAGAGAACCAGGTTTCACGCAGACTTGACCAGGAGGCAGCAGCCCCAAGGACAACAGAGCTCTCAATCAAGTATTTATTTTCAAGGAAAACACAGTATTTGGGCG
>VZTE01000364.1:160990-304721 GCA_013397775.1 Eulacestoma nigropectus | reverse complement strand
AAAAAAAAAAACACCAAAAAAAAAGCAAACAAAAAAACCCCCTTGCAATTTATAGATCAATACCTACTGTCTCCCTGGGAAATTTATGTCATTATAAAATATAGTTGGTGTCTATTGTCAAGAATGACAGAAACCCAGATGTTATTCTACACTGTGTAAGTAAATGTAGATTTTCCAGACTGTTGCCTAAAGAAATTTTGGAACAACCACTATATCCATCATAAACATCAGCATATCCAGTCACTGCCACTGGAGACAATAATTAAGAGCTAACTATATGAGGAAGCATCCAGCTCTTTATTTACTCCATAATTTAAAATGTTACAGCTAAGATCATCATTATCTAATTTCCAAACAAGAAGACTTGCTCAAGCTGACTGACTCTGTTCAGAAAATTAGCCTGAGGTTTATCTTTGTCACCACAGCCCTCATAAGACAGCTACAGTAGTTAGCATCTGCCAGCTGATATTACGTGAAAATGTGGGGCAACAGCTCTTGTAAGCAGGCATTTGTGCTGTTTAACAGTGTACGAACAGCTTACAGAACAGCTGCCCTAGAGAGATTGAATAAAATGGGAGAGAAGCAGCTCAGTTTATGACAAAAGGATATCATGTTCGAAGTGCTGCTATTTCACCAAATAGTCACAGCACTGCAGGGTTGAGGGAAAGCCAGCAGATCTGTGTTCACTGTTTGAAAACTGGCAGAGCAAGATACACACAGAAAAGAGGTACATGTAATTCATAAACACAGCTCTTTGTGTTGGTAAAAAACTGATTGTGAAAATGTGAATGAAGGTCAATCTCAAATAATCTGATAGTTCAGTGTCAGCAAAGTGACAAAGCACAGAAAAAACAACCTGCACAAAGCAATCATCCCCCTGGCTTAGAGAAGCTGGTGATCTCCACTGGTTCTCCACAGCATGGTGCTACACTATTCCCATTTCACTCATACCTGTGTCCAGAAATAACCTCAGAAAGAAGATCCACCCATCAAGGTCTTTCCAGCCTTGCTCTGAGAAAGAAAACCAGAAAACCTGTTTTCATCTCTGGGTCAATTACAGATGCCTTACTGTGTCAGAGGCCTGTGTGCTCTTGTGCCACAGCACAGCTTGAATACACAGGGAGATCTGCTTCAAGCCTTGCATTTGCTCCCTTCAAAAAGCTCCACCCTAAGACAAACCTAGCTGCTCTTCTAGTCTGCCCACAAGGGCCAAAAGAGCCACAGGAAATCTGACATATGTGACATGATTTCCTTAAAACATTTTCCTTGGTAATTCAGCAGTGATCCTAAATGTTTACCTCATCCAGCCATCAACTACTGTCTTTGTTATTTCATGAACTGAAAAAAAATAAAATGAATCCATGGATAAAATATAATTCCTCTAGATCAGGTTCTTCTCCGTATAATATGAAGGAATGGAGGAGGGTGAACAATTCCAGCTACTACTGCTGTGTTTGATAGCAGACATTAATCATTTCAGTATATATTAAGAAATGCTGCACTGCCATATTATCAAAGAAATATGTCACCTCTCTGAGCAACCTACTTCAACCCTAAGGGTTTGCTCAGCTGCTCTGGAAAAGCTAAAATCGTGTATCCAAGTCAGTAGGACTTGAAAACCTGAACTGGAATAGAAATATCACTGACAACTTGAAGCTTGCGTAGAAAAAACTTTAATTTGTTTATTTAAAACTTTTTTTTTTTTTTTTTTTGAGTTCAGGGTTAGCATTCACTCTTAATACAAAGAGATGACTTTGATTTCAGAAATCTCTGCTGGGACCTGACAAATGTCCTGCACCAGTCAGTACTGAGGAGATCTCCTTGATGTCTTAGTCTACACCCAGCATAGCTCCGATGCAGAGGTACTGATGATACCTACATTTTCTCAAATTTAAGCAAGAGGAGACATTTGCCATGAATATTTGCCTTTTTTTTTTAAAAAACAGGCTGCACAGCTCTTCTTTGCAAGTGAAGTTTTGTTGGTTTGTGGCTTAAAACTGCCTCTGTTCATGGCACTGGTGCTTTGCAGGGACCCCATGAGAGGGGCAGAGGAAACGCTGGCCTGTGTCTCACTCAGGCAGTGTGAGGACAAGTGGATCTCAGCACTAAGTTTAAAATGCTGACTAACAGCCAAGTCTGGATGAATTTTGACAGCACATCAAGCTCATCGAGAGAGCGCAGCAATCCACCTCCACAACCTGTCCTCAAAACCGCGCTCCTAACAGGGCAGCACTGCCCAGATAAATTGAACCTCAGTCAAGATCAGTTACGCCAGCTCATCTTGCAGAAGCAGCACTCAATTTGCTCAGTAAATACTCAGCAGCAAGTTCAGTACAGTCAGCTTTAAGGTTGCCTTATATTTCACATTGCAAATACCGTGGCACTTCATCAACAACCCCGCTGCTCACACAGACAGAGCTTTCATGTTAGCGGTGTCCTGTCGATACTTCTCAAACTCCATTTTAGCATTTGGTAGGATACATTAAAGGCAAGTAAAAGCGAGTTCTTGAAACAAATTCTAGTCAAAGTCAGCTTCCTTAGCTGCCTGCCACTTTCAGGATAAATTAGTTCCTGCAGGGATTACCACCAGCACGAGCATCAGGCATCCACCCACACGGCACATTCAGCTCTTACTCTTTTAATTCATTAGTCCCTTCAGCTGGGTTAGAGGTTTCTACAACCTCTCTGGGGGCAAAAAAGAAAGCTTAGATGACTTCCTAACCTCTTTTAAAATCTTTAACAAGGCATTTAAAAATGCAACAGTCATTTCTTAACAATAGGGATTAGAAATTTTTCTTGTACTGAAATAACATTCAAGCCAGAGCTGACAATGTCTCTGAAAAGCTCTTCAAGCAGCAGTGGTAATGTATGCTAAACCTCAGGATTGTAAACCATTTAGATCATTAGATTATTTTAAATTACCCTCAAAAAGTTACAATGATGCTTGGAAAAAAAATTCCAGTAAATGAAAATCATTAACCGTGCCTGAAATGTCTTAATCTTAAATTATTTCTACTTCAATGTGGTGTTCCTACTGACACGTTATTAATTATTATTGCCAGCGTGTATTCTCAGTTTCTACAGTAAAAAGTTTCATTTCTTAATTAATCTCTCAGCAAAAGAGCATTCCTTGATAAAAGTTAAGTTTTGATACCTATCACACTTAATTTAAGACAATAAATCAGCTTTTCCTCTACACCGAATACTTCAAATGAGGCAAAAATATTTCCAGAAAATAGAAGTATCACACTTTGGTGAAAATAAGATTTCAAACGGGAAGTTTTTAAATGGTGCAGCTACCAAAATCATAAGAATGGATAAATTATGTTAGACCCAAAAACCTGATCATTCACTCCATTATCTACCTCTAACCATTGCTGGAAAAAGATGAACAGCAGAAAAACACAAAAATCAGAAGTAGTGCAACAAACCTTCTTTCCTAACAAGTTATTAATCCATGAGAATGTTTCCCACGCGACAATTTAATTTCTTTGATGGCTTCTAGTGTGGTCAGTAATTTTATCTGGCTCTTCCCCTGATTCACCAGCTACTTTGTTTTTTTTTTGTTCCAGAGAAAGCCAGAACATTCCTAAGGCATTATGTCCCCTTGGGGGGGGGGAAAAAAAAAAAAAAAGCCACAGTGGCACTTTTCCAATGCATCACATTCACTTGTCGCCTACTAATTTTATCCCTTGTGAAAGTTTGTTGACACATTTAGCGCAGAATCCGCCCACTCTGACCACTCCCAAGCTCCCCGGTCCTCCGGGAGCACTGTGGGCAGCGCAGCTTTGACGCCTCCTCACAGTCCCTGGAGTTCCTCTGCAATTAAAGCCACAAATTACCCTGTGCAGTCGTCTTCATAGAGCGTAGGAGGTGTAAAACACTCTTGATTTCCCTCTGGAAGCTACCTGTGTCATACGGCACAGCACAGTCCCCATGGGCTGCCGGCGGGCACGGGGTGACATTAACTGCGTGAGAGGAGATGCACATATGGAGCGAAAACTCCAGCATCACTTACTGCTCTCTGGGGAAAATGTCGAGCTGGGGACCAGACTGTGAATCTCCTGACTCGATTTCTTCTGGCTGTTACTAAAGCCTTTGTGTTTTTCCAGCCTGGAGCCTTTCCATCCTGCCATTGACAGCTTCACCTTTCCCTTACACCAGTGGGATCCTGGAGGGAGTGTGGGGTGGGATGAGGAGGAAGAAGGGCAGATTTGCTTCAAGGGTGGGAACCAAATGCTTGATTCATGAGCTAGTAGTGTAAATAAGAACTTTTCTCACTGCCTCTGAAGATCATTTTAGCCAGAGCCTCTAGATCCAGAACCTGGAGCCAGGATTTAAAATATTTTGCCTGTAAAGCACACTGACATCACGGCAAGACAATGAAAGTTTTAACTGCTACAAAGAAAACCAAAGCAATGGGGCTGTGTGAAACCAAGTCAGTCACAATCTAACCCTTCTCAACTCTATCACAAAGGCTTACAACAACGTGGAGCAATCTTTGTCAGTGCCTGTTTTCTACCATTGGACCATGCAGCCTTGCTCAAAACCTGTTCCTAAATGAATAAAAAATCAGCTGCAGAAAGTGGGAAATCTGACAGCACTTGTCTGATCCTCACAAAGGAATTGGACTGTGAGAAGGAAAGCTTGACAGAGAAATAAAATGCTACAACACCACAAGAAAGGAAAACGAAATAAACAGGGCGCCCATGCAGTAAATTCCCAAAATGAGATCCTTCCAAAGCATAAACAATCCCATTGCTTTTAGCTTTTGGCAGTGTGCTGGCATTAATGCCTTTCCTGCTCGGGTCTGAGACCTAAGCAGTCTACTTTGCTTGCAGAACCTGTCCCATATGGTGGGACCAAACAAAGCACTGAGAGCTCATTGCTCTCGCCATAAACAAAGCTTCGGTGGAGGTCAATAGAAATCTCAATGGGAAACAAATGTTCCAATGATGAGGCAGCTGCTGCAGGATCGTATCTCGCAGCCAGTGACAAAGAGAAGGAAGGTAAATGCTTTCCACCTCAATTCTCTTTTTCGTATCTTCACCTACGGGGGAGTGCATGAAAAATGTATTTTGAAGCACGTCAAAGCAGGAAAAATTCTATTTGCCACCAATAGATGAATTATCTCTGAAAAGTGAGCTTAACTAAGTCAAGATACACATCAGACCTTACATGCTGTTACTGAGAATATGACTACAGCAATGCAAGAAAGTAATGAGTTGTCTCAATAAAGCTGAATTTGCTGGCTTTGTGAATCAGCAGAAAACACACAGCAGCTCAAATTCATCTCGCGGTTGCGTGCAGACCTGCATGCTCTTGTTTATGGGTACATATAAAAACCTGGAATCAGGCTGAGTTCCTCTTCATCATACTCACCTATAAATGACAAACTGTGTCAGTTAAGGATCCACATAGTTTCAGCAGTTGCTCTGAGTCTCTGTAGTTCAGACAAGGTCAAAATAATAAAATCAATTTACGCCACTTGAAACCTGGGCTTCTCCAATACTTTCTGTAGCCTTCACAGGGCTGTAAAGGCAGAGAGGAGCCCTTGGAGATCAAGCAAAGATCAACAGAGCTCCCCCAGCTTTTTCAGCCTTAAAAAGATAACTGGTCTCAGCTGTAATCTGTAACTGACACAGCTGAAAACTTCCTGTAATAAACCTTTTTTTTAAGTCTCTGCTGCCTCTTTGTTGCCTCCTCCATGGCTCACGGATTAGGAACCAACGACCTACATAACTCAGCTCCATTTGTGAATGGAATGGGTTTTAGGATGTGGCTATCATTTGATCTGTATCACACAGGCCGAAACAATTTTGCACAGTGACAACTTGCAACTCAGAAAATTTCCAAACATGACAGTCAAAGCTGGGGGGTCTGAACCCATGGTCTTAGTAACGATTAGCACTTGACCATGTCACAGTTCCCATTAGATGCTTAATAGACTTTTAATAACTATTATGATAAAATGCAGCAACATAATTGAATGGGATTTGAGCAATTCAGTTATTAATGCAGTTATTTGCGTTGTCATATACTCACTGATTGCAGGTAAGAGTTCTGTATTAAGACAAAAAGCACTCTGGAAATCAATAGCTCAAGACAAATTACCAACAAGTCTTTTGCTGTTCTCAAAACTATCTGTGTGCAAACTTTTAAAGCCTCAGTTTTCTGCCTACATTTTACAAGTCCTCAGTTAATCCATACAGGTTAGCAAAGTATGGATACATGCACACATTTGTGGTAGGGAACCTCAAAGCATCTTTATCTGCACATCAGGTGTTTCCCTCTTAATCATTCTAACAAAACACATCATAAAGTTTTCTCCTGTAATCTACCTATTCACTACTTTAACTGACTAATCAAGCTGAGGCATGATGAGACAGGCACTTTCATTCTTCATAATTTTGTGTGGTTTATTTATTTTAGAGGACAGTCAGTGGAGGGACTGCATAAAGAGGATGTTGGAACCAGACTCTGCACGTTTGCAGTGAGCTGAGATAATCTCTGCAGACTACTTTATCTGATGCCTCACAGCTTTTTGTTCACGGTAGTACACAGATGGAAACCTTAGTAGTGCAGAAAGAAAAGGAAGCACTAGAAGCATAATAAATGTGACAAAAAGTCGTTGCTTGTTTTCCTTGAAGAGGGACAAAGATGATAAAAGCAGCAGCAGCAGCAATGCAAGACCCTTTCTCCCTACCCGCACACGAAGCACCGTAACCAAAACCAAACTCAGTGTGAAAAATTTTGTCCTTCCCAGGTGACAATGCATAGGCTTAGTTTTCAGATTCCAGCTATAAAAATTCTCTTGGCTTTCTAGATACCAGTATTACATGTGCTCCTTACTACATCGCATTCAAACCTGAAGCTATTCCTCTCACATTTGGGTGCCCTGTGCGAGCTGTCTTACAGAGATTTAACATTTTAAGGACTATCTGTCTTCCCCTCTGACAGCTCACAAGAGCTGCATTTTTACGTTAAATACCCAGAAACTGAGGCATGAAAGATTATCACCACATCTCATCCAGCAGGTGTCAGACACCTCTATCCTAGGATAGAATCAGCCATGAAGAAGTGGCAATCTCTTTTCAACAATAAAACAAGAGATAGAAAATAGTGAACATGGATGGAGGCATCCCACTTTCAGCTACCTGGGGTAGGGCATATGAACCCCAAATCCAATGTTTATGTGGCCCACTATTTCTATGTCAGAATGCAGCTGTATATTACTGGCTTTTTTACCTCACCCTGATAAACTTCATATGTAGTGATTCTGTCAGATTGCTGGAATGAGATTTCCCCCAATCCTCATTCCCATGGTATATGCTGATCTCTTACATTTTCTGGTACCTTTTGAAGAGACTGAGTTTAACTCAAATCACAAACCAGTTGGGTCAGCCTTTTTGATTCAGGGCCTGATCAGTCCCAAAGTACGCCAACTCCAGTCTATATGCTACATAAATTGGTATTTTATTTCTAGTAGCTATATATTAATGAAACCAGGACTGAAATTCATGATTTCATCTGTGACTCTTTCTGCTCACACATTTTAACTAATATGACAAAAATTCACAATGGATAAATTATGCTGCCTAATTTGAAGTTCTAAATCTTTATGTGATTTGGATAATTTAGCTTGCATTAAACAATTTGGAAAGCAGAAAGTACTGACATGAAAAATAATTGGAACAAAGAGAAAGGCAAAATAAAAGAGCAGAAATGAGGGCTAATGAAAGACAATTAAATATATGGCAATCTGGAATAAAGAATTCCAATACTAATTTTGAAAGATTGCTCTGGAGAACACAACTGGAATAAACAATTGCTTTTACTGAAAAGGCTACACAGCTTTGGCTGGTTTCTTTGCAGTTTAATTAATTATTAGTACAAAACCATTTGCAGCTATCTGACATTTCAATCTAAGTGAGACACAAAAATATGAAAACTGGAGTCAAGGGGAACATACATTTTCCCAGTTTTAACGACAAACATCAGTAATTATCTGACTGAATACCAGGAGCTGAAAGTAGTGATGGTAATTTTCTCTGAAACTGGCTATTTCCTCTTCTTGGGGTGATTTGCAGACAATTAATCAGAGGAGAAACTATGCTCATTGTGAAGGGCAGCCTGACATGAGCAAGTAAATGTGTTCAGTGTGTTCCACCTCTACAGGGTTGCAGAAAATAACCTGTCCCGGGAAAATGGCATTTTTTCAGCTACACACATGGGAACGATACAATGCCATTTAGACTAAATTGTAGCATTTGTCTATGAAATCCATTCAGCTTGTATTTATATTTGATTCTTTATCCCATGGTTTGAATAGAAATTATAATACACTTTGAAGATCTGTACTGCTGAAAAACTTTAAAAAGGAATGTATCTAAAGATAATTTTGTTTCTGTACACTAAAAGAAAATAGAGAGGAACTGCTATTTATTACTTCTGATGAAAATGTATAAAATACTGGAATTTTCATACAAGCAAATTTAGCAGCCTTTTCATATGCATTCAGGCAACAAGATACAAATTAAATTTACGTTTCTGAACTCTATTTGTTACATGAATAAATATGGATTAGTGGATTGAGTCAGGATAAGCTTATTCTATTACAGTTGTATTTGTCTGAGATTATTTACAGTGTTCTACATTTCCCCCGATGGATTTGTTTGGGTGGGTTTTTTTTCCTTCTTGTTCATTCCAGGATGTCTGCATTTAGTCAGAGGTGTCTACTTTTTTTGCAGCTCTTTTTTTTTTCTTTCTTTCCTAACAGAATTTATATTTTTCACACGTTACCGAAAAATATTTTAAATGTGTGACTCAAATAGTCACAAAATTATTTGTTTGGAGGAAAACCGAGAGCAAAACAATAGTGCGTGGTTTTTTTAAACCGTGGCGATCGCTTATTTTGCTGCAGCAGTTGAAAATTCGCTTGCACCATGGAGCAGATGGCCACGCGATTGTCCCACCCACTTCCTTAAATCTCTGCATTTTGGGAACGAAGTCCATTTGTGCTCCCGTATCCGTCCTTAGCTCCCGTATCCCTCCCACTCAACAGCAAACTGCAGAGGCACTTCCAGACTTGCCCACCAGCGACAGCTTTGCCAGTGAACAACACATTGGAGGATCAGCAGCTCCTTAGAGGTAGGTGCTAATAGCCAGACCACCAACTCAAATATCACCACCTCCACTCCACAAACACACCAACATCTTGCTTTCCATCCTTTCGCACAGCGCCTGGGGCGGGGGTGAGCATTGCCTTAGGGCAGAGCTTATCACTCTGTGTGGGAGATCAAGTCTGTCTTTTCCTTCCTCTCAGGTCTAGGTTTATGCAAATCCCCCCCTCCCAAGCAGTTTACAGATGGAGGGTTGAATGAACCAACAGTATCCTTGGAAGCAGAAGATTTAAAAAACAACAACAAAAAAAACAGCAAACCATGTTCAACAAGCTTCTTTCTCATTTCTTACAAGGCTCCATCACTGAGGCTTCTTTCCTGAGCCAGAACTCGCAACACTCTCCAGAAAATGTTTAAATCCTTTGGCACTAAAATGAAAGTAGACCTCTAAGTTCATACGCTTCTGTGTTCTCTCAAGTGGGGGTTAGGAAAGAGGCAAAAAGATCATTCTGCCAAACTAATTTCTTAATCCTTGCCTGTTGTAGTAATCTAGGATTATAAAATTTCCAGTGAGGGAGCAGTGAGTGTCCTCTGTGTGCCTGGAAGGTTTATAGAACACCATAGATGCTAAAAGAAACTAAGAGATCCTCGTCTTTTGAAAAACTTCTGTGTGATTCAGTCTGGCCAATGCTGAAGAGAGAAAGTATTTTTCTTTTCTCCATCATCCAGTTTTATATTCAGAAAGCATACACGACGTTTGTGATTTTTAAATAAATCATTAATATGCACACTTTATTTCCGCTGCCTTTACAACGTTATTTGGATTAAGTGATACTAAATAAAACTGAAGTCTCTCTGTAAGGAAAGAGATATTGATAATTCAGTTATCCTAAGATTTTGTAAAGTTATTTTAAGTCTGGTCAAAAATATTCTGCATCATTTCATGCTAATTATTTCAACAGCAAGTCTTGCAGATGTCACACGTCCAGAATTTCGCAACAGGCATCTAGGAAAAAAAATATATATAGCAGCTAAATAAATGCATCACAGGAAAGTGAACTGAAGAAAATATCATGTATTTTCTATTCACCCAAAATTTCAGTGAAGCCAAGATGATGGCAAAAATACTCTTTCTTCATTCATGATGATCTGCTAAGTAGTGCTACTAAAAATGTAGAGAGATTCTTCCATATTCAAATAGGAAGAAGCCAGCTGCCGACTGTCACTGATGCTACTGCCAAGCAATGAGACTTTCCAGACTTAAAAAGATGATCCTACTCATAATCTTGCCCATTGCTCTTGGTCCTTTCACCATGCTATGGATAAACTCCATCCTTTACATGCTTTGCCAGCAAAGTCTGGTTTTGGTGGTCTAGCTTGAGTAGTCTGGCTTTGCACTGAAAGGGTTCAGTGCACTGGGAGAATCAGGAAACCTGGAATGCTGTGTTGCTGCTGTTCCTCCATGCCTCAGCAGTCTTAGGACTGTGTTAATTCCGAATTTATTTTGCATTCATGTCCATGACAATATTAGGCATACCCAGTTTTTGGTCTACTAATTATTACCCATTTCTTTGTTCTGTGTCTTCATCTTGATGGAGGGAGCCAACCTTGTCAGTGTGGAGTGTTTCTCCTTCATGAAACAAATCCATAAGCATCCCAGTATAAGACACCACCCCATCTGACAAGTCTCCTGAGAGTTCCCTAAAATGGAGAAGGTTGGGGTTTTTTTGTCCTCATTACCTGAAAATCCCAGATGTAATCTAAATAGACATATTGCGGAAAATAAACACATTTTGGCAGTGCCTAGGCAATGTGTGTAATGAACAAAGACTTCAACATAATCTATAAAAATCTTATTGCCATCTTTAAAAAGGCCTCAAAAAATAGGAAAAAAATCCCAAACAGGTATCAAGCTGAAGCTGGAAAGATACAAATCAAGGCATACATGTTTCAAAGGACATGAGAAGGAAAACAAAAGCAAACAACTTAAACCCCAGCAATACCAAACCATGTTCCAGTGCCAGGCTGCAGGAAGGGGAGACAGACAGACAGGAGTGAAGCCTTTTTATCTGGGACTAAAGGGTGCCAGATGATCCAGTGAGATTTTTCTACATACGGCTTTTTAGGCAGAAAAGAAGCAGGAAGGGTGTAGTTCTAATTTCCTCAGGACACAACAGCCTTACAAGCTGAGAGGAATCCTTATTAAATATAATCTTAATGAATTCTATAGTTTTCTCTTTTTTTTTACTGCTTTAGTGCTGCAAATCCGTGCTTTTAGGTAAGCACATCCTTTTAATCGTGTTTCATGAAGCGGCTTCCTCAGAGCAAGAGCAAAGAAACTGTGTCGTTTCCATGGAAGCAGCAGCCCCCAAAACTATGGCACTGCAGTCTGTCTACACAGAACCCTAAAACACACAGCCTGGGGAACAGCATGAGAACAAGCCTGCACTTAACTTCTCCTGCCTGCCTGGCAGTATGGGAGAGCCAGAGGCCGAGGGATGTTCCAGCAGACATGTGAGGGATAGTGATGGCAGCCCTGGATGGGACAATTATGCTGTGGATGAGGTCTGGGAAAAGTTCAGTTCAGCTGCTGTACCACCAGGCTGTGCTCTCCTCAAGCTGTGCCTCTTGCAGCTACAGCTTGACAGCAGCTGTCCTCATACCTTGCTCACCCAAGTGCAATGAAATAAATTTTAGCAAATACTTTGCAGTTCTATAGCATTGCTTTGAAACTTTCTAAAGCCATAACATTCTTTCATTAGATCATGTTAAAAGATTTTAGCAGAGTTTCTTCAGTGAGGCTGTGTCCAGCCCACAGCTGGATAAACACATCATGCGATGGGTGAGCAACTGGCTCACGGGTCAGGCACAAAGGGTTACAGTGAATGGGGTGACACCAGACTGGTGATCTCTCACTGGTGGGGTTCCACAGGGCTCCATCCTCAGCCCTGTGCTCTTCAACAGCTTCATCAATGACCTGGACACAGGTCTGGAGGGGATACTGAGCAGGTTCATAGATGATACAAAACTGGCAGGAGCTGTTGACTCCCTCAAGGGCAGGGAGGCCCTGCAGAGACACCTGGACAAATGAGAGGACTGGGCAATCACCCAGTCATAGGAAGTTCAACAAGGGGAAGTGCCAGATTCTGCACCTGGGATGGGGCAACCCTGGATGTACAGACTGGGGAATGAGAGGCTGGAGACCTGGGGGTCCTGGTTGATGGCAAGTTGAACATGAGTCAGCAGTGCCCTGGCATCCACGAGGGCCAACCTGGGGGGACCCCCATCCTGGGGGGCATCAGGCACAGCATCACCAGCTGGGTGAGGGAGGGGATTGTCCTACTCTGCTCTGCACTGGGGAGGCCTCAGCTCGAGTGCTGGGGGCAGTTCCGGGTGCCACAATATAAGAAAGTCATTAAGCCATTAGAGAGTGTCCAAAGAAGGGCAATGAGGATGGTGAAGGGCCTTGAGGGGAAGCCATGTGAGGAGCGGCTGAGGTCACTTGGTCTGTTCAGCCTGGAGGAGACTGAGGAGAGACCTCAGTGCAGTTACAGCTTCCTCATGAGGGACAGCTGAGGGGCAGACACTGGTCTCTTCCCTGTGATGACCAGTGACAGGACCCGAAGGAATGGCCTGGAGTTGTGTCAGGGGAGGTTTAGGTTGGATAGCAGGAAAAGGTTCTTCACCCAGAGGGTGGCCGGGCACTGGAACAGTGCAGTGGTACCCAAGGCAGTGGTCACAGCACCAAGGCTGACAGAATCCATGAAGTATTTGGACAACGCTCTCAGGCACATGGTGTGACTTATGGACGGTGCTGGTCAGAGCCAGGAGTTGGACACAATTATCCTTGTGGGTCCCTTCCAACTCAGCGTATTCTATGATTCTGTGATTTTTGGGGGAGCAGTCATTTCGCAGATTTAATACAAGTTCTACACTTACAGTATATTAACTGAGCTGAATTGCTACTGGGAAGTTAAACATATTACAGGAGATGCTTTGCAGAGTGAAACAGCAGTAAAAAAGAAGCTATTTTGCTGAGATGATGCATTTTATTTCATAGTCAGAAACATATTAAAGTATGTAGAGCATATAAAAGTAAGTGTTGAAATTTCATCTAGGATAGTTTCAATTTAAGATAAAGCACCCAATTTTTTAGACCTCTTCTCAAACAGAAAAAAAACCCCAAATGCATCGAAATGTAAAAGAAAAAGGACTATTCTATAACCTGAAGGGCAGCGTGAAGGGCACAAAGATCCTTTAAGCCAACAACCTGCTCTACAGAAATGCTCCCAGATCATCTTGATGCAGTTCAGTGAAGAACCTCCTAGAAACACAGAGCAAAATCTCAGAAAGTATTAAATATATATATGCATATATTTATATTCAAGCCATGGAAGGATATCAGAGAACATCAGCCAGGAGTCTGATCTATTGCTTTCTAAAGGGACTACATTACAGAGGACTCTGCTCCCAAAAACATCTTATTTAGTTATTTATCGTGGTGGTATCTCAGAGACAGTACTCCCAATGTCGTGCAAGTCATCTTTGAACACTATTAGGACTGTAAAACTCTCAAAAAACCCCAGACATCCTCCTTTTTTATCTTCCCAGTAACATCATGGATTGTACTTCCATACAGAACAGAGACACTGAAATCTACCTTCAGTTTTACAGATTTCAGAGCAGCTGGTGTCTAAAGGAAAGGGGTTTTATGAAAGGGTCTTCATATCAGAGTTCACCAGTAAGCCACTGAAATGCATAACTTCCCACACAGATTTCCACATTTTAGGGCATGCTGTAACATGCCAGTTGATGAGTTGTTAATTTTGAGGCTGGTGAAGCTCCTGCTCAGCTCTTAAAAGGAGCTGCTGAACAAAGCAAGCAGTTCCCATCTGCCTTCAAGCCAAATGTTTTCAGCAATCACAGAATACTCTGAGCTGAAAGGGACCCACAAGGATCATCAGGTCCAACTCACATAAATGGCCCCACAACCTTGGCATAATTAACACCATGCTTTAATCATCTGAGCTAATCTCAGTCACAGTGCAGCTCAAGTTCATAAGCCTGGCTTGGTACTCAGCTAAGCTTAGTATAAACTTGGATAGGAAAGCCTATTCCTGTTTATGGCTTTAGTTTCCTGAAATTTGCACCCTATCACACCTTACATAATGCATCACAAAGTGTAGAACAACATTGCAACAAGGGCAGGGAGAATCTGTGATATCCTTGCTGAAGTTCTCAAACAGCAGAGAAATGAAGGAAAAACACTGTCATTTTCTCTCAAGGAACAAAAAAATATCAGAAATTTTAAGAAAGGGCTTGTCACTCTTTACTACAAGGGTTATGGGTGTTTAATGTGACCTTTTTAACAGGATTCTTTGCACATCAGTAGAATCAGGTATTTACAAAGATAAAACATACAGACACACGAAGGACTTTACATCACTCTAAACCGGGAAATTCTGCTTCTGACTGCAGGAATCCATAAAGTGTTTTTATCTTCTCTTGTGCCAGTCAGAAGCAATGTCAGATCCTAGCAGTTGGATGACAAATTTCCTTATCCTGCAACTATTGTGCCATTGCAGTTCATTTGGAGGACTTTACCTCAAGGGTGCTGTCTCTCAGCGTCGCAGTTTAACAATCACTAAACTTTACATCCATTTCCATTAAGTCTGTGCAGCGAGTTTCCAAAGAGGAGTTGTCATAGACCAGAACGCCTGCTAACTTGCAGTCTAAAACCCATTAAGACAACTTAGACATAAGCTGCAGACTATCAGCTTTCCAGAGGCAGGGAACTAATTTATTTTTTTTCCCCCCACGGTGGAAAGAGCCTGTCTCTCACAGTCACCACAGTTAAAAGAGAGTCTCTTCAGCAATTTAGTGGAAGTGGGCTAGGGGATCACAGAGAAGAGCCATGGACATTCCTGTATCTAACACACTATTCCAAGCTTTTAGTTAGTAGCTGAAATCACAGGCACACATCTGTATATTTTTCTACAGCGTCTGCAATTTTCTGGTATCTTTACTGTCATTCAGGAAAAAAAACAAAACACTTGCACCAGTAGTGTGTGCATCTTGGGTGGCTTATCTTTCAGTAATTTCAGCATACCTTATTCAGTTTGTGTTTCTCACATCCTCCCAGCACCGCACTCTCTCTCACAGGAATTTCCAGCACAGATCCAGCCCTCAAAACATCTTCAGAAGTTTCTGTCTGCCTGTGGATAAAGCTGGATACTGAGGATGCATAGTTTTATATTTGTATTGGCATCACTGGAAATTTACATTTCTAAATAAGGCTCCTGTGTGTCAGTAACATTTTTTCCCGGTAATTGCTGGTCTATTAAAAAAAAAAAAAAAAAAGCTGTAATTATACTTGTGCACTCAACGTGCCTTTCCTAATTAAAAACTAGGCAACTACATATCTTGTTCATTACAAGTTCAAATGTGCTTGCTTATAATTCTTGATTGACTAGAACTGAGAAGTGAAAGCATGTGAAACAGGAGTTTTATTTCTTTTTCCAAAATAAAGCCGGAGTGACAAGTCATTAACTGAATACATACTAATTACTTTTGAAGCACCCATACTCCACACTGTTTCTCAGGTGTTCTGAAAATCTGCAAGTGACTGATAGCCAAACCCTGGTTTCAGTTGTTTCTTCCCTATTGCAAAGGAGCTACTCTTTGACATGATTAGAAGCCTCTTTGTCTGCAAGTTACAGAAACCCAGGCTTTCACAGATTTAGAAGCTTTTCAAGAAAAAAAAAAAGGGGTCAAACAGCAAATGTCAGTCATTGTGACACCACAGCTACAGGGTTCCAGTGAAACAATGGGCTCCACAAAAATAAAATAAATCCCATGCGAGCTGCATTCAGTGAAAATGCACATCTAAAGAGACCATACTGGAAATCTCTGAACAGTAATTGTTCTCCCATTAACAGCTGGATACATCTTTTATTCATGCATGATATTATTTCACATTGCTAAGATAAATTTTTATAAACAGCAGAATTTCTTGTCTGCAAAGAACCAGATTTTTCTAATATCTTACATTAGGAAAGCAGGAGGTGAAGGGAGCTATTAATGAGTCTTCTTTGTTCCAGGTAAAGAGTTATACATGGGGCAGAAAAGGAAGGAATTGACTATAGTGCTCTAGCTACACAGGAGATACCATCTTCTAAATGATGACCCCTTTCAGCTTTCTGGAATTCCTTTTTCCAGTTACCAGTAGTGCTGTTGGCACAAGCAGTGATTTACAAACAGCCTCCCCAAGGAGACTTTGACTGCATTTCACTAATATTGGGCTACAGCTCAAAAGAGAGACTGTCAAGTGAGTGCACTGCCATGGAATTTATGACAGATGAAATGTAGAACTTGAGAGCACAGGGAGTTACAGAACATGTGTTCCATCCCAAATCCCAAAAGCTGGCCCTTTAGTACTGACACTGAAGTGCCAAACTTCCAAACACGAGACAAGCTTCCTTTTTCGTGCCATAAATTCCCCAAAATCTGCTTTCACCATTATTTCCACAGCATAAAAGTCAGCTCTGAATTCAGCAGCGCATACAAACCACACTTTGGACAAACACACACCCACCCTCAGTCTCATATTGCACACATAACCTCAGCTGCTAAACCTGCACACCATAAACTCCCAGCTACTGGGCACAACAGAATTCCAGCATGGATGCAACATAAATTGTATCCTGGGCATGCATAAGGCTGGTAATGCACAACACACATCCCGTGACAAGTCAGCAACTCTCTTGAAGTACAAAATAGTTACATTCAGCATACAGAAATGGAGATATCAATGGAGATATCAGTTCCTTTCCTCACTCCTTAATTTAATCCAAGGCTTCTGAGCCATCCTGCATCTCATCCTCTCAGTAACTACAGTGTTCTATTTGCATTTCTATGGCAGGCAATCTGCACACTAAAACCTACTCCACTTTTAGAGAGGCAACTCTAATTCTACCTCTAAACAGAGCAAATAATTTGCGACAAATAGCTCCCTTCATTAGAAACAGTTAGACCTCAAAAACTTATTTTTATATAAATTGGCGCTTCTTTCTTTTTGCTTGTAGATTTAAAACAAATCAAATGTATCTTGCCGATTATTACGAGGCTCATTATTTAAGCTGCTGTAATAAAAGTCACGGTAAAATTGATTTGGCAAGATTAATTTCAAAATACCATTCCTAGTATGATAACAGCATCTCATTCCATCTCTTGTAGCACCAATATTTATCATGTGCTGCTGAAATTTTCAAATAAATTGAAAATGCTGTACCTCTACCTGTCAGTCCTTTCAATGGCACAGTCAGATAGATATCAAATGAAAAAAAAAGGTACTATCCTAGAGAGGTGACTCTATCACTGCTTTGACCTCACTACATGGAAAAATATTTCTGTGTTGGATTACCATAGGAAACACAGCACTGCTGCTGTTGGGATAGTGCAGTAGCATTCCTGATGTCAGGCATTCATGTCCTGCTCCACTCCACTAAATCACTGGACAAATCAGCGTGGGACTTCTGGAATGCAGGGCCATAATGGTACAAGCAAAGTAAATAAATCACACACAATAAACCCTGGGAGAGGTTCCAGAAAACATCATTCAAATCATCCTGAGCAAACATTGCACGTCCAAAAGTGTTCCCTGAGAATGAAGAATCCTTGAAAGTGATCCCAAGCCTTCTTGGCCAGATTTGCATAGAAAAGTTTTGGGAATTAGGGGAGAGGGGAGGCATTACAAGGATGGCTTCTGCAAGAAGGTTTCCCTGTGTCTGACAGAGCCAATGTCAGCTGGCTCCAAGACAGACCTGCCACTGGCCAGGGCTGAGCCCATCAGGGATGGTGATAGTGCCTCTCTGATAACATATTTAAGAAGGAGACAGAGTTACCGTGCAAAAGCAATTGCAGCCAGAGATGAGAGGAGTGAGAATATGTGAGAGGAACAGCTCTGAAGGCACCAAGGTCAAAGAAGGCAGGGTAGGAGGTGCTCCAGGTGCCAGAGCTGAGATTCTCCTGTAGCCCGTGGTGAAGAGCATGGTGGCAGGACTTGTAATCACACAGGGAACCCATGCTGGAGCAGTCTGTTCCCAAAGAACTGCATGCCATGGAAAGGGACTCATGCTGGAGCAGTTCATGAGGACCTGTAGCCTGTGGGAAGGACTCACTTAGGAGAAGTTTGTGGAGGACTGTCTCCCATGGGAGGAACCCCACTCTGGAGAAGTCCTGTCCCTGTGAAGGAAGGAGCAGCAAAAACATGAATGAACTGATCACAACTCTTTTTCCCCATTCCTCCACAGCCCTGGAGAGGAAGAGAGAGAAAATTCAGGAGTGAAATTAAGCCTGGGAATAAGGGAAGGGTGGGGGGAAGATGTTTTTAAGATTTGGGGTTTTTTCTCATTGCCCTACTCTGATTTGATTGGTAACAAATTCATTTCCTCCCGTCATGTCTGGTTTGTCCATGACACTAACTGGTGACTGATATCTTCCTGCAAAGTCAGAAGAAAGGTTCAGCTTTTCAAGGACCCCCTGGAGATGGGGGAAGATTTGTTTTCAGACCTTTTGATTTAAACCTGCCTGACCCAACAGAACTGTCTATTCTTTCTAAAAGTAGTTATCTTGTTCCAGCTTATTAGTTTGTGTTTGTTATAATAAAACAAGGACAAGAGACTGGGAGCTACTTTGAGCACTCTGGCACATCAGCCATGCAGGGAAGTTGAGGCTGTTCTGCCTCAAGGCCCTGGCTGACTCCAGGTTCCACGCAAATGCCTCGCTAAACAACCATTTTGTCTTTCAACACATAAAAATTGGAGGATCTAAATCAATAGCTGGAGCGTACAATGGATGCAGAGCAGCTGTGGTTTTTAACAACGAGTACAGCCATGCGGGCTCCAAAATGAGCAGCTGCAGGGGGAGAAGCAGCAGGGGAGGGGAAATCCTGCCAAGGCAAACCAGTAGGTCACAGGACCTCAGCAGTAAGCGTGGGAGGAGCAGGGAGCATTTTAAACAACAGGATTTTTTTTTCCCTCGAGATCTATTTTGGAAGTAGCAGAAGGAGTCATTGCATTTAATGTTAAAGTAATCCCCTTTAAGCCTGAAGTGCTTATGTCTCTGTGAGCACAGCATTCTGCTGGCATTGTAAGGGACCAGAGGAGAAGAAGAGGCCATGTAAAAACAGCACCATTTTCAGAAGAGAGCTCATCAGACAGGTATCAATGTCTGCTTTCTGGCAGCTGTCTATTACAGGGCTCTTAAGTACTGTATTTTGTACAATTGGATAGAGTATAGAGAAAGTGCCACCTGATGTCTACTTACACTTGGCAATGGTTTAGTAAAGTTGAAAATTGTACTAAACTATGGGTTTAGCCTTGGAGGCTGCAAGGTGAAGCACGGTGCTCTCAATAGAGCAGGGGCCCAGAGAATGGAAGTCATTAAAGGAGTGGTGGGGGAGGGAAACGAACACAAAACCCCACAGATTTTTAGTAGCTCTTTACATGCCAGTGGGCAAAGAAGCACATCAACACTGTGTGCTGAGCTGCACAGCTCTTCCAGGTGGTCATCTGCACAAAACCAGCCAAACAAGCCCTGGTACAGTATGATGGAGTATGTTGTACTGTCCCCCTTGCTTGAGAAAGCCCAAGGCTGTATGATGCAAACTCCATCTCACCCTTATCAAGGAAGGACCAGACGCAATCAGCTTAAATTTGGAATGGGAGAACTGCAGATAACTCTGGTCCGATGTATATATTCATTTAAATACTACAGGAAGCATAAATCACAAGAGATCTGCTATCATACATGGCAGCAGGTGAGCTGCAACAACCTTTTGCTTCCTTTGGTCTAAAAGCTGATATTCCAATTCAGGGTACTCTTCTTCTCCCCCACCAAGATCCAGATCTTTAAGCCAGTGTACCAATTCTCTGCTCAATAACACTTCTACACTCTTATCAACCCATCATTGTCACTGCCAATAAAATACCAATTTAGAAAGGGGACAATTATGTGGTTCTGTGTAGGAACAGTATAATAATATATCTCAACAGCAATAATCATTGTTATCTGTACTTGACAAGTGCAACATCCAAACTTGAAAATGAACCAGCCTCTTAAAGAATAAAGCTTTTGCCAACAAAAATATGCTTTCTCCAGAACTTAAATACCAGCTAGAAGCAAGGAAGAGCACCTGTTTATGCACAACGCTAACGTCCAAGCAGGTGCTCTGCCTGATGTCATTTTCCATTAAAACCTAGTCCAAGGCCTAGTGAAATCAATGGGAGTTCTATAGTTGATTTCAGTAGGGTTTGAAATATGCCCTTGCACTGTATTGACTGTTTGTTGTACATGCTGTGCAATAAATACTTCTTGTTACATTTAAAAATGTATTCAGAAAAGAATACTCTAATACAAAGAGGTAACTTTTTGTTTACAGAAAGCAAAATTTAAGATATAACTTGCAGGTATCAGACTAGACACAGAGAATTAAACTTTGTCCCTTCAGGGAGAAGGAGCTCAGCTCTGTGAACAGCTGCCTTTAGCAGCAAAAGCCCCACCTGGAAACACAGTTATGGATGTCTGTAATCCTTACTGGCTTTATGGATGATGCAGGTCCTTAAACCATCACCTGGGCTTTTCAGGTTGCAGATGTGTGTTAACCAAGAGTGTGCTGGGTGTGGGTACAGGCACATCTGCTCTTCTGCCATTCTGCACTGACATCAACTCGTCATATCCAACCTGACAGCACAAGCTCTTCCGAGGTGGGCTCGGGAGGCAGGAATACTGATGACAGGTTTGTTTATAGCCATGCTTATCAGACATATGTTCCTCTATCACACAAGCTGTAAGGAGATTATGCAGAGAGTGCTTCTGACAGAAGCAGGTGTCTCAGCACTGCTCCTCACTGTGAGCAGCCGAGGCCATGAGACACTAATAAAGTCTGAGCACCCTTGGAAACACTCTCCCATTTCCAACCTGGAAACCTATCAGGCGTCTGAGGATCACCAGCTGGTGACTGCTGGCCCAGTGGGTGAGCCACCCTTGCCTCCTTAGTGGTACCATCAAAAATCAGGTCCCATTTTCATCTTACGTGCTAATAGAAAATGAAAATAAACTAGAAACTAAATATAAGCATGCTCTTACTAATGAAGGAAGACTTGAACATTTGAAAAATTGATACCCTTTTGCCCTTTTAGTTGTGATTAATGACTAAGGAGTTTTATCAGTCCAATCTATTTTGACCAACATTAAACAGGAAAATTCTTTTTTTTTGGCAAAGAGAATATCATCCATAACACTCCTTACTTAGCCTTCCACTCTTGGATCATCCATGTCTTTCTTATCTTCTCCCCCTTGTGTCATGATTCTTTGTACTAAGCTGAACAGTAACCACTTTTTTTTTTAATCAGAAATTACACTCTTTTAATCAGACTTCCAAAGAAAGTGCATCTAGCAGAATACTTAATTCCATTACGTGTCTATTTCTTACAATCTCATATTAAGACATCTTAAACACTTTCACATCTTAAAACTAACTATGAAAAGGACTAGGAGTTGTCTAAATTAAAAGAAAAAAAGGGGGAAATAAAGGATGTTTGCATCACTGGCCAGGTGTTATTTTTGCAGAACCTGCCTCGGCAATTGGAGTTAGTGCTGCAGAAACTTTCCTGCCTTAATTATTCTGGAACAACCTCCTTCGCAACCAGGTAAAACCAAAATTCAAGACTATGTAGCCTTCTTCTGGATATTTGTATTTAATAAAATGCCTAACTAGGCAGGTTCAAGAAATATCCCAAAACTCTGCAAGTGCCTCTGTTCAGGTTATTGCTGCTAGTAGGCATCAATTCGTAAAAAGCACCAATTTTTTCAACCCTTTACTGAAAAGAGTGGTTTGTATCACAAACATTATTGGTTTATGACACTATTAAAATAATCAAAAGTCCTAAAATTCATACGCATTACAGAAGAACATTATCTGGCTCATAAACCCACTACACATGCAATGCCACAGCCCAGATAAACACCTTGGATGAAATATCTCACCACCAGCCGTTCGACAATCAACAATAATCCACAATCAGTACAAATTACTCCTGCTCTTTTAGCACTGCCAGTCGTGCGTAATGACCTAATTATTCTTAGCAGACAGGCAGTTACAGAATCACAACCATCTTCCCACTTGGATCGGGGTGTAGGTGTGCAGGCTTAACCTCTGCAGGGAGAATCTGAAAGCAGAAAGGTTTCTCTAAAGCTGATGATGAAAACACTAATTTAAAATTTGCAGCTTCACCGCAGCAACAGCCTTCAGACCCACTCCCAGATTCTGTTACATTGTGAAAGAGTGGAGTCTTGCAGGCCAGCAGGTCAACAACCAAATGCATTTTTTTCTGCTTAAGCAGAAACCAATAGGAATAATTTGAAGTATTTAAATCTCATCTTCATTTGCAAGAATTGCTTGCAGGTGGATGCAGACCTCAGAATAATAAATCAATTCAGTTCTAGCACAAGGCCAAACAGGATTTTCACTGCCTAGAACAGAAAGCTTAAAGCTCATTCAGGTGGCTAAAACCAACCCATACTCCAGCACTGATGTCAAAATAGTCCTTCACTAATTCCTTAAGGGACCAGTATTCAATCCCACCCTCGGGCTCAAATACTCTTTTAAAAATAAGATAATCCCAGAACAGGATAACATTAATGCTTTATACACATAAGGTCCTTCCAGGAAGCACAATGAGTTTCAGCAAACCTCAGTGCCTCTTAAGTATCAACAGATGAGAAAATGAGGATGAGGACACTGAGCAAATGAGAGGGTTTTATGAATGACATCTTTATGCTGAATGTTGAAATTTCTGTTGTGAGCTGTTAACTTCCTCTACATTTCCAATGTGCTGTGAATCTTCAGTGGTAACAAACTCCACACCTCCTGATCATTGTGAAAAGGTCCTGTCTTTAAACCCCCCCCCCCCCCCCGCCTTGCCAATTTAAATGCAATGCTACACAAACATGAACTGCTACCTTAAAATAAATGAGGATGTACAAAGAGATAATAACAAAGAGATGGAAATCAGATACCTGTTGATGGAAATCAGAAACCTACAGTTTCTGCTCCTTAACATGTGCATCTTGGGTAGTATGGTTTAAAATCAACTACATAAGCACTTTGAATATACAGTGGGCTATTAAAAGATATGGAAAATTCAAGAGACGTCTACCCCTTCTGTCAGCACCCACATAAAAGTCATATCTTCAAATTTAGACTGCTCAGCACTATTTATTCAGCAGACACGGGCCTTTTGGCTACAGTCCCTGGGAAGCAGCTGCACTATATATCTATGAATGATGGGCAGGTCTATCTTGGTGCATCTGAAAGCCAACTGATGGTTTTTATCAGCAGTCCTATCAAACTCACCAAGGTGAGAGAGTCTACTGAGAGCCTAGGGTATTCTAAAGCCAAAAAGAAAATTAATTTCAGCCAGTAGCGCATTAACCACATCTTTGAAGGACTCAGAAAATTCCTAACAATGATTCCTAATTGAAGCTGCCAACAGAGTGAATTAATTGTTCAGCTGGACCCTCATGGTCTTCTGTTTGTTAGCTCTTGAAACACTTTTTCTTATTTATTCCTACTTATCACTGTCCCCTAGGGTCTTAAGAAGTTGCTCTGGAGGGGAAAAAAGCATCTAAACCTTGGTGAAATGCATTTCCTTTTCCATAAAAACACTTCCTTTCCAAGTTATCTGAAGTGAAAATCCTCCCGTGTACAGGCTTCAGGGAAGGACCAAAGTCAAAACTAACATCTGTGGAAAGAAAGCAGCTGGAAATGACCAACAGAAATATAATATAAATCACACTGAGTAAACTGAATAAAAATTTTGGAGGAAAACACTTCTAGCATTTGATTCTGCATTATTGACCTTTGTAGATTAAAAAAAGAAAAATAAAAAAAAAAAAAATGGTAGGATTTATCATTTCCCTGCTCTTATTTCAACTACTCTCCTTATCCTGAGTGAGCTATAAAAGGACACACATGGAGGGAAAAGCTCTCATCCTGCCATACTGTTTTTCCAGTATGATTTGATTAGATTCATAGTGCGTGACCAAAAAGAGCTCGTTGTAAACAGCTGATTGGGTTTTAAAGCAGTGGATAATCAGTTGGGTAAATTACCACTCATTGTCTTTAGGACTCAGGAATTCTCCGAATGCGAGCCCGTGTTCCCGCTCAGCTGCTTCCATGAGGCTCTCCCTGGTGTTGTATGGAGCAGAGCTGTGGACCTTGAAGGAGGTAAATGAGTATCGACTTGCAGTGATAGAGATGACACGTCTTGGGAGGATCCCTAATGTTAGCAGCAGACAGAAATTGAGAGGTAATGACACCAGAAGCATGCTGTGAATAAAATGCAGTTGCAGGCTGCCACGAGAGAACTAGAAGTGCTGCTGAGTGGGAGGTGAATGCATCCCACCTTTCATAAAATAGGGAAGAAAAGTCCTTTCTCTATAAAACTTCTCCAGCTGGGCACAGTAAAAACATAGCCATTGAATCATGGAATCACTTAGGCTGGAATAGATCTTTAATATCACTAACCATTAACTGCCAAGCCCCCACTACACCCTGTCCCGAAGCACACATCTGTGGATCTTTTAAAGTTCTCACACTTCTACTCCACAGGATAAGGTCTCCTTTTTTCCAAGTGCAGGACCCAGCACTTGGCCTTGTTGAACCTCATACAACAGGCCTCAACCCATGATCCAGCCGGTCCACATCCCTCTGCCAAGCCTTCCTGCCCTCCAGCAGATCAACACCCCGGCCCTACTTAGTGCCATCTGCAAACTGACTGAGGGTGCCCTCGCTCCTCTTGTCCAGGTTGTTGATGAAGATATTAAACAGGACTGACACCAATACTGAGCCCTTGGGAACACCACTCGTGACTGGCCACCAGCTGGATTTAACTCCATTCTCCAACATTCCTTGGGCCCAGCCACCCATGCAGTTTGCTACCCATCCAACAGTACGCCCATCCCAAGCCGTGTGAAGCCAGTTTCTCCAGGAGAATGCTGTGGGAAACTGTGTCAGAGGCTTTGCTACAGGTAGACAACATCCACAGCCTTTCCTTCATCCGCTGAGAGAGTCGCCTTGTCATAGGAGACCATATGGTCAAGCAGGACCTGCCTTTTATGAACTCATGGAGGCTGGGCCTGATCCCCAGGGTTGTCCTGCATGTGCTGTGGGATGGCACTCAAGATGACCTGATCTGTGACCTTCCCTGGCACCGAGTTCAGACTGACGGGCCTGTAGCTCCCCAGGTCCTCCTTCCAGCCCTTCTTGTAAACGGGTGTGACATTTTCTGACTTCCAGCCCCCTGGGCCTCCCTGGTTAGCCAGGCCTGCTGGTGAGTGATTGGAAGTGGCTTGGTGAGCTCTTCTGCCAAATCCCTCAGAAACCCTGGGTGGATCCCATCCCGCCCCATAGACTCCCTTGTGTCTAAGTGGGGTAGCAGGTCCCTGACCATTTCCCCTTGGATTATGGGGGCTTCATTCTGCTCCTCAACCCTGTCTTTCAGCTCACGGGGCTGGGTACCTGGAGAACAACTGGTCTTATAATTGAAGACTGGTGCAAGACTTTCATTCATACAATATTAAAAACAAAAACATCAAATATGATTTACTGAAGTTAGAGATTAGAAGACTGAAGTTACAAAGATACTCAAAGAAATTATTGAGGAAGTGGTGTTTTAGCCATCTAAAACATCATACAACATTATATAAAAAGATGGATTTGTCAAGAACAATCTGTATCAATCCTTTTTGTGATCTGACAGGGCTGCAGGAAATAGTTGCACCTTTTCCTAACTATACTGTGTTTTTAAGACAGCAGAAATCACATTACGTAACCAAACCAGGTAAAATAAACATAGCCAATAACTTTTCAACCTTTTCTCGCTTAGGGATCAACAACTATTTTGCAGAAGGGGTATGAGCACTCTGTAAACTTTACAAATATAAAATTAATGATTTACGGAGCCTGTTGCAAACTCTTTAGAAGCAATGGATGCTGTGTCTGCCCAAGACCCCACAGAATACAAGTGTGTGATGACAGAGTAGTCAGTGCAAGTCTGAGTATCAACAATTTTATGTCAAATCAAGGGGTTATTTCAACCTAGGAGTGTGTTCGAGGTTTATACCTGTTCAAAACTTCCATTATTAACCTGGATATCAAAACAAGGAGGCTCTGTGCAGGTCACCAAGATCTTTGCAAGCATTTGTGCCACTGGTTCAGAATTCTTAGTGATTTTGACAGAGAAATAGCTTAACAACAATACTAAAAAAAAATCATGTCACACAAGCTGCAAACTGAATACAGGCCCACAGTGTGATACTGTTCCAAAAGAAAGATAAAAAAAAAAAAAATTCACCCTGAAACAATGCCAAGAGAAACATCACTATAGTTTCCAATTCTATTTTTCCCATTCCATTTTTTTACTGCTTAAAAATCTGTTCTTCACCCGTTTATTTTCTAACAGCTTTCACACAGCGAAGAACCATCCTTCCTTCCTTAGAACTTGGCATAGAGTTTGGATAAAAATTAGTAATTTTCATCAGTTCATTCCAGGCTGAATTCTGCACCAATTCTTGCTTTCATTTCATTTGTCCCAGTGTTTTTGAACCCCATTATCAATACCATGTTTTATTTTTCGTTTATTCACCTGCAGCTTTAGAAGACAGGTCTTTAGGAGCAGCCCAGAGTAACAAGTTTATGCTCTAACATCTTTTCATTACATCCCTGCACCTCATCCTGAGTCAACACAGCACACTGGCATCAGAAGCTGCAGGTAAAGATTACTGGCAACAATTAAATCACCATTTCAGTGAAAAGAAGCTTATTCTATTCTTACTTCTCAGGTGTTTTTTGCTATCTCCATAGATGGTTTATCCACAGGTCAGGAATTACATTCCCAATCTAGCTGATGTTTTTATAAAAAGAACCACAAAAGGGACAAAACAATTAATTATTTTATGATCCTTGAAATAGGATGCATGTATATCTTCTGTCAGAAAACAATAAAAGGAAAGACTGACTCCTCACTAACATTTACTTTAAATTTTATGGTCTGTGTATAAAAACAGAGACTGGTATTCACAAGCAGAGCTTTTCCTCTAGGGTTTTATTATGATAAAAGATATTACCTTCTGCTTCTTAGGTCTATCCCTCAGTGTACAGAAGTAGCTGCTGGAACCAAGAGAAATGAGAGATGCAGTTTGGATGACTGAGGCCTCTCTATCTCTTTCCACTCCCTCCCTCCTCCACTCAACATTCCTCTCCTTCCCCCGGCTTCTTTTTCATGCAGTGGTGTTTGATGGAGCAGCAGATTAGAAACACTTTCCATCTCTATCTTTTTATACTTGTCCAGGTTGTCACCATTAAAAAGTGCAGCTTCAATGCTACTGTTAAACCTTGGATAAAGCTCCGATGTAAATATTTCACGCTGAAAATTTGTCATTGTCAGGTTGCTGTACTTATAAGTCAACTCCCAATATCATAGAAGAAGCAGAACTGTCATCTCTTTCACAATCTTGTTAAGGATTTCCTGCATGTTCCTGGAAGAGAGAAACACCACGGCTACAAAACTGGTTTCTGCATTTCCCTGTAAAATAAAATCAAATAGACTTCTACGACCAAAGAATCACCCTTTAATTGAATTATGGTATACACCCATGAACTTTTTTTTGCTTGGGCACCTGCCTTATTTATCCTTGCATTTGTCCTAATGAGAAGTTAACAGTACTTTGATCCAAAGACCTTTAAAAGGTGGGTTTTTTTCCTTTCTGGATTATATTTTATAAATACTATCTTTCTTAAGAATTATTATGAAACAACACACATACCTAGATGCAATCACATATCTAGATGACATGCACAGCAGGACATTTGTATGTATTTGCCACTTCTTTGATGTTGCCAATATGATAATTGAACTTGAACAAATAAGAGGCCATAATGAAGAGGTCGGCAAGACATCCCCGTGATCAGAATGTTTGACAGTCTATATACCACACGCTGTCTAAACTGGAAACTGAAAGCTACAAAAGTGCAACTGCTTTCTGCTGTGACTGCCAAAAGAGAAAAGATTGCTGCCTTAACAACCCAGTGTGCCCGGATAGTCCATGGAAATCTTGTTAAACTGAAGAGAAATAACATTGTGAAAATTGCAAACCAAGGTTGTGTTGACACGGAATCATAGAATCATTTAGGGTGGAAAAGACCCTTGAAATTGTCCACTCTAACTGCTGCCCCAACAACGTCAAGTGATGGTAGGAAAAGTGAATTTCCACAGCTCCCACCAGCTTCTGGGCCTTGAGGAGTCAAGCTGAGCTGGACTTGCTTTAGGCCATATGCAAATTATGAGAAAAAAATTGTTTATTCATCTTCTCTGCCATGGTGAAATGCTCCTCAACATCATTCAATCATTAACAAAAAACTACCAAAATCCATCTGAAACCTCTGAAATTCATAGAGATTCTTGTAATACTGAATAGAATTTTGTTACCAACTGTGCATTGCCTATTAAAAATGTGGCTCTCTTTGCATTAAAAGCAATGATAACAACTATGGCATTAAAAATCAGAGAGTTTCAGGATGACATCACACACCTTCACCACCACACAGATTTAGAGAAAATTGTATTCTAAATAAAACAAAACAACCACTAAAATTTGCCAAAGAACTATAAGGACAGATATAGTCCATGCATTTTATATACTTACCTTCATACCCTAATTTTTTCAAAAACTTGCAAACATTGCTAGTTGACAGATAAAGATGATAATTACCCTCCTCTATCAAGTTAAGATTATTAATTTTCCTGAAATTTATTCCCGACCATAACATGCCCGCACTCTTGACACCACTACCTTCAACTGACTACTGTTGTATTGTCTACAATACAACAGACAATTGTAATGCTAAAGAACCAACCGCAGCATGTAAAAATGTGGTTTTTTAACATTTTCCTCATTCCAAATGCTTCGTACCATCTTAGGACTTTCCTAGAAAGAAACAATACTTGAAATTATTCCCAATGATTTTGGGTCTAACTTTTGGGTAATAAAATTTTTGGGAAAATATAAAACATTTAGGCCTATTTAGTCGTTCTGATAACTGAACACGTTTTCTGTGGCAATAATAATATTGGAACTAGGAAAAAAGGGATGTTTTATCCATTTAGCAACAGAATCAATAAATGTAGGTTGGTCGGCTGAAGTGTAATTCCAAAATACACACACATGTTCATTTTGTCTCAGCAGATCACTTTGCTTCTAAAATAAACTTAAAAGCATCCAAGATAAAATTAAATTTTAGGATTATGTAAAGAAGATTTTTCCTTACAAAGCCTTGTTTCAAACCTACAAGGAATGAAGTCTTTAAACGCCGTAGAGTCACAAAATATCCTGAGTTGGAAGGGACCCACAAGAATCATTGAGTCCAACTCCTGACCCTGCACAGGACCATTGTCAAGAATCACACTGTGTGCCTGAGAGCATTGTCCAAACACTTCTTGGACTCTGTCAGGCTTGATGCTGTGACCACTTTCCTGGGGAGCCTGTCCCAGTGTTCAACCATCCCTTGGGTGAAGAACCTTTTCCTGATATCCAACCTGAACCTCCCCTGACACAGCTTCAGGCCGTTCCCTCGGGTCCTGTCAATGGTCACCTCAGAGAAGAGATCATTGTCTGCCCCTCTGCTTTCCCTCACAAGGAAGTTATAACTGCAATGAAGTCTCCCCTCAGTCTCCTCTTCTCCAGGCTGAACAGACCAAGTGACCTCAGCTGCTCCTCACATTTTGTGGGGTTTGTATTGTTTAGCAAGAATTTAGTTACCATATTGCACCACAATGAATTGATAATCCATTGCCATTCCGGAAATCCATTTTCAGTTGAGTTACTACTCAGGGAAAAAAGCGTCCATATCACTTGGTGGCAAAACACTTGCAAACAGAGTTGTTTTATCCAAAAAAGTAAGAATATAACCAGTATGATGTCAAACAAAATGACTTTTTGGAGAAAGAAAAAATTCCCTTTCCTTTTATGTAGCTCTATTTAAATGTGTTTAGTTTACAGAGAAATAATTCCCTTTCTGTGGCAGTTCAACAGCCAGCTTAATTTCATTTTTTCTACTATGAACATCACTGCTGTTTAATTTATTAAGCAGATAGTTTCTAGAGAGCACACACACTCTGGGAACAAAGAGAAAGATAATCTAGGCATTTACTCAAAGAAACACTCGCATATTTATCCTTGATGCATTAAATAAATCAGTCCTAACTCCCAGAGAAATCCATTTTGTAGTCTCCACTTCCATTTTATATTAACACTGTTTTCTTAAGGAATATATTCAAAGATATTCCTGTTTGGCTTCTGTGCCCCACAGCAGTGGCAAACCAACCTTCTTCCCCATGGAGCTAAGGTTGGGATAAGCATCCTTTGATAGAAATTCCATAACTGAGCCCTCTATGACAAGGGTGAGTCTTCCCAATTAGTGGATAGTCCAGTAACTCCAACAGAAAGAAATTGCTGCCTCTCTCTGGCATGAAGACCAGAGATTACCTTGTTGATGAAGTCCTTGCACAAGCCCCAAAAGCCTTGTGTTCAGAACAAAACAAAGCATCAAAACTCGTGCACCAATGAAATGAAATAATAATAATTACCAAATAACGAACTTTCACTGATTTTCTCACAATGGTTTTCTTCTCACATTCATTTTTCCCCTACTCCAGCAGTGTCCGTGAAGCATGTTAGAGACAATTGAACTTCAAAAGAGTGGACTGAATGTTGTTTCTTGATTTCTCTGATCTGCGGTCTTGAGCGAATTATTACAAAACCCTGTATGTTTTTATAATTCTGCTGCTCACCTTTTTTACTCCTGCAATTTTACAGCATCTGCTTTAATTCCTCAGTGAGCCAACAGGTCAAGGAATATCAGTTGCTACCACTCCTGCTCTTATTATCAATATATTCCAGATTACAGAGCGCAGCTGTTAATACTGTTGAAATCAAAGAAGCGTAAGTGAAGCTGTATCAAGAGCCTTCTGAGTTTATTTCTCCATTTAAAAATATAGGTTTTTTCATAAGAGTGTACTGCTTAAATAGTAAATATTCAGTTAGCTCAGCATGACCAATAGTGACTGTATGAGGGTAGTGCAAACACCTAGTAACTTACCCCAAAATAATCTTCTGGGTCCAGCAGTGACACTTTAATATCCCTGAAGTGATTTCTTTTTTTAAAATTTTCTCCCTTGCACTGTCCAGTAGGATGCATGTTTATTTGCTTTTTTGGTTTTGGTTTTTATTTACCTTTTTTTCACTCTGAAATCCTGTGGCAGGGAGTTCCATATGCAATTACATATTGTATGAGGAACCAACCACCCATTAAATGACTCCCACTGTTTCTTATGCAGGGACAACCAAACAATTCTTTGTTATTTAGCCCCTTTGATCCCCTCATGACTCCTTGAACCCTTTATTGCATCACAACTGCTTCTACAACCCCTTCTTATCTCATTTTTCATCCTATGGAAGCCTTTTCTCAGCCTTTTGACCACATTTGACACTCTTTTTGACTCTTCCATGATTCTACAATGTCCAGCTTCAGACGGAAGACTCAGAATTCCATGTAGTTTTCAAGGTGCAGCTGAACCACAGATTTACACAGTGGCCTAATAATGATCTCTGGTTTGTATACCATTCCTTTTTTATTAATTCCAAGCCTCAATTCACTTTTCTTGACTGAAACAAGATAGTAAAATCAATGCTTTCGTTTAGGACAACACCAAGATCTTGTTCTTGAGCAGTATCTTGTTCTTCAGCCTGTTCAAAGCCCATCATTATATTTAAGATACTTTTGCCTCCAGAATACATCATCTAGATTGAATTTCATCTGCCATTTTATCTCCCAGTTAGGCAAGATCAATCTACCTCTGCTAGAAATGCTAAAGTAACCCTTATCTCATTCCATAGGCTGTCCCCACTGGGAAGGAAATTCCCTGTCTGGCACCAACCTTATCTCCCTGACCGAACCAGCAAGTCCTAGGATGGGAGATAATACTGATCTGAAGATCTCAGCCCGTAAAGGTGGATGGTGGTGCAGCATCTGATGCATTAAAACTCCCAAATGGTCCTGCTACTAAAGCTGATGGCACTAGGGAATTCTATCAAGCTAGCTTGAAGCAGCAGGCTTTCCATCCTATGGAAAGATTTTTATCCCATCTAGGTTAAAAGCAAGTCTTGAAATATTGTCAAATCCATTCTGCAGAATGGAAACTGCAGTTCTTCAGCAGCTGTACTGATGTTGAATCAATAGTACCTACACATGGCTCTACACACAAAGATACCACTGGCACAACTGGGTTTTTTCCTTTCAGAAGATGCAAGGAGCAGTAGTTCACTGTTTGATCAGTATTTGCCAACAGATCGTTGAACTTCTATTTTTCTTTACTCCAGTTTTAATCCAATATAGCATCCTAAAAGTAATGGTTACTTTATATTTGCTTTTTTGTATAAGGATACAATAATGGAAGCAGCTCACTGATTTTCTCACAATGTTTTTCTTCTCACACTTATTTTTCCCCTACTCCAGCAGTATCAGTCAAGCATGTTAGAGACAATTGCAGTCCAAACACTTCAAAAAAGTGGACTGAATATTGTTGCTTGATTCCTCTGATCTGCAGCCTTGAGCAAATTATTGCAACAGCCCTGTATAATGTTTTCAACAGGGAATTTTTTTATTATATTTTAGACATTGTAAGAATCATTCAAGATAGAGGCCCTTGATCAAAGAGCACTTTATAAATATAAGTACTTTAATTTTAAATTGATTTCTCTCTCATAAAGCTTACTGTAATTGGTGAAAGTGCACCACTGTGAAGGCAGACCAGTTTCTCTGAGAGTATTTCTTCTTATTTATTCTAAGCTTATAACAATGTCTAGATAGATTATCTGCCAAAGACTTTAAAAACTTCCTCCTCTCCCTCCTCAAAGAAACCCCCACAGTCATGAGCAATACAAGATAGTGTTTACTATGAATATAATTAACTAGGCCTAAATTAAACCAAGCCTTACGCTTCTATTTCTACGAGGTTGGATCCTCTTTCCATCCTAAAATTCCTACTCCTTTTGTTAGTGAATAAGTTCAGCTCCTCAGAGTGGTGCCTGTGGAGCTTGGGATAGCTTCCATCCACCATTCAAACCCTTCAGAACAGTCTCCAACAAATACAGAATGAAATTCATATGCAGCAAGTCCTCTAAAACAGCAGAGATACACAAATCCTCAAATCCCATTCCCAGTGCTTACACTCTGCACCCTTATATGTGTCATCTGACACTGTAAATTAGGACACAGTGAGCATGTCCCACATCTCCTTACCCCTTGAGCACAGTTTGTTTCCTGAGATAAATTATGAAGTCTGGCCTTCGTAAATGTGTCTAGCTCAGGTGATAATGAAATGAACACTGTCAGAAATCAGTGATTAACATGTATATTTAAATACTGGAAAGTTTTATTTTTCTTAAGCTGCAGCTGAGCAGAGCTGTTGACAGTACAAGCCACATTCTCAATGTCCCATGTAAGTGCAGAATTAGTGAGTCAGGAAAGCTATTTTCTGCAGTGCACTGTGCACTAAATCTATCCCTTCTAATCTCAACAATAAACTCAGTGACTTAAAAAAAGCCAGTAGAGTCCAAGCCAGGCAGAATGGTTCTTACTTTAGGTGCTAGAAGAGGACTGTTTAGTTTTCCTTTGATTGCTCAGTCCACTCCCTCATTTCTGCACTCACCTCCTCCTCTGAATTCAGAAATGTGCTTGTCTCCTAGAGATTCCAGGAGAATTTCAAGTGCAAGGATTTTCAGTGCAACAGCCTGAAAAACTAACACCTACTAACCTCAGGATGATTTGGTACTTTGTTTGAAATAGAGACAAGAGGAAACCTTGAGCAAAGTGAACATGAAGCAGAACATATGTTGAACTGTAAATGATACAGCTAACAAGGCTGCTAATTTTGTTATCAGGAAACTGAAGAAATGATGTACCTTCCTCATAAAACTGGAGACATGCTCCTCACACTGCTCACCTCCCTCAGCAGGCAAACCCTTGCTTTCCAAGACTCACACAAGCCTTCCTGCTGTAAGTATACATGAAAGAGCAACTAATACTTTCATTTTGTGCCTCAGTCCAGGCCTAGGCACATTATTTTAAGGAAGATTCTGTGCCTTCCTACAAGTCCATTTTTAAGCACCATTGTGTAACCTTGTTGTGGCCTCTTTTCAGAGATACAAAAGCAATGATGCACCTTCATCTTTCCTTATGTTAAGGTCCCACACCTCAATTGTCTCATGTTCTGTGCTCAGATTTGGAAGGATGCTTCCTCTCCTTTACATGCTGTGAGGAACAAAAACAGGGGTGAAGTATGGAAATATTAACAGTACAGATACCTAAATTCAGGTGCCAGTAGGATATTTATCAGCCATCTAAATGATTACCCCTCATCACACTGAATCCTTCTCTACTTCATACTTGACTGCTTTCTTTGAGGCCCAAAAGTAGTCAGAAAAATAAGAACAGGGAACAATTTTGTGGAAAAGCTCCACCAGTGCTGCCCACAGCTTGCCCTTTCAAGCAGTTTGGGAACATGCTTGATCCCACAGCTGCATAAAACGAATCCTATGTGTCTTTCACAACCTCTTATCCCAAGATTTACCGTTCAGCAGGCTCGTGGGCAATTTTTCACCCAAGTCATAAAGTACCTTTTCTGCTTCCCAAGTGAATGGTGACAACCACTGGAAAAAATATAAAATAAAGTGAATAACTAATAGTAAAACACGCGTAGCAATTGCTCCAAGACATGTATGACTACAGATATTCACTGATTTTAGTTTTTCCCATTAGGTCTGTAGCCTACCTAATTTTATACAAAGGCATTTAATCTAATGTACCTATACTTTGGCAACTGCATCAAATTTCAGAGTACAACTATCCAGCTATTACTATTTTTATTTTTTTGGCATAACTGATGGGTGGACTTTAGACCTTATTCTGATGTACTGAAGAGAAAATCATTTCTACATGTATGACCTTGATCCCAAATTCTACTTCTCTGCTGTTACTCACAGCTGCCGATCAAAAGTTTAGATGAACAGCACTTTCCTTAGAGCTTGATTGCAATTTGGGTTTTTATTTCAGTTTATCTGGCTAAAGTCTAGTTAACCCTGATGAATTAATCTTTATAAAATCAAGTTCAGTAGCAGTAAGGCAAGTGAATTGTCTATGAAGTTATGAGACTTGTCAACATGACTATTACAGAGAAATACAACTGTATACATTTATGCTCCTATGAATATGATTTCAGCTGGCGAATGAATGGAAGTCATTTCTCACAGGGAACATTTAAAGGATAGTAAAGGAGAACTGTGGGCTAAACCCTGAACATCTTTCCTCATATTTAAGCCATAAAGGGGCCCAACAATACAGTAGAACTATTCGAATGGGCAATAAATTTGTGCCAGCTTTTGCAGGGCAAGCCTGTGCATTCGCATTCAGGGCCAGCACCCTCGCACTCACAGTGATCTAAAAACATGTCACGTGCTAAGTGACAGACCATATGCTCTGCCTGGAATAGGATCTTTGGCTTGCACAGAGGACTTGAATTAATGCATCAAGTAGGTGACAAGCTTTTAAACTGATGTATACACCAAACTTCTCATAACCAAGCTGTCTTCGTCAATTATGTTATCTGAAAAAGTCCCCCAGACAAATGTAACTTTCCTTATTAAGCCCAGCAGAAAGGCTACAGCCTGCTGCAGACAATTGCCTGTGTTTTTTAAAAGGCTATTTCCATCAAACACAGCTAAGTAATTTGGATCAGTGTTGCTGGCAATACCTGTAAAAAACCTGAGAAATTCTTAATAGTGTTTATGAAACCTTGCAGAAACCAAGGAACTGTGTGTATCAGCTTACGTGGCAGAGTTGAAGTCATCTGTTTGCTAGAGATGCAAATCTCAAGTAAACAAATGATCAAGAGATCATTTTCATGAGGTAGGGAAATATTTACCTGCTTACACTCTTTGGGCTGCAGCAAACAGGGAGCTAAAAATAAAACCCAGGGAGATCTGAACACACTCGGAAAAGCTGCATGAAAGAGAACAAATGGTACAGATCAAAGCCTAAGGCACAGCTGACAAATGTGGGGAAGGACCTCTTTTTCCAAAGGTTGCACATGTCCTCAGAGAAGGCCCGTGGTAGCAATACCAATAAGAAAAAAGGAGGGAAAAGAAAAAAATAAGCAGGGGAGGGAGAGAAAGAAAGAAATCATCATGGGTGTGAGTTACCTAGAAATCCATGTGCCATTCAAGGCATAAGTGCTTTACTAAATGACAGCCAGCAGCTCACGGCATCATACATAACAAGCAGAGCCAAGATCCTGGTACTATTCAAGAAAAGTGTTAAGAGATATTTGCAAGGAAACCAGAAGCAATTTCGGAGTGCTGTCTAGCTAACACAAAAAAGGTGCTAAAAGCACTGGTTCTTCAGCTCAAACAGACTTACTGTCCCATAATAAAAAAGATTGCCTTCATGGGCTGCGCAAGGCATTGCTGGGGAGTTTTTCTGTTCTAATGCATGCATAGAAAGCAAACTATAAAAATGAAAGTGTGCTAAGAAAGGGCCTTTATGTGGCAGAGTGCTCCCATTATCCAGATGAATACTTGTAGGGCCAGTGATGGGCTAATGTTAAATGTCACCCTTACATTGGAGCTTTTGCCCTGACAGGAAATGTAGTTGTTGACTACCTCTCCATGAGATGTGTTTCTTGTGCAGAAACAGATGTGCAGGATACAAATCTTCAGAGCATTCCAAGAACTGAGATCAGCACTGAAAGCAGATCATTAAAATTTAGAATATTTGCAGATTTTTTTCCACTTTATATTTTAGTAGCCTTAAGGAATAAAAAAAAGGCAAAATGAATTTAATTAAATTCTTCCAAGAGCTTGATTACTTATTTTTAATAAAACCAGGTTCACCTATTAGATTGTATGCAGTCTTTATTTACTAAAGGGGAAAAGTAATAAAGTTACTGTCCCTATTGTCTACCTGAATCTATAATACCAAGATTATTTTTCAAGTACATAATTAAAATACCTTTTTTACTCCCTGCAAAAAACCAAGTTTGATCAAAAGAGAAATAATGAATTGCTGCCAGCTTTCAGATGGTTTTAGCATAGAATTTTGTCTTAAAGTTTTTAAGGAGCCTAGCAATTAGGCTCCATTATCATGATGATTAGAGCTTTGAATCATTATAATTACTTCTGTCTGCACAAATCACATATTAATAGAAATGACAATTGATGGCCATCTTTGGTAGCTGGCAGCTTGTAGTATTTTATTTAGATGGCAAAGAAAACAGTTACGAGGTCCAGTAATGAGATGTGTCAAAGGTGGAATTTCCTAATCCACTTAGGCATCTGGTGTCCCCAGTCCTCAAAGATGTGAATAGGCATTGCCAAACACTGATCCTTCTGAAACACAAAAATCACCTGGACTTTCAGCAGCAACCAAGGTCTCACCACACAGCAACATATTTTGCTATCTAAGCAACAACTTAGAAGTACCTTAAAGGAAGATACCCTCTTGAAGAAGATCAAAACCCTTTTTGGAGTGACAAAGTGCCATCCAACTGGAAGCCATATAACCCCTAAATCTATTTTTGGTGGTGGCAACTGGCCATGTCAGAGTCAGAATATTCTGTATCTGATGATTCACTAATAGATGGAGAATGTTTTCAATTTCACCAGGCTTCTAACATTAAACAACTCAAGCAAACAAACAAATGAAAAACCCAGAATAAACAAAAATACCCCAGTAGCTCCCACACAAAATAAGCTGTGCAACTTCTTCCCATCTTAAGGAAAAAAAAAAAAAAACAAAAAAAAACACCACAAAACCAAAAAACCCCCTTTATTTGAAAACTTCTTTGGAAGTCAAAATATTTTCAAACCCCAATCACAGTAACCTACACAGAATCACAATCACCCTCAGAACATTTATTCCCTCAGTTATCAACAATTCAGAGAATGAAGAAAGCTTCTTGTCATTCAAAGCAGGAGTAGTGCTTTGTTTGTCTTTTTGCCAACGAAATAAAAACAACAAATTAGGTGATTTTTTTACTCAATTTTACCTTCATTGCTGTTAATGAAGTGTCTTGAAAACCTGAAAGCTAAATACTCACATTGTCCACGAAATGAAAGCACGTATTATCAGAAATAATAGGTGCTGTGCTTGCCAGCTGTGGATGAATCAGAAATTACTTTGATTTGTTGCTCCTGGTAATAAATCTCCCCTCTTATATTTCCCAAGTCTTGCAAATGCCTCAATTTTCACATACCGTCTTGTAGAGTACATTTTCACTGAATTCAAGACAGCTGGTTGTATATTCTGAGGCCATACCTGCCTGTCTCTTTCAGCCTTTTCGAAATTAAATTAACCATGTTTAAATCGTGCTTACTGAGAAAACAGCCTCAGTCTAATCTTTATATTGACAGAGACTCAGTATTTTCTTCTTTATCCAAAACCTCTCCTCAAACATTTCCTTTTAGGCAGTCCCCATCTTCTTGATTTCTCATCCCACTTTAGCCATAAGGACACACTGGACTTCTCAAGAGTGAAATGAAACAGGGTTTTCAATCCCCAGATCATTACGAGATCACATGGAAGCAAAACATAATTGCACTTTCCTTCATGAAGTGATGATAAATTGGAATTCATACTTTTTTCAAGAGGGGGAAGAACAGGAGGAAGGAAAGACACGAAGGCACATTATCGTGAGTGGTAGTTGAGGATCTTCTAATTAATGTTGCAGGTCTCAATTTTCGGTTTTAATTGTGCCTCGCTTTACTTGCAAGTTGACCCTTATGATTCTGCCTCCAATAACTGCAACATATCAGTTGAAAAGCAGTTACAGAAAGCAGACCCTGATGCCTATTAATTAGATAATTAGTATTGCTGGGTTTTTATTCCCCCCAAACTCCCCAATGGGATTAACACCCTTCCAAGAGTCAGAAACCTCTCATGCCATGGAGATTTCTGTTTCACTCTTACCTATTTAGTCACTAATTACATTTTAATCACTGAAATTAGCCTCAAAAGCAAATATATAGCTTTATTCAGGGAAGCACTGATATCCTGGAATGCTTATTCCTTTACAACTGCAAAACACAGAACCTTTCCAGGTAAGATATTCTCTCTTTGTATTTGCACCAATAATGATGGCACTGCAAAAAGATGCAAGTGATACAAAAGTTTTCCCTCAATACTTTTATGTTCAAGCAACTCTTATGTAAAAGTGATGCACATATTAGGCTGCATAATCATTTGCCAACATTAAGCCTATATTTGACTTAAACATCTTTTTTTCCCCTTAGTTGATGGTAACACAGTCCCTGGGTCATGGTCAGTACCACCTTGACTATTATTAGAATCTGTAACTGGAAAAATCCTACACCCACCTTCATCATCCAGTTTGGAAAACTTTTTAAGATAGGTAATGGGAGGGGGAGAGGGGAGTATGATGAAGGAGTACACAGTAGACAGAGAAGAAAAGAAGGAAGAAAAAATGTCAGTAAAACAATTCGGAAAAAAGAAACCAAAATAAAACCCCTGCTTTTTTAGCAGCACTGAACTGTGACATACTTAAAATAGAAGCATGGATAATGTATTTTCATGGGTTTTTGACAGACGAGTCCCAGCTGAATGAAATCAAACAGTCGTTCTCCGAAAGAGCCCAACTTTATTTCACGTGTATTTTACATTTGAGAGAGAGAGACTAGATCCTGTTGTCATGCATCCTGATATCACAGTTTGGCCATTGACCTTTCTTTATTCCCCAGTTGTGCCATTTATGGAGTCAAAGAGACTCCAGAAATGAACTACCACAGTGAGTCACCTTGGCTGTGCTGCCACAGCCCAAACTGGAGTGCTGGAGTTGAGGTTCCCAGACCAGAAACTGAGCACAGCCTGGATCCTGAGAGGGAGACAGGAACTACCCTAGGCAGGTCCTCTTCAGATACAATTCTTGGGACATCACTCAGAATCCAGGCATTCTCTCTCACAGGTTCTGTTTCAAGCCTAGGACATAAATATTCTTCCCCTGAGTCCAGGTCTGTATATGAATGTTATTTATGATGCACTGAAAAGAATAACTACAGGAGAGAGAATTGTCTCTATGCAGATCGACTTTCCAAAATGTCTTTAAGATCCCACTGGAAAACATATATTGTTAGAAAAATTTACTTACCTTGTACTGCTAATAAGAGGTTTATAATTAAACCGGACAAAGCCATTGAAAAAGTACAGTAGGCAGAAATGCTGCCATTGCCAGAAGCAAAGAACACTTGAGCAGTCCTTTTTCCTGTCTAAATCCTTTGGCTGGTAATTAAACTGAAATTGAACATTAGTTTAGCTGGTTTTTTTTTTAATGATTCCTGTTCACGAATCCTACTGAGAACAGCATGCAAACTTTCATCTTTTTTCTGGGCAAATATGCCAGCAGGAAAAAAGCAAACAAACAGAAAACACTTCTATAACCTGACACCTTTTTAGACAAAATTGTGATGGCAAATTTATGCTTTACAGATACCCTGAAAATAAGGCAGTTCAAGGAAGAGGGGGGGAGGTGACACAGAATTGTTTCAATAAACTTTCAGTACACAGCTCATAGTCCAATACCCTGAATGAATCAATTTCTTTTCTGGGGAAGCTGACAGGAGAAAGACGCAGGCTAGGTACCATCAAAATTAATGAACCACGACTGGACACATAACTGCTAAGCAAATGGGACTATTATAACATCCTGGGAGGCTTGGTCTGTCCCAGTTCTGCTGCCTGCCCTTTCTCCCCTTATCATGCGGCAAGTGGCCCTCTGGGAATCACCATCTGAATAAAATAAATCATCAGTGTAGTGACAACAAATACTTATAAAAGTAAATCATTGGTTTGTATACAAACCATCAAAATGTTACTTCAGCAGAATACTGCCTTGGCAGATCTGGGCTCTGAAAAAATATGCAATTCCAAAACTGGGATTACCTATGTGATTTTAATTTGCCATCCTTATGGATCTGCTTCATGGGTAATAAATTGTCCCTCCACCAAAGCAGAACACACATAGTGCCCACAGGAAAGAAAGTAGCAGGGAGGAAAGTTTGAGTCCAGAAAAACTTTCCTGCTTCCAAAACCCACTTTCTACCATTAGCTGAAGGGCCACTGGAGGAGAAAAGCTGCTGTACAGACCAGCAGATTCATCCCAGAGGTCACCTCTGTCCCACAGAGATGATCCCTCTGCAATCTGATATCACCTTCTTAATTGTTTATTTTGGCCTCCTTCAGGTGTATTAAGCCCTTGCCCAATCCCATCCTATTTTGTTTTAGTGGATAACAGAGCAAATGGAAAAGGTAAAATGTACCTGGAGGCAGAACCCTCTACAATAGGTAAATAAAGGTTTTTATCATTCACAGCCTCACAGAGAGGCATGGGATACTAAGCATATTACAAGATATTGACAAATGAATAAACTTTTGAGAAAAATTTATTTTAGTCCAGCTATAAACTTACTGCTCAGGGTTCCAAAGCACATTAAGTAAAAAATACATAAACTCAAATAGGAATTCTAAAAGGTACTTCAAAATTATTCCAGGCACAGATAAAATGAAAAAATTAAAACAGCAATAAGCTTTTCCACCTGCTTTATTGGAAAGCTGTAATGTCAGGCGAAAAGACCCCTGACCTAAACTCAAAGTTTTAATTTCATTGGAATTCCAATGCTTACGTACTCTTTTTCTTTGCAGGTTGGAAGTAAATATCAGCCTGAGAGCTTTCCATGGCCAAAAAAACATCTGGGAATTTTGACTGGAAAGTAGTGAAACATTTTCTTCCAACTGGGAGCGGGGGAGATGTGTGTGAGTAGACCAGAGAGGTTTCAGAATTCAAAAGCCAGCATATTATCTCAATGTCCTATCTCAGGAGAAACTTAGGAAAGCCATACCCAATATTTCAGCCAAATTTCCTCGCTTACTTTTGTTTCCTGAGCAGTTTCGGAATGCACAATAAGCTTCTAGTAAGTGCTACTGAGCACGGCAAATGTATTTGTCCCAATTTTCATTTAGTTAAATATTCCCACTCAAAACACTGCCTAATTAAAATATCCATTATAATGCCATAATGACAAGTTAATGGAAAAAATCTCCTCTAGAACTCAATTAAATTATTTCTGTTAATAATTGGTGAAAAGCTGTAAAAAAAAAAAAAAAAAAAAAGCTGTTAATGCATACTTAAAACTCCATACAAGGTCATTGCTTCATAATATATGACAGGTTCAGCCTATTTCTGTGAGGGATCTAAAGGATCTGGAAATACCTCCTAGATAAAGCCATTTTCTGTGAACATGGACGTGTAACCATCAACTAAGTAATCTGAGGTACATCTCCACTTGGCTCCTGTATCACTTGATGGTTAAATATGTTTTAACAAGAAAATCCTGTTGCTGTAGTGCAGTCCAGGAAGAATCAAGGTCAATCATGTAATTCACTGTTCACTTACTGGAGGAGGAGGGGAAAAAAATTCGATAAAGTTGGTAAATGTAATGCACACAAAGAACACAAAATATCAAACTCTGAAAATATGTATTGCCTTGTGATTTTTCAGAGTATGTAATACCTTAGGTTATCTTATTTACACAGTTCAGTGAGGGCTTCCTGTGGGCCTAAAAAGAGCAAAAAAAATTACCTCATTGCGTGCATTCCAGATGAAAATATTACATTTTAGTGGGATAAGGATTCTGCTCTTGACTTTCAAAAGGTCTTTCCTTGAGATCACATTTTATTCACATTTAAAGGTCAGAACCTACACTGATACATTGGATACCTTTTTCAAATGATAGTGAGAGTCCAATCCTTGTTTTGTAAATCCACTACATAGTTAAATTATTGAAAGAACATGTATATACAGACATGAAATTGAATTTATGTTTTTAGTACAACATTAGATGACCCTTAATATGTTTTTTAATCCAAGAATGCACTAGAGTAAGTTTTAACCACCTCAATCAAGACTATTTATTTTATTCTCATTTCTGTGTTCTTTGCACCAAGACTGTGACCTATTTGCTTTTTGGGGGGAGAGGGACTTTTTCCAAGAACATTAAGTGATAGGACAAGGGAGAATTACTTTAAACTGAAAAAGGGTAGGTTTAGATCGGATAGTAGGAAAAAGTCTTTAGTGTGAGAGCCATGAGGCACTGAAACAGGTGTTCCAGAGCTGTGGATGCCTCATCCCTGGGAGTGTGTAAGACTAGACTGGATGGAGCTTTGAGCAGCCTGGTCAAGTAGAAGGCGCCCCTTCCTTTAATTCATATTAAACCTAATTTTGCTAATACATTTGATGGGTTTTTTTGCCATTTGATGTCTGGTTTTGAGACTGTCACACTGAATATATATCTTAAAATTACAAAAAAAATTATTTTAAAATTATTAATTGCTCTTTTTAGAATCACCCTTTAGAAATCACATCTGTATTTTGTGTTCTGCTAAGAATCTCAGTTGGTCCCACTTACAAAAATACTGTAAAATTGTAAACATAGAAGAAAGGGAATACATTCAACGTAGGGAACAAACTTTTATCTTCAAGTTAAAAATGAAAAATCATAGTATAAGGATCAGCTACTGCTACTGAAGTCATCTCCATGACTTACACCAGAAAAATATAAACCAGGGCGTTTCATATTTCTTTGGGAGCCAAGTCAGGCCTTGTGAAGTCAATTGTTGCTATAGCAACATATGAATCAGGGAGAAGATAACACATCTGAATGCAGAAAATTAATTTACCTACGATCACCCAGTTGCCTTTTGATAGGATGTATATGCTTATTTAGAAGGGAAAAATCATTACATTTTAATTACTATGCATCACTGTCAACAACATCCAAAAAATCCCTGTATAAAATATTTGAGGCCAAAGGGAATATTACTCATTGCACGTCATCCTTGCACTAGAGGTGGTTTGATTTTTATTTCACCATCTTCCAATAACAGAGCAGTGAAAAAGTGTAACACCTTTTTATGTATCCTCTCTCTCTGCCATCAAATACAAAATTAGATCCCTATGTTAGGAACTTAATAAGGCATATTGCAATAAACTTAATTACTGTGCTATGGTTTAGAAACTTAACATGGCTGTGAAGAAAAAAAAAGTTCAGATGCAAGAAATCCTCATTTCAATGCATTTTTAATCCAAAATAAAGGTTTACTTTGCCTTGAAATCAAAAAACTGGTAATAGTTGTTTAAACCATTTAACAATATAGAAAATGATAGGCAAAGGAAAGTAAAAATTCACGTGTTTGCATTTTTCAGAATCTGTTCAGGATTAAATCAAATTGCCCCAAGCATTAATCAATATGTTCAGCATATGAAATATCCACTGCCGTGAGAATATAATCCAGAATTTCCATCCTAATTATCCAACAGCTTTAAAACCACCTTTCTTCTGCTAGAGGCTGCACTTAAAAGTTTCCAACCCACCCAGACACAATGCAAAAATAGAGCCTCAGACATCAAACACTGCACCCATAGGCATTCTGCTAGCTGGGTCACACACAGCCTGCTTTGTCACCCCAATCAGACCTTCTTTCCCGAAGTTTCCTGGGAAGAAAGCACGCAGGAGGAACAGAAACAATGCCTGTTAGTGAGAAAAGCTGCGCTGGGAAATGAGATGCAGCACCCAACAAACAAGTCTCATCTGCAAGCAGGTGAGCCAGAGGAGGAAGCACACAAATCAAGTGCAGGATAAAGTAAACCTGCTGCACAAAAGAGAGCAAAAGCTTCAGCAAATTACATTTGGAAACCCACAGAATGTAAAATGCCAATTATGTCAGTTGCCATTGACACGACTCTGAGTAGCTGGTGGAATTAATACCACCAGGAAAAGCATAAAATACCCTAATAGAAGACAGTCAGAGGAAGTTACTAAAAATTACTAGTGACATTTCTTTGTACCAGCCAGACTTCGTAAACTTCATCTGACTCCTTAAAAAAAAACCTTGCATAAATCTCAGGATTAAGAAGTTTAGTACAAAGAGACGTAAGCTACTGGCAAATGAAAATCAGCTTCTATCTTATAAAAGCAGAGATGGGGAGAAACAGGAGTTGTGCATCAGCCACCTTAATTATGGTGTGGAAAAGCAAAAACAGAACAGAAGGCAGAAGCAACTACTGCAGAAGTTGCTTTTAAATTCTGGACAGGAAGCTGCAAGGAGAGGCATCAGTTATGAAACTCTCATGAAAACATCACCAACTATGCAGCTGTTTCTTCTTTTTGCTTTGGCAAACTCAGGAACCCCTTTTTTACCTTCCCAAAGGAGAGCAGCACTTCAAAATATCACCACCACCCTGCAAAAAAGAAAACCGACCCGACTCAAACTAAACTCTTTTCCCAAAACAATCCCCCAGACTGGTGCTAGAGATTACAGGTTAGAATTCAGTATGATTTGGTGCTGTGATTGCCAGAGGTACCTCCTCCTTTGGAAAATTAGCACAATGCCCAGCACAAAGACAGGTTTGACAGCTTTGTCCCTGTGGTCAAGCACAGAGAATCCTTGACACAAACTTGCAATACAAATACATGTGAGAACTGGAGGTGCTTTAGTGTCCCTGGGGTAAAATAACTGCAAAGCAGCCTAATGGAAGCACAGAAGGCAGAGGAGCCACAGTAACCAGCCAGGAAGAAATACTTTCGCTTTTGCCACAGTTTAAGGCAGCTTGAGGGATGCTGTGAAAAAAATGTTTTCCACCTAAGAGAATCCTCTGCAGCAGTGACAAAATATCACTGTGGCAAATAAAAAGGCAAAATAAACCAGAGGCCAATAGGTTGGATTGATACCCACCCTCCCCTCAGCAACTTGGGTTTTTCTCCTTTCTCTGTAAACATTTCAGAGCTCATGTGGCATTTCCTGCTTGTGTTAACCAGTCAGAACATACAAAAGACAGGAACACATCAGCAGTACCATGACCAAACTCTGTCTGCTTAGCAATGAACAAAAAAAAGAACAAATTTATGAAATGGAAAAAATTTCAAATACTACTAAACACATATATATATATACACACACACATACACTGTACAAGAAGTAAAAGAAGAGGGTGAATGGCTTTCCACGCAAAGGAAGGTGAAGAGTTCTTTCAACTGGCAAAGAGGAAGGATATGGATCTCAGTGTTTGCATTTTATAATCTTGTTGCAGCGTAATTGTTTATTACATACTTTTTTCATTTTTTTTTACCAGAAGCAGGAATGAATTCCATCCGTGCTAAGACTAAAGCCACATCAGTTTCAGATGCCAACATTACTTCTGGCAAAGTATAAAAGCAGTTTTTCTTTCATATTGCGAGCTCCCTTTGCTGATATAAAAACAGATGTGAAAGGAGCTTCCAAACTACAAAGTTTCAGATCAAAAATCTTTTGCTGTTTGGCATTGGCTTTTCTTGAGGACAAACCCACTGGGAAATCATGTTGGGAAGCCATCAACCTCTAGCTTAGATTAGAGAACACTTGAGAAGCTTAAGACCTTTTCAATGAACTGGTTTTGGCTCAAAAAATGTTAATTGCTGAGTGTGTGGTTCAGTGAATGTTTAGAGCTACTCCCTTACCGGCAGGTACCTGCACCAAGCAGAGGTGGGTGCAGTCAGACTGATCTGGAGTTAGCAGCAACACAAACTGGATAAATGACCTTTGAGGGGCTGGAACAGTTTCTGGTGAGCCAAACACAGTGCCATGGGGACATCCCACCCAACCCCAAGCTGAGCTATGTGTATTATGCTGTACTATGCAGTGCAATAACCAAACTGAAGTTGCTTCAGCTGTGCCCACCAGGGAGCTGCACAGTGATGTGGTGATCAGGCACCAGAGGGACTTTATCTGACTGACTCAGTTAAATACAAGAATTCAGCATCCAAATCCAGCTCCAACATTTATCAGAATTTCAAATCCAGTTTCAAATGGACTGTAAGGGAACACATCCTGTATGTTGGGCAAGTTCTTACAAAATAACTTACGACAGATATCTTGCAGCCACCATGCCTACACAACATAAATATACACAGGCAGCTACAAATCCTGCAAATTCAAAAGTTGCATCCCCGCTTCCAATCCTCCTGACCAGCCAGTAGTCAAAACACAGCATCTGAAGTTCATTCATTATTTATACCCTAAGTACTTTGCTAAGAAGCTGGATTTAACTTTTAAGGTACATCATTTATGCAAATCTCACTCACAACAGCAAGAATAAACTGCCTGGGCTACAAAAAGCCTGGTCTTGAAAGGCAGGACATCAAGGTGCCCCCTCCTCCACAATTTTATTCCAAACCAGTCAGAATTTTCTAGTCAGAAAATGAAAGTTGTTTCCTTTCTTTTTTTTTTTAATTGTGGGAGCATATAATCATTTAGGTTGAAAAAGACTTTGAAGATCAAGTCCAACCGTTAACCCAGCACTGCCAAGTCCACCACTAAACCTGATAGCCTCAACTACACATCTTCTAATTAACTTGAGAGATAATGACCCAAACTACCTCCCCAGACAGCCTGTTCCAACTCTTGACAGCCCTTCCAGTGAAGAAGTCTTTCCTAACATCCAATCTAAACCTCCCCTGGCACAACTTGAGGCCATTCCTTCCCATCCTGCTGCTTGTTACTTGTGAGAAGGGAGCATTTTGTAACAATCTAAAAGGTACCAGTGCTATGGCATCGTGTGGGAGAAGCAAACACTGATTCTTGTTCAACAAACTCATCACTACATCCTTTAGTCCCTAAGGTTTACACAATAAGGTTTTCACACTTTTCTTGATTTTGCTGCTGCTCTAGGAAATTATTATTCTGCTCACTGAGAAATATTTCCCTCATTTCCCTCTACTCTGGGAAAAATGTAATACATGAAATGGGACAAAGTAATGTTGGTGGAAAAAAAAATCATCCATCGAGGAGCCAAAATACCAAAAGATTCATTTTAGTGAAGATTTTGTCAGACAACAGTTTAACATTCTTCAATCTGACCCAGCAAGAACTGGCCTTCTGCCTCCCTCAGGCCAGCCAAGCGTCTCTGCTGCCCATCTTGCATTGTCCATGGACTACAAAGTGTCACTGAAGGCACATCCCAACAGTCTGATCCTTTAAAGGAAAACAGTGATCATCAGACTTATGCACAACATTGAAATGCTCGCTTGACTCCATCCACAGGGAAAGCTATTCCTTTGGAAATCTGGACCATATATCAGTTACCTCCAATCCCTTCTGGCTTTGTACTTTGTAATTAAAATTTCACTTTGTCATGGCAGAAAACTGTCACAAATTACAGAGCATAAGAGATGAAAGTTAAACCAGATATAGCATTGATTACAATAAAATATTTGCAGTAGCGGTGTACTACAGGTAACACATGCAGAAAATAAAATATTCTTTGCATATGCTGTGCCCTGACAACCCTTTCTTTTAATTAAAAGACACTTGTAAATATTTTGTGCAATCTTGTAGAACAGCAGGAGCATGTGTGTGTACAAAAGGAAAAAATCATGCATCTCCACTGGATGAAACAATAAGGAAGTGCCATGGGAAAATGCTTTGCTTCATCGTTATCCTACATCAAATAAATGTGCAGTTCAGATGAAGGCTTAATGCAATTCCAGCCTCATTTATATCCTTCAGATAAAAGTAGTAATAAATCAAATCAGCCAGGAGATAGAAACTTAATGCCTCAATAGCATGACCTATGATGCATAGATTTAACAAAAAAGCAAAAATATTTCAATATTAGGACATATTATTGGTGTGTATCTTTTATAAAACTCACTCAAGACAAATAACTAAACAATTTTTGATAAGTCATTATACGTGGTCTAAGGCATAGCATGCAAATACATCAGCAGCATATTGACCCAAGGGTTATTTTTACAATTTTTCTCTGAACTGTAAGGAATAATGAGACATTGACAAGAGAAATTTGGTGCTCTTCCCACAATATGCCACTAATTTTTAAGACTGACAGTTTCTGATGGTAAAAAATATTTGTTTGCTTCCTTAATAATATGACTATTTTTCCATTAAATACTCAGCTGCATCCATTTAAAATTCTGAATAGGAGTTCCACCAACTCCAGCATTAGACTCTGTTTGTTTACTTTGTTTACCTCCTTGCAATTTAGGAGACTGAATTCTTTATGTAAGCAATGGTGAGAAGTCAATGGGACAATTCAGAGCATCTCTGTTAGATGCGTGAGTCAGAGAATGTGAAGACCTCCCCACTGTGCTGAGATTTGAAAGATTTATTTGAATAGCAAAAAGATTACTTCTATTCAAGACACAAAATCTGAAAGAAACAACTCTTTGATTGAATTAGATTTCAAAAGGATCAAAACCACATCATTATAAACATGGTGCAGCTTTCTGTACTTCAGGGATGTTGCTGACTGGTTTTCAGTCCTTTGTGAAGAAAGAAGACGGGCCTTTATGAAGAAAGCCACTAATTTGGGCCATCCAGTCAAAGACAATGAAATACAGATATCTCTTGGATGGAGTCAGTAATTCCACAGAAAATAGTGGACTTCAGAACCAGTTGGTTAAATTTGTCTTAAAGGGATGGATTGAAAGCCAGCATCTTTACATTTTCACAAGCAGCCCTTCTTCCTACCAGCATCAGACCTTGGATTTGCCAAATCTTTCTAGCTGTGAATGCATTCTTGATTCTTAACTTCCGTGCTCTCTTCCTGGAAACCCTGGCATCTTTTCCCCTTAATAAGATGCAGAAGTCTGTTATTTCCTACTTCACCCACATCTTCCCCTTGACCCTCACCCATGGGATGGTCAGCAGCATGACTTAGAGTAAAAGGCAGGACATGATCTTCATGGCTATTTTCCAGGCAGAATTTCTCTTTGGTTTACCGAATTTTTATTTAGCACTGAGCTCTGCTGCAGTTGTGACTATTCTAGGATGTGCCAGCCCCTGACAGCCAGAGGAATGCTACTGCTGTCTCTAGCACACCTTGCCTTCTCATAAATGCCTCCTTCCCTCAGGGGAGACAACACTACACTTCCAGCTAAACAGCTGTGCTGGTGGCAACGTTGGTGTTTCTCCTAACAACTGGCAGCAGCCATGCTGCTCACTATATTTAATAGCAGTAAAAAATTTAACATCCCAACAGCAGCCAGCAGACAGTTGGCACTACTATGACTAGGGTGCTTATTAAAAATCCATGGCAGGTATTTTTATTACACTTTAATTGCAGAGGGTAATTCAGAAGACATACGTGTAATTTAAGTCTGCAAATTAGGGCCTGTGATTTATGACGAGGGCACTAGCAGAGTTTTATTGTGACACAGCTGTCAGCATCTGTGCTCAGGTAACCCTGATTTCCAAATATTCTCTGCCAGAGTAAAAATATCAGTGACAGGGCAAACAAATCTAATTGGAGGGGTGGGCAGAAAGAAACCCCACAAGCACACAAAACACACAGAAGCAAGATAGCAACTATTTTTTTCTTCATCTAACTGGAACAACAGGGCTTTCCTTCCTGTAAAACTGAGAAGTCCAAATGCCAGGATTGTCTATGTGGCTTGCACCCCTGGGCTACTTAAAGGTCCCACACACCTGTACCCCTGCATGGCCATCCCCTTGTAGCTCTTTGCTCATCATCCTTCCACTGCAGCTACAAAGAAAATTCATAAGGAAGGTTTTCCTGTGCATTGAGGAACCTGCAGAATAACAGACCCGCATAGGTTTTGCTCACTCCCTTCACACAACAGTAACCTGAAAACACAGAGGTTTTTAAATTAACATCCAATGCCTAACAGACTGTCAGCAGGGAGAGAAGACCAAGAACATTTTCTGCACACGGGTTAGGTGCAATTGAAGAGTTTTTCCAGAATTCTAGATTTCCCTGGAAAAGCAGCAGCCTCCAGTGTCTGACTCTTACACAGAAAGATCACTTAAGTTATTACGAAGCTGTAGCATGAAGCACATAAACACATTACCTCTTAATTATTCGACCTCTGGATGCTGTTTATTTTTGGGCTGGAAGAAAGGAGAATGAAACCTTCTTACTCTTCTCATTCTTTTTTTCTTCCCTGCAGAAAGTTTACACAGCTCCCATGAGCCAAGTTCAAAGCAATGCCTGTAATCGGCCACAGACTCTCACTCCTAAATATCCCCCAACAACAACAGGGCCACCGACCAGGAGAACTTCCCCTTGTCACTTCACAATGTATCTCAGCAGTAAGAACGTAGTGTTTAATGCCCCCAAATCCACAAGTACCCAGTGACAAAAACACCGTTTAGGGGAGAGGAGTAGGCTTTGGAACCAGAGGTGGAAGCAGATAGAAAACTCAGGTGCCTGTGACCCAAGAGTGGTGTCAGCTGTATGCATGAGCTGTGTAGGCCAGGGCAACTGAATTACAACAGCAGTTCAGAATTATATAAAATCTGCTATTTTGACAATTATTAAAATTCCACAATTTCTTCCAGCATCCTCTTTATTTCCCTCATCAGCCTATTAGCTGTTTTCCCTTGTCCACATTTTTCACCAGCGGGAGAAGAAACACTTGCGTGAAACAAAACCATTCTTGTTCATTAAAATGCTTAATTAAAACTCTAAGACAGTCTTAGCACTGCTCCATAATACCAGCCTATATTTAGCAAAGCTAAACCCTATTTATGGATTCAAATATGTATAGTATCAAGCAAACTAAAGAGCCAATTACATCCCCAATGTCATTATCTCAGCGACAGGACAATACAAAACCCAGTAACAGCTTCTCATTGGTCAGCTAATCAAACATGTTTCTAGATGTTTGGTTACCATAAACAAACTACAGTATGGCCAAATTCTTAAATCTTCTCTTTCTTAATAATCCTTTATTACTGTATTTCTGGAGCTTTACAGATTAAAGTAATACTTCCGTCTTGTCCTAAAGAGGCAGATTGCGTGTTTATAGCTGATTGTTACCTCATAAAATGATGAGCATTCATCTTAGGCTGGCTGTCAGGCAGTCATTGGCATTTCCATCTCCATCCCTATATATTCAGAGACCAAAAGAACATCCAGAGATTATGTTATTGGGAATTCTTTTAATCATTTTTCCACCAGAGCACAAGGTGAAACAATGGGATCCAAAAAAGTCACAGTGCTCAATCATCTTTTAGCTCTGGTTAGGATCAATAAGCAGCTGTGAATGGCCACCCTTCTGACAACACAGCCTAAAAGAAAAATAAGAAAGTGGGAAAAAAAAGAGAGAGAAAGAAAACATTAATCACTGTAAATCAATAGAGTAATGAAATCTTCTTGCATTGGAAATAACAAGAAGGGCACTTCATTTAATCATAATTTCCCACAGTCCAGACCCACTTTCTACCCCAAGTTATGTATACACATAGAAAGAGCAGCTGTGCTCACCAGCACCACACACTCATTCATCTTACAGTTTTTTCCTTTTTTTTCTTTTCATTTTTTTAATGGATATTTTTTTTTCTTCCCTCAAGGGTATTTTCAAAGACAAACCCAAGGCACTTCAGGAGACACCCAGTTCTCACCATTAAGTTGCTTGCTTCCCATACTAAAAAGTTTTAACATGTTTTTCACCTAATGAAGGCTGGATTCTAACAGTAACTAGTTCTGCACACATGGATCAGATGCTTTTAGAAAACTGGGTGAGGATTTAGCATTTTGTCCCCAGGCATATGAAGGACAACAAAGAGAAAAGGGAAATCAGAGCAAGGACTAAATGTTTCACCATCCTTGTAGTCAGCATTAGCAGTATTGGCCAAAGAAAAGATCACAGACACCTATTCCCTGCCTGCTCCAATTACAGGAGCATCAGAAAGAACTCTGAGAGCAAAAAGAAAGTTCCACAGCCGAAAACACTGACATAATTTTATTTTTTCAACACCATTTTCTTGGTGCTTTTAAAGGCTTTTAATGTGCAAGAGCTCCATGCCAGTGTGTGTTGTGACAGAGGGACACTGCTTTTAGCCACATGAAAGAGTCCCTGCTGAAGTCATCCACTCACAGGGTGGAACTGGGATGCAGGAGTTTGTTTTGTCTGGTTTAGGCTTTTATTGCTTGGCAAAATCCCCTTCACCAGCAAGTCAAAACCTCTTTTTAGCCAAATGTCTTTTGAAAAAGAAGTTAACAATGTTCTCTGCTACTCTTTGATTACAAATGAGATCAAATATCAAGGCTGTTGAAAACTGCAAAAAAAAAAAAAGAACCCCATCTTGGTTTTTAAATTGGTACCATTTAATTTCCACCCCAGCCCAGTGAATGGAGGTGTCTCCAGGGAGCACAAAAAGTACAAGGTCTGAAGTTCTCAACCATCCTCACCAACATGGCAATGACACTGCAAGCACCAGCACTTCCCATTGCAAACCTGAAGTGGCCAAGCTGATCTGTTCGTGTCAGCTGCCACTTGTTCACGATAAAATCATATTAAATCAGAATAGATGCCCCATTATGCTCTTGTTCTTGAAGAGTTCACCAAATTCCTACAAAGATGGGAAGCATCCTGAACATCTGGCACCATAAGGCCTTCAGCTCCCCAGCCATGCCATAATTTGCACAATTTAAGCACTATTGTGCAGGTCAAACAACATGTACAGCCTCAATTTAGAAGTGTTCAATAGCCATGAAGACATTCAATAACACTTTTCCTTGGGATGCATCACATCTGTGCTGGGGAAAAAAAAAACAGCAGTCACAAATGGGATTACAGGAGATTAATTTTCGTATACCATCAAATATAGGCTTTCTGCTGTTGCACTGGGAGCCTTTTTATTTTTTACCAAATGACAAATATCAGTGCTTATTAAACCATATCTAGGATCCTCTTTGAATATCTGAACTGGTTTTGTGATCTCACCATCAAAGCCTGACAAAGCTGTGAGAAGTGAACTAATGAACACATCCAAAAGGCAGCAGGTTTAAGTGAACATTATTAGGAGGAGCCTTGATCCCACAGGTAGAGAGCCACACTATTTCCCACTTGTTTTGGATGCTTTCTAGCAGCCTCTGACTCCAAGCAGCACATAAATTTATTTTTACTTGATTTGTTCAGAAAACCACCAGTTCTCATTCAGAAATAAAGTCATGCTTTCATCCCGTGCTTTCACGACAGTGCTCCAAAATTATTCCAATGCAAATATTGAAGCCTGCTATAACCCACAGCTCCAATTCACCAGGCCCCATAACCTTTTCTGAAAAGGTTGTGTCATTCTTTCTGAGGTCCATGATTCCCCAACTTCTCCACGGAGTCATTTTATTACAAAAAAGTTCTGCTGTGCTCTGAGACTGCAACTCTGTCTCTTGTTTTCTCTGCCATGACTGAGAAACCAAAGGGATAATCATTTCCTAGTTCACATTCAATCAGCGAGTCAACCTAGCTGAGGTCTGCTCATCATGAATCTGTCACAGAAATATCTTCCTTGAAGCAGGTTTACAGAACAATAGTCAAAATAGAGCATGACAGAAACCAATCTTGCTTGATATACAACAGCAACAAATATCAGCAATCCATTTTTTTCTATACACACACACACATCCTGAATTTAGTATATCACTCCAGAATCAATTAAGTACATTGAAGATTTATGCTGACCTTGAACAATAACAGTATTTATTTAAAAAATTCTGGAAACAGCAAGCTAGACACTACACATAATAAATCTTCACATTTTGTCTGTTTCCAGTCTTTTCTCCGCCATGAGAAGCACCATATACAGACAGTAAGGTCCTGGGGAAGCAACATCCCAAATGACCAAAAGTTGCTCTGCAGAATTGCCAGCTGAAAGCTTCTGCAATATTTAGTATTTTTCATTGTGTGCTGGCTGCTGAGATCACATGGCCTTATCTGAAACCTTAGCTTCCATGGGGCATTATCTGTTCCCCAGGTCTGCACAGGAGAGCTTGAGATGATAAATTATGTCATTTCATACTGCAGAGGAAGAGGAGATACTCAGCCAAGACTAAAAATATATTTTGAGCATCAGTGTAGCACTTCACTTTCCCCACTTGTTTGCACCACACACCACCCAGTTCAGCACATGCTCTGTCACAATATTGCATCACAAAAGTGCTTTTAACTTCAGTGTTCTACCTATTACAATAACGAAGGATTTTCACTCACAACTGCTTTAGACAAATCATGCCCAAACCAAGGGTTGCACATTTGTATTCAGAATCACTTGAACAAACTCATCCATAGCAGCTCGACCAATGAAGAACTAAAGTCACGACCTGGAGTGCTTACTTCTAAATAAAATTAGGAACTGTTGTAGTGTGTACTGCCAAATTATCTTCTAGAGGATTTCCAAGCTAAAATTCTACTGCCACAGTGCCCAACTGGGGGAATCCCACAGGTGAAACTTCAGCCTCGCTGCTGTGTTAATACCTTGGGCTTCTCCTTGACAAAACAAGGATGTGCTGTACGCCCGGTTAAGGGAAAGAGAAAAAAAAATACCCATATTGCCCAGGAAGGGCAGGGGGGGAAACAAAAGAGAACTAAAAGAAGTAAATAAATAAATAAATAAATAAATAAATAAATAGTTTTTACTGTGCTGGAAGCCAAGATTCAATCCATTGAGATGAAGTACTTGAAACATTTTAAAGATGACATGGTTACGATGCTTTCAGAGTACCCGATTTATTTCTTGAACAAAACAGCCACATATTTGGCACCACACAGTTTGAAACAGAAAACCAAAACATATCCATAGAATTTATGCTGTCTAGAAACCAACCATACCACAAAGATGCATTTCTAGTTGGCTAAAAGAATGCCAGTTCAGAAGGGTATAGTATATATACACGGCACTCAGCTAGAAAATGTTAAATATACTTAACTTCACTGCAGAAAATTCTAATAAACTCCTCTTTCCTTGACTTGACCATCGGAAATTGGGAATACATTAAATACAGATACATGTAGACCTCTAGCTTATTTGCTAATACAGCCTCAAAAGTAAGTATTTATTAAATGTATTTTTTAGATAAAAACTCTGAATTAATATCAAAATCATCCCTGGCTTGTCAAAAGTATTTGATTAGAGAAAAGGTGCCTTTTCAAAACTCATAGGATAAAAAAACCTAGAAAGAAAATACTTGGAAGCAGCCTTCACAGGCAGGATCAAGGCTAATGAAAATAATTTCTAATCAGTTTATCTGCAAGTTAGAAAAATGAAAGAAAAAGGTCCTGTGGGCACATGGCTTTAGGATTTCACTTACACTGACAGATGAGCACATCTAGAAAAGCCAAGAAAGACTAAAAATGTTTCAAGCTTTAAGTTTGCTTCCATATGAAGGAACGTGGGCATTATAAGATGTATTCCTGCAATTTTGTACAGCTAATGACAATCCCATCCTCAGTTTACCTATATACCCCTCACATTTTCTTTTTCATCACATACACAAAACCAAACGTGTAAGTAAATTATTGTGGGTCTGCTTTCTTTTGTTGTTGTTTACTCTGACCTTTATTATTTACTCATAATTCACCAAAACAAAAAGTGTTATTTCTCTTTATTTAAATGCATAACACTAGAGTCATGCAGAATTGACAGCAGTGAAATATGCAGCTTAGCACAGGAAATTTCTTTCTAAGAGAACCTCAGAGCAGCTTTCCCAAACTCCAGCCAAACTCCCAGACTTCTGCAGAGAATTCAAACTATCTCTAACTTTTCTTCTCGAGCTTGGAGAAATTTTATTGCATCTGCTCCAAGAATTTTAACAGGTGAAAAATTGATAGCATGTAACATAACTTGAGTGGATATCTAATATTCTGAATTCATGGGGGAACTAATTCTGAAGACTATTTAATTCCTTGTTCTAGGAAAATTCCCACTGAAGTCAATGAGACCGTGTGGGGTGAATTTAGAAATTATAACGTAAAATGGTACAACAGCAGCCAGCCCCTGAGATAACAGAACTTGTGTAGAACTGCTCCTGCAACAAAAGCTGAACTTATCAAAACCCTCACATGGCTTCAGATTTCACTTTAATTAGAAATGAATCAAGTTTCAAAACAGTTCTTGAGGTGTATCAAATTTTAAAGCAAGCCTGGGTTTATTTCCACAAGCAACCTCCAAAGCCAATGTATAGATTTGCCCAAAAAATAATTTCAAGAAAACTGAGGGCTTCTGCCTCCTTCAATTGCCTTGAGCAAGCTGTACTTTGTGAGGAGAGATCAAAGGAAACGGAGCAAGGATCTTATCAGTTGCCATAATCTGTCAGCGGGGTTACACCCAGACAGACATCCCAAGAGCAGCACCAGGTGTTTCAGAGAAGAGCAAAGAGAGCAGCTGCTCAGTGACATTTGAAGACCCCGGCTCTGGCAGGTTCTGCTTCCTTCAGTGATGCTGTAACTACTTAGGGCAGTACAATGTGAGCATGGCACAAACCCTCCACGTGACCCAACAGGCCATTTCCCCTTCAGACATCTCACAGCAGATAACTGGGGATAGCTTGTTCAAGGAATATTTCACCTAAACCCCAGCATTTGGGGAGTTGGCTTACATGGGAAGCAAGCAAACGTTTATTCGTCCGGTAGTGCCTCCCTTATTGGAGAATTTAGTTACAGCACGCCTGTTGGCATCACCATCTGTATAAAGGGTATTTCTTGGAGTTTGTTGCTTGGTTATTGGTGGGGGTTATTGGGAGCGTTCTGGTAGATGACTTTCTCATGAGAAAAAGAAAATAAGGATCATTCTTTTGAGAAGACATTTCAGTAGGCAGGGCCAGATCATCAGGCTTCCTGACCCAGCTCGTGCTTTTTGGGAGTCAGCAGAGCTGCACTGATTGTCCCCCTGGGGAACATCCCACCCTGATTACTGCTGGTTTCCTCACACATAGGATCTTGTCACCACCTTATTCCTCAGGCACATTTTGCCACATCCCTTGCATTGCTCTTCATGGAAAAGAAACAGTAGTTATTTTGCTCAGCCTCAAAGTTACAGTAAAAGCCCCCCGGGGCAGAATGTTTTGCTCCATTTCTCTATTCATCAGTGTAAATAATTACTACTGAACCTGCCATGAGAAAGAGGAGTAAAACATCAGCCTCACTTCTCGGTTTACTCAAATGTCTTCTGGAATATCAAACCCTCCAGACTTACGTGTTTTAAATGCATTAATATCAGCTATGCTACTGCAAAATCCATTCATTCAATCAAAAGAAAATAATTAAAACTCGGAAAGGCTGAGCGGAAGTTTTTGCACAGACTGAGCATAGCAAAGCTAAACATATTCCCATGAATCAAGAGCTTGTGGTATACATGAACTGTAGCAACTCTTCAACCCCAAAAAGATAATTGGCATAGGGAACAAAGGGGTTTTTGGATGTATGATAACATAAAAGAGTTAATGCTGGAACTCCTGAGAAGCTCTTCTAAAACTGAGAAAAGTCGCAGCTTCTTTAAAATCTGTGAAAAAAATCCCTTATTTTGCTCCTGAGGCATTACTATGCTTCAGCAGGCACCAAAACCTTGAAAGTATTGGAATTGAATCAACAGCACATTTCTTTCAGGAAACTTTGTTTTTGTATCCAAGAAATTAACCTTTTTTAAATGAAACACTGCTTGCAGCAAAGCATCCCTCTCCCCTAGACTCATCACGTCAGGTTTAGTGGCACAAGAAGCTTGTCTGCCCCATTAAAACAATCTAGTTTTGAAAGAGAGGGAAGAGGAAGACAATTCCCATCTCATCTCTTATTTAATCCCCCAAACCTTGGAAGTAGAGCTTTGACATCTGGATTCACATATTCAGCAAAAGGTCATTTTTTCTAAACCAAGCTACAAAAGAGCCACTATGTGATTTCACTCGTGTTTTGCTACAAAGGTACTACATTTACTTTGCTTTGAGGGTTTTACCAAACAGAAGACTCCGGATATATCCAGCCCTCATTAGAGAGAACGTATTTTCATTGGACTTGGAACATCTAAACAGACCTGAACCCTGGGACATATTCCAGCAAAAGCAGAATCAAGGCTCCAGCAAGCTGTGATTTTTCGAAAAACATAGCTGGCAAAAGCTGTGAAATATTTCCACCACAGAACAGCGTGCAAGGTACAGAAGTAACAAATTCTAGTCTAAAAGTCTGTACCATCAATCAGGCCTTGCAATCACTCGCTCCACCAGATGGTTACACTGCAGCATCATAAATGAACTCAGAAAAATTTAAATTCCCAGGGTGGAAATACCTAGCACATGCTCTTTGTGATTATTTGCTGTTACATATCTCAAGGAAGCATCAATCAGGACACCCATAAACTTCTGAAAACTTGCAGTCTAAGCACAGTTTGTCTAAAGACTTAAGTCCAAATATTAAGGGAAAAAGAAAACCAAATCTCACGACTGACCACTACCATACTTCTTAAATTCTCATGAACTGCCACTGATTGGGAATAAAGAAAAGCAAATTTACCCATTTTAGGAACAATGTCTTGTAAAACAGAAAGGAATAAGATGGAAGTAGAAACAGATCTCACATGAGCCAATAGGAAAGGAATTCACACTGGGCAGGTTCAGAAACTCTTACCTTACAGCAGCCTTCTCCTTCATTTGCTTCCAGCTATTTCAGATCACCTGCAAGTTTTACATTATAAAACTTTTTTTCAAAAGAAGTTTATGTAAAAGGTCTCTCCTTACAGACTTTTAGCACTTTCTTCTTCCAGACCAGCTGATTTGTTTGACTGCTTTTTCCAAGGTGATCTTTAAAAGGCTGGACTAACACACCAGTCTATCAAACAAATGATTTAGCCACAATCAAAGAAGTCCAGAACCCCCACGCATTTCCAAGGCCAAAAGTCAGTTTTGTCCCATGAAGAAAGGCTGAGAGTGTTGACATTTCCCTAAACCTCAAACTGTTCATGAGATTTAGCAATTTTGTATCTACTGATTATTCACTGTGATTTTTTCCCTGTTGCTCTTTCACTTGTTAGTAAACTCTTATTTTTTCACTCATATCTACTCATATTTCATTTCTCCTTATTGGTGGAAAGGGATTGGTTGAAACTAAGGGGAGGTAACTCATTTTAGAGTGTCCACCTCTTAAATTGTCTTAAACCAAGACACAGAGTTAAAGCTGCAGGATGAGAGCTTCAACTCTCCATCCCGTTGTTACAAGGCTACGAGAAGCTGACTCAGAAATTTCTCCTGGGACTCTGTGGTTAAAGTCTCCTCCTCACCTAGCCAAGAGCTCATTATTTCTTCCTGCGATCTTTATCCATCCATCTATCAGGCTTTCCACTAAACCAGCAGGAGGGCTCTGAAGGGTGAAATGGGCTCTTTATTCCACAGCTGCTTTGTGGGTGCTTCTCCATCTTTCACCCAGTGAGCAAAGCCAGAAGGAGAGCTGAAAGTTCTGTAACTAATCTCATCTATTAAGGGTGCATTTTTCTGTAGGGAAGAACAAAAAACATGCCTGATGTTAGAAAAGACTTTCATAATTGGTGCAAGATTTTCCAGCACTAGTTCATCCTGTCAAGTGGCAGTGACTTCCAGCCCAGAAAAGATGCAATTACCAAGAATCCCATGGAAGACTGGATTACGTGTAAAATCTTCTCTTAGCTTGCCGTCTACTTTGAGATAGGACAGTTGAGCATAAAATTGACTTGCATGAGAGAAAATAATTCAGAGTACATAGACTCAGGCATGCAGCTCCTCCTCTCAGATAATTGATACTCCTAAATAGGAAGTATATGTGTAAGGAATCCTCCTGCATGCTTGTGGCCTAGAGACCTTCAGTACTACCATTCCTTCATACTCATTTTTTTCCAAAGTTACTTGTCAGTGGATAATTCCAAAAAACAATGAACCTCTTAACTCAGAGCTGTATTTGTCATTTTAACAGTCCAGACTACTCTATCAGATATCTTGGCATAACTGACATAGTGAAACACTGTGGGTTTGGAATATTCTATTTCAGATTCTATGCAGTTGGTGCTTCTTTGGACTTCCACACTATTTGCAAAGAAAAAACTGTGTTACAATATTAATCAGAAAATAGAGATATAATAAAATACTGCCTTACAAAATAACTTTTTTAATGAGGCAGAGAACACTTGAAATGCTGGAGCCCATTATCTAAGCTTTACACCAGAAAAGATTAACCTTGACCTATGTTTATGAAGCTGTCTTTAAGGAAATGGCTGAAGAAAGTAACAGAGCCATCGCAAATGTGGTTTATACAGAGCAACAACGAAACATTCATGTTCCTTTGTTTCCCCCAGTGAGATATTTTTAGGTTTAAATATTAGACATGGATCCACTGTGTCTATGAGAGAATGAAATGTGAAAGTGTTAAACGAAGCAGAAAGCTCATGTCAGAGATTAAACTCTACTCCTTACAGTTGAAACACACATGGATCTCCCAGACGTCCAGATTTGCTGAAAAGAGAACCTGGAAATTTCGCACATTCCTGAACATTCACGAGAGGGGCAGAAATACCACCGAGAATACCCAAACTGAAAGAGAAATCATCTCCAGTGTTAACAGTTATGCACATCCCGTGTTACATAGCCATGGCTGGAAGTGCTTGAAATCCCTTTGGAAATAATGCCAGCATTCCAATAATTCCTTCCGTCGTCTGAGTTTCCCTGTAGGCCTCAATCAAACTGTTCTGTCAATAAAATACTGTACCTCAAACATTGCTCTGTCTCTTTGCAACTAAGCCTGAATAAATATTTATGCAGCAGCTTACATTTTTAGCTGGTAAAAAAATTCCACAAATAAACCGCATAAAAAGCTACTCAGCTTTTAAAATTTATGCTTTATGCAAGAAAATGTCTTCACTCCTAAAAGACTACAGCTGTCATAAGATTTGCTTCTATTATGTGTGAAGTTTCTGTATGAAGAGAGTTTTGTGCACACATAGAACACCCTACAAGCACTTGGGTGTCTTTGCAACAACAATCCCAATAGTTTTAAGGGGATAATTTTAGAAGTATCTATATAGAAATAAATTTAAATTCAGAATTGGCTGCATTCTTAATTATATATCAGCAACTATGTCACTGCTGACCTATGATTAAAACTCCAAGCATGAAAAGGTGGTGAATATTTAAATGATGAGATCAAAGCACCCACTTTATCATTAGTACCTAAACCCATCAATTCACTTTCTCAAAGAGTGCTCAAATTTGATATAAGTGTCTTGGTATAAAAACGAGGTGTCTTGGTATAAAAACGAGGAAGCATACGAAACATAGCAGCTAGACCAAAAATTCTGCAGCAAAATTCTTGAGTAACAAGTAGAGAAATGCCAGGTGTCCCTTGTGCAGGTTTATGTGATCACTGAAAGGGACAGTGGCAATAAATTAATTTAGTAATAAAATCAGTGTAGCTGGGGAGTGAAATGTCACAGCCAGACAGGAGCAGTGCTGGATTTTCTTTATTTCTAAACAGTAATGAAATGGACAGGCACAAGAAGTGTCAAGGAATATTATCAGTTGGCCAATACGTGTGAGTTCAGTTTTCAGCTTCCAAGTGTGTTTCATCAGCCTTGTTATCAGTGAAATAAAAACAATAATCATTTAATAATAAATATAGTAATAATCTCACACTTATAGGTCAGGAGTAAGATTTTTTTTTTTTCTTCACAAGCCCAGAGAAGCTTCTGGAAGGGATTATTTTGACCAAATTCAGAAGACTGAGAAGCTTGTTTGAGTTTAAGAGACACTAAAACTTTCCTTTTAGTTCTGTTGAAATCTCATGGCAAAATTCACACTGAGAAAATGGATAACCCATCTAGGCAAGCTTGAATAAGGAGAAAGTTGAAACAAAAACCAGTTTATTGTGTCCAATTCCTTTTATCCTTTTGGTGTCTGTTAATTACAGAGAGTTTTACAAACACCAACTTTTCCCTTGTAGACAAAGGTTTACCTTGTTCTTTACTCCAAAATCAAATTAGGATGCAGGGTAGGACTTTTAGTAGGACTTTACTCCTACTCCCAAAACTACCTGTAACCCCTCATAAGTTTTGGTCACAATGACTCCCCAGCAGAGAGCATAAAAGGAAACGCCCACAAGCTCAGACACCCAAGACTAAATGCTTTGGAACAGCTCTTGAAATTGCTTTGGAATGAATAACTGGTGGAATTCTATCAGCCTTACCCCAGCTGTGTGCATTGCACTGATACAGCTCGGCACTATCGCCTCATTGGCAGGCTGGACAATATCTAATCCTGAGGAAAGAGACAAGCCCATTCCATTCTAGAGTTCAGACCAACCCCCAAATGTCCTGGGCTTGAACTAACAGCTGCAGTATTGCCAAATGTAAATTCTGGTACTGTAAAAGCAGTTAATAGCTCCAGAAGATTTAATGGCACAGCCAAGGTTTATTGCAGAATAATATTTAAAATGTGATGGAAAATAATTTTTTATTTCTATATGACATGCAAGGTAATAAAAGCATTAAGCCACAATAGACACAGAAATAATTCCTATGCTTATAGGCATTACAGAGTTTATCATTGAGAAGAATTTTAAGGTTATTTTTTATTTCCTACTCACAAATACAATGCCATTTTATTGATATTCAAAGTAATAAAATAATAATTTCCAATTACCAGTTCATCATGGTGAACCTATAACATGATTTACGTTTTAATTAAGGAGAAGTTTCCAAGGCTGAAATAGTTCGTTTTTAATCAAGAAGAAAGTTATAAACTTTTTCCTATAAACTCTGAACTCTTCAAGAGTTTAACGAGCTACAAGACTGACTTTTCAACCACTAAATTTCAACTGAAAACACAAAATATTAAGGTTTGTTTTATTTAGTGGTGCAGCTGACATGATACACTTGGCCAGTGTTGGTTTTGGGCATAATACGGATCAGGGTTTATAACCAGCAAGAAAGGCAATGCAGGCTGAACAAAGCACAGGAGAGAAGTCAGAGAAGCTGGAGAGAAAGCAAACTCATTTAAGTCAAATCACAGCTCTTGGTCAAGACCAGCGGCACAAAATTCCCTGTCCCACTTCCAAAATACGGTTATTAAAGGTAAATAGAGACTTTGCAGATACCTGGCAAATTGCAAACAAACGATTTAACGATTTGGAGAGCAGCTTCATGTGGGGCATTCCTCATTTAATCATCTCAGATGACCTCCCACAGAGGAAAAGGCGGACTCCGCTTCAAATTATCACCAATCTGGAAGCAGAGTCTGCCCTTCCCTCTGCCACTTACAGACATTGGAAAGAAAAAACAGATTAAAGCAGAAGAAAACATCGAGTACAGGCACATAAAACCACTCACTAACAGCTGTACATTGTGAATCTAGAAAAGATCCTCAGCCATTGATGTCCTGAGGTACCAGAACAGGAGAAGTGGGGGTTAAAACAATGCTGAACAGGGGCTGAGCACTGAGGTAGAAGACTTAGAGGAGTTTAAGGGGATAAAAACATCTGAGTGCTTTTACTTGAACGCAGTCACTTCCCACCGAGTCTGAGGAGCAGAGCAGAAGCCTTTCTCCAATAATTATGTGGGCATTTAAGTGCAGGCAGGGGAAAGCTGGGTGCCAGACCTATCAGCAAGGGGCACACCCAGCCAGCCTCCCACAGCACCAAGAATGGCAGTACTCACCAGCATCAGAGTTCCCTTTGTCTCTCTTCCAAGTTTTCCAGAATTAGATACATTCTTTTCAGTAATTGAGAAGTGACTCAGCAAGACTAACAACCAGAACTGCACATCAAAACAGTGGGGAAAAAAAAAAGATATGGCAGTGAAAGATTGGCAGGTGTTGAGTTGCCTGCTGACATTGGTACAAGCTGTTCCACAGGCAGAGGTTTTAAGCATGAAGTGTGGCTAAAATAGCTGCCTTTTTAAAATAAATGTCAGTAAATTAAGTTTTCTCCTTCATGATGACAAATGCATTCTATTTCTTTACATATATATCTATATAAGGACAATATCCTGGATGAAATCCTTCAGATAGGTTTTCTTTTTCAGGCTGCAGTTTTGATTCAGCAAACAAAAATCAGAATCTGAGCCAAGGCATGGTGTTCAAAATACCTTCCTGACACTTCCTACCATTACATACATCATAAAAATAATTGTATTTTTAGTTCAGATGTACTACTGAACAACTGTTTTTCTTTTATCCATCTATATTTTGCAGAGATAAATCCCACTAGTGTGCAAGCAGAGCCAGTCTAAAGGAGGAGGAGAAACTTTAACCCAGGCTGTCGTACCAACCTCACATTCGCTGGAAATAAGGATGATAGCCCAGAGGAAAAAGATCTGATAGCATTTTTCATTAATTATGCACTGATTTCTTAAAATTATTCAGAGCAGGTTGGACATGCCTCGATGGATTTCAAAGGCCATCCTGTGTGTATGTACTAAATAGCCCACATTTATTAAATCCAGCTTTTGGCTATGCAGAGTCCACATTGCCACTCCAATAACTTTCCATAAATTGAAGGACTTGCAAGTGTAAATTAATTGAGGCCATGAAACAGCAGCTAGAGTAAAGAAATTAGATATTCCCTTTCATAGTTTCTTCTCTTGAACTTTCCAATTTCACAGTGGTGGGCAATTCCCAAAAATCAGGCAGCAAGGGAATAAAAGCTAAAACAGCATTTATTAAATCCAGCGGTAGCATTAGTAAATGGTTGCATATAGACTTTGCTTTCTATCGTGTCACTTTGAAACAACCAAATAAACAAACATTTGAGCGTTTTGGTTGGGCACTCTGTTTGTGAAAATAGTCAAGAATAATTTGGCTTGTCAACTCTATCTGTTGCTAAACCAACAGATGATTTGGGAGTGACTCTGTTTAAGACAACTTGTGGGTTGTGTAAAAAAGAAAAAAAAAATCCAAAACCAAAACAAATCATTACACACTAAAAATCCAAAATCTCATAAAAATCCAGCCAAATGAAAAGAATAAATCCAGCAAGGCCCATGTGCTATTTAATTCCCTGAGCAGATTTTGATGCTTTAAGCATACACACGGTTTTTAATGGATGATTTCTTATCCACCTGGTTCACCGTGGCTCCAAAGTGTGAAAGCAGTTACTGAAGGGCTTTCATGATCTGACAGCAGGACCGGGGGCAAAAGCGGGATTCCACCTCCGAAAACTGGGAACATCACAGGATTGCTCCCAGACCAAAGCTGCCAGCACCAATGGCTCTGGATGACCTTGGAGTCCTGAGTGCTGCCTCTCAACTGCTCCCAAGACGCTGGGTTGCAGGGTGTTCCTTCTGCCTTGGTTTAAAAGACAAAGGTCTGCCAAGGGAGGTGGGAACCTTTCTGGAATAGAAAGAAGACCCCTCCCTCCAAATTTTTACTAACTTCGAAATTAAAGGGCTTTCAGGCAAAGACGTAGAGAAAGGAATAACAGATCTTTACTAGAAAATATATCTATACCCGTATATATGGTTGCATATATATATATACACACACATATATACATACACACACACACACACATATATATATATGTATGCACACAACAGAAAAGAACAAAACCAACACGATGACGGAAGCTTTCAGCCAGGCAGGCACTGTTTTTCCCTGTCGGTGTAGCTGTGGCCACAGGCAGCAGGGGGCCCCGGCACGCTGCGGGAGGCAGAGGCTGCCGCGAGTCCCTCGCAGCCGGCAGGACACGCTCCGATGCCAGCTCGAAGCATCCCCGCGTGGTTCGGGCTGCCACCGGCGTGGGGCGGGAAAAGGGCGTTCTCCCCCCTTTCAGGAGGCTTCTGCAAACTCAGGCAGGCGGCAGCCGGGCTTAGTGCTGCCCGAGGTCTTCCCCCAGGGAAGGGGGAGTGGGCTGGGATTCTCTGGCGAGCAGCGGGCACAGGCAGGGGCAGGTAGCAGAGTCCAGGGCGAGTCGGCACGACCCCAGGCAGTCCCCGCTCCACCCAAGGGAACACCCTAAGACACAGCTGCTAAACCCTGAATGTGCCTCCCCTTCCCCCAGACCCATCCCTTTGAGGCTGGTGACCAAGCTATGGCCACACCGGGGACGAGCCCCCTCCCCCAAGGACTCACACTATTACCTACTCCTTAGTGTGGCTTAACCCCTGCTATCCATCTTCGGGAGTCCTGCTTCAACGAGTAGGAAAAAGAAACCACCCCCCACACGAGACAGCCCCTCGCATTCCCAGCATCTAAGCAATGACAAAGGGGAAAATTCACTGAGGAGCCCAAATCCATACCACCTTTCTATGGAAAAGGGCCCATAGTCACAGCCAGGCATCGAGGGCCGAAAGTGGGATTCCGCCTCCTAAAATTCTGAATGTCGGAGGATTCCTCCCAGACCAAAGCAGCCAGGACCCATAGCTGTGGCCTGCTTTGGACTCCCGGGGCCTGCACCTTAACTACACTCAGGACACTTTCCTTGCTATGGAAAAGGGCCGATATTTGCAGTCAGGTGCACATTGCCAGAAGTGGGATTCCACCTCCTAAAATTGCAAACAGCGGAGGATTGCTCCAACGTCAAATCTGCCAGGACCAATGGCTCTGGCTGCCCTTGGACTCCCAGGAGGCACCTCTAAACCGCCCCCAAGAAATTGTGTTTCTGGCTTTTCCGTCCTACGGAAAAGGGCTGATATTGGTGGTCAGGAGCAAGTAGCCCTAAGTGGGATTCCACCTCCGAAAATTTCAAATGTCGCGGGATTTCTCCCAGACCAAAGCTGCCAGGACCGACAGCTCTATCTGGCTGTCATGGGCTCCTGGGGCCCTCCTAGAAACTGCCCCCAAGGCACTGAGTTGCAGGGTTTAAAGCCTCTCCTCCTCCAAGGCCAGCCAGAGCCATCGGTTCTGGCTAGACCAGGTTGTTCAGGGCCCCATCCAACCCGGCCTTGAACATTTCCGGGGATGGGCCATCCACGACTTCTCTGGGCAACAATAGGAAGAAGACACCTGAGTGACTGGCAAAGCAACCTCAGGAAAGCTGCAAACACAAGCTCTAATAACATTCATTCATTCTTCAGCTTCTTAATCATAAACTTTTATGTTTCATCATCGACCCATAATTGTGCCCCGCTGCCTGACTTCTGTACACTGCCCTTCCTCCATTCAGCCCAGGCTATATCTGATGTGGGGCATTTCCATGGATTTTGAGCTGCTCAGGGAATGGAGCATCTTTCCTAAACATCTAAGCCCTCAAGGTGCCTGAGCTCAGTGAACTCGCTGCTATATGCTGCCTCATTTCAGATAATAAATGTAATAAATATCTATTTAATTATGAAAAAAATACATGTATTTTTATAAATGCATACTTTCATAAAATACAAAATAACTTTGAAACTTAAACCAAACCACATCAGAACAGTCAGACAGCGAATATAGAAAAGGAAAAATGCCTGCACACATTTAGACAGAATATTCTTGTGTTGCTGTCAAATTTTAGGAACGTCATTTCAGTGGATTTTTCTTCCCCCTGTTGTTTTCATCTGCCAGGAACTCCTACTGAGGGCAGCCAGCTAGCCAGTGGTTGTGGCAGAGGAAAGCTACTCCTTTCTCAGGAGCTCTGCTCAGCTGCTACAAAATCTGATGGGTGAGAACACTCTTTTCACATCCATACATTTCCTGACAATTTCAGACATTTTTTCTGACCTTCTTGTGCAGTGAAACACCGCAGTCTCATTCCAGCTCTTCATCAAGTAACAGGCAAGAAAGAAACAAATAAAAAGACTAACCTTATGGTACTCCTGATACTACCTTTGAGAGTTTTTATCAGTTAAAACACTTTCCTTGCTAGTACTGCATAGAAGCCATGATTGGAAGATTTAATGGGACTGATTTAATGAGTCTTATATTTTTTTTCTAGAAACTGGCAGATTTTCCTTGCTATTCCCCAACTCACTAAAAGGGATAAAAGCAGAATATATGGCCTTCCTCCAACTCCTGCTGATCTGCTTTAATTGGTTATTTATCTTATTATGCAGTGACAAAATCTATCCGTTACCATCTTTTGAGCATGTTCACCTAAATTTGACAGAAGGGCTGTACTCAAGTTCTCATGGCTAAATGATCTGCAAGTTGCACCCAAACTGCCTTTATGGTGGAGAGCTTGGGGTTTTCTCCCACCCAGGTCTTTACTTTTCTGCCTCACTGCAGCCAGAACAAGAATCATCTTGTTCCTGGCAATGCAGGTCATTTAAAAAAACTAAAAATAAAAAACCAGGACTATGTAAAGACTCTGATTCCTATTTACCCCGGCTGTACAGACCGTATTGCACTGTCAGCTGTTTCATGGCTGAGCCTGGCTAGAAGAGAGACACTGTGTAGTCCTCACCGAGGCTCACACTACGAGCTAAGCCATTACCGAGTACCACAGGATCTGCACAGCAGGAAAATGACAGAAACATCCCAACAGGAAAAACTCTTATTTTAATAAATCCTATCCTGTCAAAACAGTGGAGACAAATTCATAAAACATCAGGCCTCGTTTGCTCCAGTGCTCAGAGAATTATTCATTTAAAACTGTTTCCTGAGATGACTTCAATTCCCACATTACTCAATAATTTAGCCAATGTATGCTTGGACTGATTGTTTTATAAGACAAATTAAAATGGTAAGCAGCAAGCCTCACTTAGGACATCAGCATTAGATAGATGGTTGCTTAGAAGGACTGAGTGTTGCTATTTGTTGTTCATCCTTCTCCTTCATCCAGACAAACTTTTTTTGTTAATATTAACTTCCTCTGTGCTTTGGAAGTCTAGACCTGACAGCAGCAACACGAGTTGAGCAGTCGCTCTGCAGACTCCCAGACACTACAGGAGCTCTCTGCTCTCTTTGAACACTGACAATTAATCAGGTCAAATTGTGCCAGTGCCAAAGCGCTTTTATGACGGCAATAAATACTCTGAGGGGACTTGCTTCAGATGGAGACACAGATTCATTTCAACTGGTGGCCTAAGCAGGGTCGGGGCTCAGAGGTAAAAGGCTGTCGGGCTAATTTACTGCACATCCTCCATTTCTGCAGGCCTGGGAATACGAGGTCATGATTTAGGAATGAGAATTAATATATTGCGCTGATTTTAACAGATGCTGGCCTCATCCTCTCATCTTTATAAGTAGGAACGATTCACTGGCTTTCATTAAAGTACACATGCACTGCAATTTTGTGACAGCATGTCTGCTACATAAAAACAGGAGCAAACTTTCACCTTCCTTTTTTTTTTTTTTTATAATTCTAGAGTACATTCCAGTATCTAATTAAATAGAATTTCTTTCTTATACTGGACTTTAGATGCTGGTCAACAGTTCTGGTTAACTCCCTAGACAAGATATTTTGGATTTTTTTTCCTTCTTCTTCGTCTTCACAGCAGATCATTTTAATTCCAGCCGAGACTGAGTGAAGCAATGCTGATTTCCCCAGATGGCTCTGCTTTCTTAGGCAGAACCCCGACAGAATGATAATTACAGGTGAGGAGGATAGGAAGAGCTGTGAAACAGATGACAGAGAAAACAAGAACTACATTTCACCAGCAGGCACTAGCTAGCTGAAATGATCATATGACCGCTTACTGGCCTCCTGCATGATGCTGTCATGCATTTCATTCTTCATTAGATTTCATTAGTCTCTTCCACATCTCCTTTCTATGATTCCGAAATGATTGGCAAATTCCTAAAATAAGAAAAATGTTATTCTTTCATACTTCTCCCACGAAAAACGAGGAGTATCAGTGGGGGAAGAGCTGTTTATTGGATTATAAGAGATATTACTTCTTGCTATGTCCTTCAGGAACATGTGAAATTCTTTTTAATTTGCAAGTAGCTCTGCTGTGCTGCCAGTGGGAGTCCTATGCATGGTCCCAGCAGTCAAAACCAAAACAAAATTCACAGTGAACTGATAGATGGGTGGGGCTGACTGTCTCACTACACTGACAGCACAGAATAAAGACATGTGATGTTTGTCTGATCCAAGAAATGGTGCAAGGCCTCACAGCACCTTATACAGACTCAGGAACAGAGGAGAATGTTACACACAGTCCCATCAGTGGACATGGAGGAAAACAGACGGTTTTGGTGGCAGAGACTTGGGGAAATGGCTTTGTACACTCGTTCATCCTGATTCTCGAGTACTTTCATTTCCTGTGAAGCCGCTGCCTCCACACATCATTGGTAACAACTCCTTCCACTTGCAGATATCTTTGGATATTGATGAGTCCAGCCAGTAATCGCCCTCAGAGGTGTCCATGAGAGCTTCTCTGATTATGCTCATTTATCTAATTAAAAAGATTTTCCATGAGGAGTCCATTAGCATCAGAGAGATGCGTGCTTGCTTTCTTCCCACACCTTGACAACAGAGCACAAGTCTAGCCTAGCAGGGGGTGCTCTTGGCAGCCAAGTTCCCTGGTAATCAGGCAAGTCAGCAGAGCCACAGCTTTGCAGGCATCCATATGAGAAGCACCTGCATGGAGTGGTGCTGTCTCATATCCTCCACTGACTTTAAACTCCTAACAAGAATGTACTACAATTTATCCTGCCCTCCAGCTGAGGTGATGGAAGGGCATGCTGCTCCTGGGATAATTATTATTCATTATTATTTTATAATGCCTGCTGACATGATTTTAACAGCTGCTTGTGCGAAGGAACACATGAAAGTCAGGCCACCTTTGTGCCACCAGCACTGGAGACATGCCTCAGGAAAGGAGAGCATGGACAGAATGCTGCTGGGTCCCTGTGGCAGCACCAGCATTATCACCCTGCAGGCTGTCATTGAAAGCATCACCTTTTAAAAGTGAACTGAGCTAATCTACAATCAAACTTGGGTTTGGAGGCTGCAGACTATGGCCTGGTGAAAGCTTGGTGAAGGCAAAAATAAACAACAGTGCATAAAGTAGGATAATAGATTAAAACCTTGCTAGAACACATTAAAAATCATTTTGGAAACAAAGTTAAAACCAGCTGATTGGTGTAGTGAAAAATACTGTGGAAAATCAGTAGATAAGAGTACAGGAAATAGGTTGAGAAAGACAGGTGGGAACACGAACTTCCTGTTCCTCTTCAAATGCATATGCAGTTGTACCAGGAATCCTTTCTACGACCTCCCTTCTAACAAAAAACAATAAAGTGTTTTCCTGTTCCTCTAGTGTGTTCACATTCCTAGCTCTTCTCTGAATCCCAACAGACTCTTCCAAATAACAACCAGTCACATCTATTTTTATTTCATGGACAGTTCATGAGTCTGGTCTTGTTCAATCTGTATTAGAAATAGCCAGAGACCCATTCAGCCTAAAATTCTGGAACGTGGAATGTTTGTGGAAAGTATTCTGTGTAATCTCTTGGGGTAAAAAAACGCAAGTGAAACACAGCATGACTTTATCCCTCTCAGAGAAAAGAGGTTGTCTCTCACTGATTCCTGTCAAACTGCGCTGGAGTTTGGTACAACAGAGACCTTGCTGGGTGACAGAAGAGGCAGGCAAGACTTGCCAGCCCTTCTCTGCATGTTCCTGAAGGGAGAAGCTGCCCATTTGCCAAAGTGGATGTGCAGAGCAGAAGGAAAGAGCACCCAAACCATGTGAAGAACAGTAGGGCCCAGATTCAGGCAAACTGGACAAGCATCAAATTTTGGTTCTGCTGTGCTGTCTGTCACTGCGTGTCATTACTGGTGTTACTTTAGAGGAAAAAAGCTGATTTGCAGTTCAGTTGATCTATGTGCAAGACAGTTAAGAGTGGAGTGTTCCTCGGGCAGAGGAGCATATGGATCGTGAGAACCAGCACAGATTTGGCTGCTCTTGTTCAGATCCACTACAAAGTGCGCTGGATTCCCACAAAGATCATCACCACTCCCTCTGCCCTCACCACAGTACTCTTCTTTCCAACAGCCTTGCCTATGACTGTTTTAAAGTCACACATCTGATCAGCTGGCTTTTCTTCTGAAAGTCATTTCTTCTTCTCTCTGAGGAAGGACATCAGAAGAAGGGAATGTGACAGCTAAATCTGTGATTGCAAGAGCAGAGAAAGGACCTATAATAGGCAATAGAAAAGAAACTGCAGAAAGTTGTCCTAAGGCCTCAAATAATTGCATACAAAGACAAAATGTGAGGGACTTCAACCATGCTAAGTGCAGGACAAGTAGTACTTAACAAATTTCTGTCATCCCTACAGTCACCAGAACTCTTTGGGTGTCAGCAATACCTACCTGAGTATGTGAAAAAATATTTAAACCCAGATTTACAGTGGTGGTTTTAACAATAGATCTACCAGCAATTTGAGTTGGTGAAGCACAGGACAGATGGGCTCACAGTGCAGGGCAGTAGAAATAGTCAAGAAAAAAGGGAATTCTTGGCAATATCTACTATTCTAAAGAAAAGCAGTATATTCTAGCACTTCAGTGAGCATAGGCATCTGCAGAACAACAACCATGTTCTTGTAAATGACATTAACAATTAATATGCTACTGACATAACTGCTCTAAAGTACTAAAATTTTCATTGGCATGAATAGATATTCTGAAATCAGCTTTATAGATGTTACAGTAAAAAGAACTGGATTTCATAAAGCCCTGAATAATTACTAGTCCCTTGCTAAAAAGGAGGAGATTATTTACAACAAATAGCCCAACAGAAGAACATGACAAGCCAAAAACATCCACTTACAGACAACAGAAACATCCACTTACAGACAACATGAGGCAGGCAGACTGTTAATCAGAAGACAAGAGTTACTCAGGTCAGGGTGAACCTTTTCATGGAATCAGACATTGCTATAGGTGCCAGGCAAGTTTTTAAACCTGTATCCCAAAACCAAAAGAGGACTTCGCTGGTATTCACTGAAATTACACTACTAACTTGTAAATTATCCACTACAAGGACAAAACTGATGTTAGATACTGTCATGTGAATATTTTGTTGTGACCTGAAATAGGTCATTCAGTGATGAGATGATTCAGTGGTAAGAGTAATGAGCAATCATACACTCCAAAGACAGGTAGCTATAAAATGCCAGCCTTTTCTCTTTCCTTTTATTATTTCCTTTCATCTGATTTAAAACACAGCTCCTTTTCATATTGTTTTGTAGCATTTTCATCCAATTCCAGAATATACATCATCACAAAGTTTAGATGATACACTAATCGCATATTGGGGTTGTTATTTGTTACTCCAATCACCAGAAGGTCATTTCATGTTCCTTTCTACCCTGAGTACAATGCAAAGGTGAAACGCCAGACAGTTTGATATATTTGTGGGTTTAGCATAATTACAACCATTGCAGTTACTACAGCTCTCTCTTTCCTCGCTGTGTAGTGACAAATTACTGGACATACAAAATTCTACTCTCTGCAAACAGATGTAGTAGACAGGCACAGAGATTATTAGCAACTCATTGATACTCCAGTGTTAGGGTTGCATCCAAATCATCTGAAAATGAGGCATACAATCCAATTTTTCTCCAAAAGAGTGGAGCTTTAGGAATGAAATTTCCTACCAGCTTAGCAAACCAGTCTCTCAAAATCTCTTGCGCATCTCTGTTTGCTTTTGCTCTAGAAATACTTAATAAGTGGCCTTTAAATTGAACTCTGACTGATTAGTTTTGGGGTGGTTTGGTTTTAGAATTTTTTTATGCTTTGGCAGTTCTCCTTTTCTTACTGTTGAGATGCCAGACTGAAAATTTTCTGAGCATGGAGAATAAGAGTCTGAAATTTCTCATTCAAATAATGATACGAATGAAAACAGTTCTGTTTGATTTCTCAGCGACCCATCTTACAAGCTGCAATATTAAATTAAGGTACCAAAATCGGCTGTAAACCAATCAGCATTTTGGAAACCAGGTAGAAAACCTGCCTCCCACTGCTTCTGGTCCCCAAGCTAACTTGGGCAGGTTTAATTAGAGCATCTATGCTGATTTTAGATGTAATCTAGGACCTAACAAATTATATTTAAACTGGACTAGCAGGTGGAGGTGGTCTGGTCTATCAGCACACTTTGACATCATCCAGCTTCAATAATTTGAAATAATCCGGTTTGCAATATCACTTCCTAAAGCTGTGAACTCTTATTCCTTTAACATTGAGACTAAAACCAAAAAGGGAGGAAAATCCCCCCCCACTCAATGATTTAAAAAAAGTGTAAGTCTGTTCGTTGCTAAGAGGTTTGTTTCTCCAGGAGAAGCTCTGGAAAAAATGGAAAACTCTGATACACTAAATGAATACCCCTGTGCTCAGTCACTAGAGCTCTAAAATATCAATCTGTGAGGCTTTCACTGAGATAAACCCATTTATTCTTTCTGCCCCGAGAATCACGTGCTTTAATAGCTCTTACAAATAGAAAAGAACAAGCAACTGTCTAAGACATCAACTTTTCTCCAGTTTCAAGGCACATGTGGTTGGGATTTTTTTCCTAAATTTTAAATAATCTTTATGACCTTGGTTGTTTCTAGAAATACTCAAGTATACCTTTTCTGCACTATCTGTTTGTGATCTAAGTAAAAATGCAGGAGCAAAGACTATAGAGGGAAATTATACATAAAAGGAAAGGAGCAAAATTTTCCCCAAAGGTTCAGATTTACAAATTGGATAAATGTGTGGCTTATTATCATTATTTCTCAGTGTTTGGTTTGAAATGCATCTTATCAGGGTGGATTTTCTTCCCTTCCAACTCATTTCTTTGTATCTCAAAAGCCATTGTTTTTTTAGAGAACGCTGCATTAGCCCTGTTTTTCATTGGCCATTGCTAAAAATGCCTACCTCAATCTCATCATGCTCTTTCCTCTAACCAGCTAGGCCATAATGAAAAAGTACCTCGGGCTGATGATGTGCTATCAATAACTCTGTGCAGTTCAGTTTCAAACTCCTATTAAAGCTCTTCTGTAGTGCTGGTAATGCCTTAGGTTCTAGCTTTTATATTTTTAAATCCTGTACTGCCTGGTGTGTAACTCTGAAGTTTCTTGTAGCCTGTTGGCTGCTGCTCTCTTATGCCAGATAGACATAACAAAGCCTCTCCGAGCTTGTTGTTCAAGGACACTTAGGCTGTCCTAGGCCCAAAGGTGTAAACCAGGGCCTCTGGAGAGGTGGAGAAATTGAAGAAATTACATCATTAGCTAAAGTTTTAATTGGTGAATTTATGCTGATATGCAGATGAACCAAACCTATAAAAGTGTGAAGAACTTGTGATTCGTCGTCCATCTTGGATGTGGCCTTTGGCTCCCCAGGCCTTTCAAATAAACATCCACCTTTATTCCCTTACTCCTGTCTAGTCTCTGTTTCTAGGTAACATGACAAGGCATCACTGGCACTGTTACTTCCCCTCTGTTCTCACTTTATCAACCACTACTTTAGCTGCAGTGTGTACATTTTTTTCCTTTATGTTGCCTCATCCCAAGGCTGGATCCTCAAGCGGTGTCAACTGGCCTATCCCCATTTCCTTTTGGCCTTCCAGCACAGAACTCAGCTAAATATATTTTTCTGATTTCACCAGACCATGTGTCAAGTCCTATTTGTTTCATAATAGCAATAAATATTTCTGTGCAAAAACATCTGGAGTGATTTTTCTATTACTTGACTGATTTTTCTTCCACACATGGTTCTGACCAGCAGAAATGGACCGAGGGCATCATCAATGGTTAGACTGGACATGTTAATCTTTCAAGTCTCTGTCTTCATTCTCATTTCTGCCATGTCTGATGGTGCTAAAGGTGGGCTAAAATCTCAAGACCTTGAAATTAAATTTCCATCCAAACTAAAACTTTTAATTCAGAAAGTTTAATTCGCTTTAAAAGGCAAAATGCTTCCTGCCATCTTTCAAGGATCACCACACAACTTGGATCAACAAACAGGATGATATGATTCAACAGAAACAGAAAAATAAATTACAATTTTAAGTTAGTAAAAATTTCTCAGTTTCAGCACATGCTTTTATAAATATAAATCATTAAATAAAAATGGTTCTGTGCAATTTGGCAGTTTAGGTACTTTCAACCTTCTGCCAAAAATCCTAGGTATGGGAGACTTGGATGATAGAGATATAATCTTAGGCTTGATATAGAAAGCACAGGAGGAAGTTTCTCTCAGTACTATGGAAGGAGATGGTAAAAAGGAATATACTCTTCTAACAGAAAAGTTCATTGAAATAGTTGCAGAATTTACTGGTGGAAAGACACACTGCAATGAGGAAATCAGAAAGTAATTCATTTAAGCAGATACGGAAAATGAGATGTAAGAGCAGCAGAACACTGATCAGGGATAAAAGGAGGGAGCCCAATTGCATTAAAATTGAGAGAGATAAAAGAGCAGAATAATTACTAAGGAAGTGCTGTATTTCTAAGTCTAGTTTAAACTGTTTTCATTCCATATTGTATGCAACAAGAAGTAGAGAGCAAGCAAAAGTCCGGGGTAGTAGCAAAAATCAAGCCAGCTACAAGAAATTGAACAAAAGGCAATAAAGACAGAAGGCTCAATGATTATATTCAGCATATTGGAAAAATTCCTCAGGGTATACACAAAGAAACAGCAGCACAAAGATGTGGGACTCTGAAGAAAGCACTCTTGATTAACCACAGCTATTCCACAGATAGCAAGACAAGGAGAAAGTTTCACTCATTTCAGCAAATCTAAAAAGATTTAGGGGGATTTAGCACAAGAGAGACAAGCAGATCCTCAGCTACACGAACTGACCCAGCACCTTGCAATGTAAGTTCCCCAAATTGCTGTTACTGCCTGCTCCATGACGATTTGTGGCATACACACACTGAAAAGAGAAAACCCCGTGCAGGGATTTTTACATATGTTTGCAGAAGCACATCTCCCATCGATCTCCCAAGGCTTTAGGAAACAGATTTTATTTCAAGGAACAGTGCAATGAATTTCCTGAAAAGTTTCCTCTCTCCTGACAAACCATACTGCTTATAGGGCCTGTGGATGGAGGTGGAGACAGATGTAAAGATACTGGAATCTGTGTTTCAGGGAAGAATTGTCGTGTTGGTTTCATCCTTTCACCGTTCCAGAGGTAACTATTAATACTTGCCTGCAACGTTCCTTCTAGGCTACATATAAGGTTCTACTGTGATTTGTCCAAAATGGCTCATTTCCCTCCTCTCTTTCCAGTCTCAAGTGTGGGTTGGACCCCCAGCTCTCTGCTGGATTTGTGGCACAGCCCTGCACATGTCACTCACTGACTCAAACACAAACAGACCTCTCAAAAACAGCAATAAGGAGACCATCTATGCTATGCATGAAGTCCTCGGAGGCCAATGGATGACAATCACAAATTGCTTCAGTGCTAAATATTATACCAAGCAATTTCCTAATTATTCTAATCAAGTCTTTGATATCCTTAATTAAGTGTGTTTCCAGAGTAGAGTTTGAAGCTCCTTTTCACTGCCTCACCCCCTAGCTCATCAATAGACTTGTGGGAAGTTGCTTTACTATCCATAAGCAGACAAGAGAAATATTTCTCTCATGGCCTCAGAGGAAAACGAAAGAACAGAAAATAAACACGTGCACCATTTGTATTTAATGACAACAGGGCATTAGGTGGAAACAGAACTGAACTCAAAGCACTCCAGACAAGGCTCCACCAAGCCCTGTAATGGGACTGTCAATTAATGTGCTGGCTGCTTTAGCTTTTTTCAGACTGCTCTCTTCAAGGCTTTTTAATCCATAGTTTGAAAGCCAAAGGCCTCTGCACTTAAAAAACTTGTGCATGAATGTTGCCCATGTCCCTTTATTATTACATCCCCTGATGGGCAAGAAATACATGGAGCTTGCTTCTAATGTGATCTCCTTTTAGATTTTTCCTTTTAATACCCTCTGAACTTCTGCTGACTCACTGTGTTTCTTAATGGGAGATAGCAAGCAGAGCTTCTTCATCATTAGTGTCCTTTGATCCTGATTTCTGTCTTGCCTGCCTCTCCCTCATCTGTTCTGTACATCCTGTAAGTGCCCTTTGATCTCTTGCCACTCATCTTCTTCTTTCATTCTTGCACTAGGAAAGAAACTGCCTATTCCAAATTTTTATTTCCAAATTTACAGGTGGACCTCTCCTTCTGAAATAACCTCTGCATCTACTATAAGTTCTAACACTTTCAGAAGTTATTTGTTTTGTCTCTATAAGCTTCAATTTATTTTCTTTCACGTGAAACATTATTTCCTTTGTGAGGGTAGGTTTAAACTTCCTTTGTATATTTTCCAACCTATGACTTGCATTTTTCTGACATATGCTACCCTGAGAGAGATATATATAGATATATATGTATATATGAGATATCTGGAAAGATTTCTAGCACTTCTTTTACCTCTATACATTAATTCTCATTTATTGGAAGGCAGCTGGGGAGTCTGGCTTGGAACCTGGCATCTCTCAGCTGGACCACAGGTGCTGCAAATGCACTTCTCACCTAAATACCAGCTGAAGGAAGGTGCAGGAGTGACAGACATCTGAGTTAACCAGATGTTCTTACTTGGAGTGGAGAACATGCATCATCCTCTTGAAATGCTATTACCAAAATAGCATTTACTGTTATTTCCCAAATATTTCCCTCATTTCACTGCCTGAAGGCTCCCAGTGTCATCAAAGTTCCCGATTTCATTTTATTTTACTTACAGAGAGAGCAGAGCAGATGGGGCAGCTCTTTGTCTAGGAAGCCCTGTAAGTCAGTTGTGCCTCTTGCAAGCCTACCTGACACCTTTAGTCTTTCCCCACAGAGCCTCACAAATCCAAGATGCTCATCCCACAGAAACCAGTCACAGAAAGCCCTAACAGCAGGGGGAACAGGAGGAAGGACCAAGGATTTTCTGTGATTTTCACACGTCAACTGCAGCACCCTAAAAACAGAGAGCTGCCCTGTCTGGAGCCTGCTACAACCTCCAAGACAGACTTCAGTGCAACCTCTTGCTCCCACAGCTCTTGAAGTCCCTCCCAAGCTGCTTCTTGGATGAAGTATCTTTTCCTTCCCATGCTTCCTACAGAATTTTACATGCCATAACTCATCTCTAGAATACCACCCAACCAGGCTTGGTAAAATCTTGTTAAATAAGTGCAAACAAACAGGCTGTGAATACCCCAGCACTTGAGAGCTCAGCTCTCCCTGCCAGCGATAAACCATGGCCCAGTAACTTCCTCCAGTTCCCGTGAGGATTGGGATGGACAGTCCTACAAAGGAGGCTGCTGAACTTCCACCAATAATGCTCAGACAATATTTCCTCTAGCACTAGAAACATAGAAATAAAAATCCCATGGACCAAAAGCAGAAGAGACATTCGGAGTACAGAAAGTCTCATAGCTGTTCCTGGCAAAACATGGGCACACACTATTTCTCCCAATGATTTTTAAGATGCTGCCCTTTGCTTTCAGACACTTAATACAGCCTTCTCAATTCCACTTCCAAATCTCAAGTCTCTCTACACATTTGCCTATTTTTTCTGACTTAATTTTCACCTGTTTTCCCTTCAGGATGTGCAGGTGCTTAGCACAGGTTGGTAGAAAATATCCAACTCCCTTGCTTTCAAAAATTCTGATTTTTCAATGCCAGTAAGCATGACACCTCCGATTGAGTCATTCAAAAGTCTTTTTTAAACAGCAATCTGAGGAGATGGCTTTCAAACTTTTTGTGTGCCACATACTTACTGTGATGTCTGACAGAGAAAAATGTGTGTTGGCAACACTGCTTAGTCCACACTGAAAAAGGAAAATTGAAATGACACTTCTAAGAAGATTAGTTAATGATCAATAGCGACAGGTAGCTATAAACACAGTAATGGAGACCCTCTCATATTCTCTCTCATCTGGTGCAGCCCTCCCAGAATTGCATTTCAGGAAAATTAATTTGTTCCAACTCCCACTCTGGGCAAGTTACCACGAAACCAACATGACATAGAAAAACAAAGCCAAAGAAATGTCCCATAAAGAGAAATATGGACAGCTGCAATGCTGAACAAAACCACACTAACCCAGCTGTAAGGAAAAGAAGAAAACTTTCACAATGGGGTTTGTGAAGTCCATGGAGTAAAATAAGAAGCTGCTCCAAATTGAGTCTTTTCTGTTGGAAATGAGTAACTGTAGAGCAAGAGGTCTCAAGAGACAGGAAAGCCAGAGAGAGGAGAGAGGGGAAAGTTTATGTACAGGCTGGAAAACACTTCTTCTGGCAAATGCCTACAGGTTTGGCCATTAAAAAGAGCCAAGATCCTGATTTTTTTCTGACATATTTGTCACTTAGTAATGCCGTGTTCCCAAAAGCATTCCCAAGAAAAGCAAATCACGATTTCCACCTGAAAATTTCACATTTCTTGACTTCTTAAATAAACCTTTCCTATATAAGAGGTCAAATTTTGTGCATGCTCTGTTGTGTACAAAAACACCGTTCCTCCAAAAAGCATCGCTTGAAGGTATAGATTTTAAATTCAGGAATATTAAGCACTTAACACACAGATAATGGCAGAATCAGGACCACTGCATAAATATCAAGTCTGTCTTTGAGGGGAAATTCAGACGTGCTACTCTGAGCACTCTTAGGCATAACTTAAAATACAAAAGATTCTATCAGAAAGTAAATTATCATTTACAGGTAGTGTTTCTCACTAAAAGAAAATAACTGTAAGTTTATAGAACACAAGCAAATAAGAAACCTGAGTATCTTAAATAAGCTACAAAACATTAAATCAAAATGTACTAATTAAAGTGAAACTTTATCAGCCAATTATTTGATGGTCAGAATATAAGGGCAATAGCCGAACAAGATGAAAAATGCAGCTTATATGAGTAAAATAAATATATTTTTCTTTGAGTCATGGTAGCATGGACAATGCAGCACCATCAACTCAAACCAAATTAAGTTTCAGCACTCAGTTTGGAACACATAAGGCCCCAATCTGTATTTCCTGTGACCTAAAAATTATAATTTAAATCAAGATATGCAGGGGCAGACAAAACCAGCATCAGTCTCTAAAGAAAAAGGACCACAAAGCTTAATGCTTTCTTGAAATCTTAGACATAAAAGAATTACATTTCTTCTCTGTGTCACTGCACCCAGAACAGGCTGAGTCTGTTCCTTACATCCCTGAACTCCAGAAGGAAGTTGAAAGTTTGTCAGACCTCCTTTATCATTCAAAACTTTCATTCTTTGTAGGAAATGCTGTACCCATTTGAAAAGTGTATCAGTCAAGATTTCCTCTGCTTTTTCTGCACAAAAGGACAGAATAAATGGCATATGCAACAGCAGTTCTACTCAATAGGTGAGGTAAGCAAATTTGGTTTACTCTGGGAGTGATTTTTCTTCTGGATTTGTCCTACTTTTTGCCTTTACAATCTGATAGCCCTAGACCTGAGGTGCCATGCTGCTTCAACATTTCGCTAGCAGCCTAAGTTCTGGTTTTGGTCCTTGACAAAAACATTTCCTTTACTCACAGCTTCTAATCCACTTTTAAGGAAATGTTACCACACAGAAAACTATTTGCCATGGTGAGACAGCCCAGACCTGCACTACTTTTGCTTTGCAGGCTCCATTTCAACCTGTACTGCGAGTTTCCATGGAGACTTGTGAAGGAAGAACTATCCCTGCTATGTCAAATCTGGAGATCACAAACATTTTCCTTCCAATATTTAAGGAAAAAAATCCAGAAGGAACATCTTGCCCTTAAGGTCCATTCCCTGATTCATAGTTCTGGCCTCCTGTCTGATCTTGGGAAAAGTTAACATCTTCAAGCTCTAGTTTCTCTTAAATTACTTATGACAGTCCTTCCCTTCTGCCACGCTTTGTCTGTCTTGTATATTTTAAAGGTGTGATCTCCAGAACAAAGAGGCTCTAGCTAAAATTTTGCACCTCACTTAGAGAAGTGGGGAAAAAAGAAAAAGAAAGGAAACATTCTTAGTTTGAGAGTTCTCTAAAGGAACCACAGACCGGTTTTCACGCCATTTAATGCCAGAGCGATCGTTTCCTATAAGCGTGGTAAAAACTGCTGATCTGAGTCAAGCTCAAAACAGAACCAGCTTAATTATGGTGATATGTCTGCATGTTTAATCAAGTAATGCTAAATAAATGATTAAAACAATTAACTTCATCTTGTAAGGCACTGAATCCACACAGAGCAACACTAAATTGCTTGCAAACATTACGCGTGGTTTGATTTCTTATGATACTTTGGGGAAAGCTGTATACACTGACAACGTACTGATCTAAGATTTTTGTCTAACAGCACATGGAAACCTTAAATAGCAAAGATTGAGACAAAGGGAAGCATCTAAGAAACATTACATGCCAACCATTCTATTTTCCAAAGGAATGTAACTCTTCCTTCTGCCTCGAATTCTTTATAGATTTTTGTGTGCATCTTACATTTTGCACACATAAGAAAGCAGTTTTCTCTTCCTTAAGCTTGAAATACAATTTCTCTAAGGTTGTCTATCAGCACATTTTTATCCTTTGATTTCTTTTTACGTAACTTCATCAAAGTAGGGCTCAATAAATTGAGCCTAAAGAGCAGTGCAAGATGAAATGCTGCAGAAAACTAATATTCTCATTTCCCCCTAACATTGCAATATATATATTAAAGATGAATTGGAAGAAAAAAAGTAATTTTATTTACTGTGCTAAGCCTTGTTCCTACGCTTAGTTTAATGGAGATTGGGGTGGAAAGGCAGTTAAAAGAGTAGGTTTTACAATTTTATAACATTCTAATTTACCAACCTTTCATGGTATATATGTAAAAGTTTGAAATTTACCAGTCAAAAACTACAAATCCATCTATTCCCCTTCCTCTTTAAAACAAAGGATCTTCAGAAATAAGGATCATTTCCTTCCTTTCCTGTTATCTCCTCACCTGTATCTTTCTTCCCTTTCAAACCCATTAGTGTATTTTCATACTATTACCTTCTCCAGTGTGTAGGGCTGGCAATAAAAATCCTACATGGGAAACATCAGAAGATTTTTGGAAGACACAAAGGGATGGGAATCCTTTGAAAACTATTTTTTCACAAAAGTTCACTAATGAGCTGATCATTGCAGGGCTGTGCAACTTCCAAAAGGAAAGAGAGATGAGAATGGTAAAGCAGTTCAGTGTGCATTTTAAACCGCAGCACGGTACATTTACTTTGGCATTTAAATTCCTCATTTCCCCAAGGACGAAGTGTGCACATCTCGAGTAATGATGCCCAGATGCTCCATGGATATGGCTTAGGAGTCAAGCTTCTTGCTGGTGTACACTGGCAGTTTCCCTGAACTCCCAGATGCGCTGTTGAAAACTCCAGAGCTATTTCATCCACACCAACTTCAACAGGTCCAACAGTCTGCCTAAGCTACTTTTGCAGCAATAGTATTTGCCATTTTGATTTTGAAATTTGCTTCCTGGAAGTTTGCAGTATTTATCCAAAATGCATTGCTTTGCACCCATTCATGCCATTAAAAGCCTGCTAGTGAAAGGAAATCTCCAAGGAGTGTGAACACTGCTGAAGCAAATGTGATACCAAGTTGAGGAAAAATTTGCAGAATTCTTTTCAGCACCCACCAAGCTTTAGTGTCAACATATTTGCAATCGCTGCAATTAGCAGCAAGTGAGGCTTCAAGACTGTGATGCAGGAAAACATCCTAAAAGAAGGAAGGGACCTTTCTTGACTTGCTAAAATGATTAGGGAAGAGACTGGAAGCGAATGAGCAGCACATGGCATTTCCAGAGTTACACAAGATTAGCAGAAAGAGCTGCTCCATTAGTTCACTTAATAGAACATTCTGTCACCCCCAGCTTCCTCTGAGGCTGTGCGGAATAAAAGAGGAATTATTTTCCTTTAAATAGAATCAAAGTCTAAAAAAAGAAGAATATATAAAATAACGTAATAATTATGAGACTGAGTTGGTTGCCAGAATTGCTAGGACTCAGTCTATATTTTAGACACAGTTGCATTATCAATTTAAGGCCATAATCAGTATATATGTTCAAACCTAGGGCAGCTGATATGGAAAATGGACACTTATTGGTTGCCAAAGGAAAGGGATTTAGTATTTAATCTCTAAACACCACTGAAAGTCTACAGGCAGATGAAATTCATCTGTTTATTTTGGTCACCATAGAATTCAAATATGAAGGTACCTTCTCTTTTCTTACATTATTTTAAGCTCATAGCAGCAAAAATATATCCAGCTCTCTTAACAACATAAGAAAAAAAGGAAGGAGAGATTGATGGTGAGAAATGGGGAATGGAAGGGGAAAAAAGGAGAAAATAAGAATAAATGAGAAAAACATTCTTTGCAATAAAGCTTAAAGAGGAAAGCCTCTCCTTGAATTAAGAAGCAACACGCTAAGCCAAGTAATAATTTCATTTTCTCATAGGAAAAACATAATTACTCACACAATGCAAAGTTCTGAAACCATGGAATTTGCTGTAACTCTCTTGATTTAAAGCTAAATAGCTCGTGAGTTTTCATGAAATAAAGGCACTTTTTTGTCTCATTTGCAACAAAATCTTGAGCACCTACAGACAGTGACTGGGCAGAACACATCAAGGGGGGATTATCTTCCCTCTTATTTTCCTATTATCAATTTGCTCAAAGGAAAATTAAAGTGGAAAGGTCATCACACTGGAGAAAGCAGCTCAGGGTTTCCAAGACCAACAAAACACACAAGCTTGCCATTTACTGTGAAAATTTAACAGTAATCCTTCTGAAAGAGCGAGTTTAAATCTTGCTGCCATTGCAGCTTCTGATTTTCTACCTTTTCCTTGTTCTTTGATTTCCATTCAAATTATTTAATGAAAGGATGATAAATTCTTGACCTTCCTCTCACGGGCAGTCCCCTCTGACATTTGGTAATGCTCCCTGATAGGACACTGTGCCTGTGGGGGATTAATATTGTATATTAACCTTCTAAACTGAATCCATTAGGAGAATGTAAATTAGGCAAGTCCTCTTGCTGTACTTTCACCTTTTGATAACTCACGATTGATAAAATTTCTGAGGCTAATCTAGAGCCAGAAGCTTTCTTTTTCAACTGTAGAGCATTTTGAATGTTGTCTGATATGCTACAGCTTATTCTGCTTCCTGGGAGGATCACAAAGGTGTGTTTCATCCCAATTCTGTTCTTGCATAAATCAATGCAACTGTAGGATGTTTTGGCTTGGTCTTATCTTTTTCAATTTTTTTTAAATTTTTTTTGAGGTTGCTACCACAGATCATGGTGCCAGGACAGACTGCTGTGGTCTGTGACTGGCTTCATGCATAAGGAAAGCCACGGGACTCCACTGAAATGTTCCTGCTTAGACTGTCTTGTGCACTCTCAGGAGAAAACCCATTCTTCCTTTTTAAAATCCCACAGGGTGCTCAGGCAACCACCATGCTTGTCAAGCTAAAGTTAATTATATTCCCTGTTCGTGTGTTTTATTTCACCTCTGAGTTTGTCACCTTCAACTCCCAGCCTTCTGACTTAGGTGTTCTCCTCCCTGCCTGACTAAACACCCCAAGAGTGTCAACATTTTGTTCACTTGGTGTATTCTGCATCTGTACCTCCCAGAGGAGGGAGGACATGTGGAGGCACAGCCAAATCCAGTAAGTCTTCCCTGAAAGTCAAATCCTGAAAGTCTAAGCTGCTTTCAGGTCTGGGCTTGGCTGGGTCAGTATTAATTTGCACTCCAGCTCATTAGTGACCACAGGTACCAAACGTACAGATGAGGTACCTTCTGTACCCCAAAGGTGTGATAATTCCTCAGGTATCAGCCAAAGTCTTATGGTCACAACGTTATCCTCATTTCTCACCAGGGTGGTAAAACACAAGAGTTTCAAGATTTCTCCAACGTCACTTGCTGGAAGAAAATCCTCCATCCTCACTGTCATTGCCTACACAGAAGAATTCCCCAGTAAGAGACAATTCTCTTTGCTCTTTTCAGTATGCCAAACCAAACCAGGTTATTCCACATCAGCCATCTTCTCTCCTCCAGCAATTGTCATATTCCCAATACTTGTACTGCTTTAAACTCCACCTCTGTTACACAACCTTTGTGATGCTAATTCTAGAAAGAGGCAAAGAGAATGGAAAGATTTCAGACAGAGGTTGCGTCTTCCCAGGTCAGGTTTGAGGCATACCTCTTAGCTGTTTTTCATCCATAGATTGCATAACAATTTGATTTTGTGTCATTTTTATTCCTAATGAGAAAATTGTGCAGAATTAATGCAAGTCTTATCAAAGTTTAATTACGTTGCCATTAAATTATCAATGCTTTCAAATCGATAGTAAGAGACTCTTTTGTCCAAGGCCAGTCTGATTGGTCAAGAACTACCAAGAACAGTCTCTTAAACGTACTCAAATGTTGCAAACTTGTTTTCTTTCATTTCAGGGAAGTTTGTCATGATTTTGAAAACTTATCAACAATCCTAGAAGGATTTTTTCAAATTATTTAGATCTGTAGAATACAGAATATAAACAGTTGCTGTTGAGGTACCTTTTGACCTGCTCCTCTCCTGTAAGGGACAGGGCTCCAGAACCCATTTGAAGACAGACTCAATAAAGCACAGGGGTCCATGCACATAATACTCTGTGAGCCCATGAGAAATTGGACTGAAGGGCTGTGACTCAAGTTTTTATTTACATCATTTTAGGCCCCTGCTGTTCCCCAGGGAGTGCCAAGGGATGAGCAGGGTGCTTATGGAGTGAGTTATGCTTCACTGAACTTCTTATATTACATGACCAAGCAGAGAACCAAAGTCCAGCCTGGTTTTTGTAGACATTTACTGAATATTTCTAACCAGTTCTGAGTTACCTTCTTTTTTCTTTTTTTTGTCTAAATGCAGTTCATGTGGCCAATAATAGTTTCAGCTTTGAGAAACTGGCAAGCTTTGGATGTGATTCGTCTCTGAGGTATCAGTCTTTTGGCAACAGGTTATGCCATTTTTAGAGCAATTTGACACTTGTCAAATTTTCCTCACTTGTGCTTCCTGATTATCATCTTTACCACAGTAATAAAGACTTCCCCCTCAGGTGTCATTAATAGTAACTCAATCAAATTGTTGCCTGTAAGAAAACATTCTCTGTTCTGTTATCCATTAAGCAGATGAAGAATTTTCATTATAGCACATTAAAGAATTTAGTTGAACTTCTTTGACAAGTTTTGTAACTGCAGGGGTCTGTTCTGAATTCACAGTCCTTTGGCTCTACCATCCACTTTCCATCCACTCACTAGGAAACCTGAAGGAAGGTGGAATAAGGTTTTCAGAATGGAATAGTGTAACTCCTATTCAGCACATCCTATTAGGTGATCGGTTTCAGTATAGCCATTGGGACCCTGGGGGCTCAGCAAATAGTCATCATTCCTCCACTGATGCTGGGCCTACAGTCAGTCAAGTGGTCAATACTACCATGGATAAAGATTTCTAAGTGATAGAGAATTCAGTATCTTAGCAAAAAAAACCCTCATTTCGTTGTGATTGATTATGACACAATACTCATCAGTAACATCAGCAATCATGGAGAGAGCATTTTTAAAAAACCTAACCCTACTTTATTGAGAATTTCACATGTGGTAATGCCAACGTGGACAACAGGACAACTGTCTTCAGTCTCCTGGATAGGAAGGGTCAGTTGCTCTCTGACTGACAATGAGATTTACAAAAGTCCTTCCAATAGTGAGTTCAGGTTAATTGGTTGAAACTCAAACCATTGGATTGTCACACTCAGGCAGACACATCAATGAGATCCTGGACCACCCAGGGAATTAACAATTGACTTTCATCCTTGTATCTCCCTCGCTGCTTAAATTTGATGGCTTATTTCGTTTGTAGACTGTATGCAAAGCTGTAATTTAACGAAACTCAATCTAACACTGAATTGTAAACAAACTATGTGGATTTTTTAAATACCCCTTTATTTTTCGCCGATGATCTTCTGTAAAGTCATGCTGGATATTACACTAATGCCTGGTTACAGACCCAGAATATTAAGTACGTGTGTTTGTGGGACACAGGGGTATTTTTAACAGTGTTTCATGGAGGTTTGGGCTATTTTTAATACTATAGACCTCAATGTTTCTCCCAGCTGTCTCACAGCAGAGCAGGAAGAAAGTTAATTAATTAAGTTCATTGTGAAGTGAATCAGAGCATATTTTGTTGGGGAGGACTCAATGTTTTAAGTGTGCACACCTGAAACACTGTCTAAAGTACGTTAGAAGATTCACAGAAGAGACAAATCACAATGTAAAAACAAAATGTGTGATGGCATTTTTTACTGCTCACTGGGTTTAGGAATCTAGTCTGTGTTTTCTGACACAATAGGAGGATTCTTGAAGAGACAGACGTGAACTGCATAAATATCTGCTTCTTAAGGCTGCCCTTGACAATAGATACCCAGTAGGTATTGAGTGCTTGCCCTCACATTACTTCTTGGGGTTTTGCCCTCTTTCCTTCCCCTATAAAACCTTCTTTATCTTGTCCAATGATTTTTCTCACTTTCAATCTCCCTATTCTCTCCCACATCTTGCAGGGATGGGATGGGAGAGGGAGTGAAGTGAGCAAGCAAGCCTATGGGTGCCAGGGTCAACATACCCCAAAAGCTGATATTGTATCTTCATCCCTTTTTCACCTTAAATTCTTGATATATTGCTCTTTAAATATTGCTGAAATCAGTAATATCTCTTAAGTCAGAAAGAATTTGGAAGTCAGCTGGCAATATTCAGGTTATTAGTATGTAGGTTGTAAAGACAGACAGCATTACCTACTATTCTACTTTAAAAATCTGGTCAGAATTTAGCTCAAGGCAAGATTTGGTTCATATGTGAATATCTACAAAGTTCATTAACTCACAGCTTTTCACCCAGCTCTCAATCTGGTTTAGAAAACATCGAGCATCAAAAGACAATAAAGTCTAGACTTAATAAAAGGGCTGTAAAAATGAAGGTGGCAAGCAAACAGTGACTGGAAATTTACATCAGTCTCAGATATCTTCATACATCTGAATTTAATGAAAGCATTGAGATTGACTTCTGAGGTTAATATGATTAAACCTTAATAAGAAAACCAAAAAAAAAAAAAAAAACCCAATGAATGCAAACTGAGTGATTACACATTTCCATAGCCTAGGTAAATTGGAATGTACTAACTTTACCAGGAAGCAAATTTTCTAAATATACCCACCTAAAGGAAAAAAAGGAGCAGCGGATTAATATTTGGATTGGAAGCACACGGTCAGCTGTGCTAGGTATGGAAATAACTGTTTTCTAAAGCTCTCACATACACGCAGTTGTATGGGTTCTGTCCTCTTCTATTTTTGGGAGATAAGGGAATATCCTATTGTTTTTTAATTCTTTTACTTCATCAGCAAAATTCAATCTTGAGAGAAACAGAATGAGGCCTGTAAGAGCAGAGAGACTAAAAGACAGGAAAAATGTAACAAAGATGTACCATGGACAGAAATTACTGAAGGCTAAACTGGGGAGATTCTTTTTTTGTTTTGCTGCAGGCATTTCATAACAAGAAACATTCTCAGCAAGACAGATGGGACTCAAAATCTGAGTTCAGGAATGGCAGAAATATGTTTCAGGAGGCTGTAAGGGACAATACAAAATAAAGACATTTGCCACCAGTTCACTGAAACTCAAAAAAAACCAAAATTCCCCTCCATGTGTAGGTTGCAACTTTCCTGACTTTCACTAGATTCTACACGATCAGGAAGCTTAAATTACCACTTAATTTCTGTATGACTGTATCCTTCCACTGAGAACAAGCTAATATTTACTTCATACTCCTCTCTCCCTTGTTGCAATTGTTTTTAAGCAAGGGGCACACAGTTAATTGGCTTAGCTCTGTTCCTGTTCCTTGGCGTCCAACATTTTCTGGCAAACTTCACCTCCAGAGAGAGAAGTTGGATGTAAAAGCCAGGCCTACCTAACACCTATGAGCATCACTTTGAATCTTTAGTGAAGCCTCCCAGGAAATCTTGCTGTTTCATGAGGTAGACAGTAAATTGATAGGTCACTGATGACATGTTCCCCTACCTACGAGCAGCAACACTCCTTCTGTTTCTTGGTGGTCTGCTAATTAGAAATAGCTTCAGGATCAAAACACCTTAATGGCTCTGAGGATCGTGCAATTAAAACTCTCTAATAAAACAATATTCTAAGCAGCTCAAAATGATAGGGACAACATTTACAGATCAAAAAGTGTAAAGTGGCATTTAAAGGAAACAAATTTTAAGCATATATTGCTAATTACAGCAGTTTTCAAGGAGCATTTAGTTCTTTCACTTTGCATATCTCTATCAGTGTGTGTGGTGACTGTTGCATGCAGGTCTAGCAATTTAAAGAAACAGAAAAGTCAGGTCTGATTCGATGTGACATCCACCACACTCACCCATGCTCCAGTCAATGTGGCAAAAATCTGAGCTGAACTGGAGAGTGGAAGCAGGCTGAGTCACCACTTCACCTGACACAACCCGTGGTGTTTCTCTGCACAAGAATTGTAAAAGTAGTCTGAGTGTGAAGATATTCTACATAATTCTAAGATACTACAATTAAATTGCATAATAGTCACATAAAAATGATCTCCTCTCTTTGTTTACTTGGCCAACTGATTGTTCATAACAATATAGATTGAAGATTGCTCTAAAAGCATTTAAAAATGTTGACTGTTTTGATTTTGTTTAGAAAAAATATTACACCCCATTAAATTTCTCTTTCATGTTCTGGCTGGGTCAGTACATGCTGTCCCTTATTTTCAAAACAAGGGCATTTATCTGCAGACACACAAATCAATAATGAGCATTAAAGAAGAAATACTGCAGAAACAGTCATGTAAATTATTGCAATATCAAAGGAAGGCTCAGCATGACGTCTAGCTTTTGGTGTCTGGTATGCAGGGAGAAAACCACAACTATATTTTAAATGACTGCTGAAGATTATTTTATTCAGCAGGAAACTTAAGGGAAGTCTGGAGGGAAATGCTGAGCAAAGCCACTCTAAAATCTGAGTCACTAAGGAGTGATATTTAAGAATATTCTCCAGAGAGCAGAAGCTTAGAAGCTGTCTTTCAAATTTTTGAGAACTTTCCTTTAAGACAAGAAAAAACCATGTGCCTGCCTTTCCTTTAGCTTACTTATGGTAAAGCCAGGTTACTCTTTATCCCATTGCCCATTTTCTCGTGTGTCTTAATTAGTCCTCCCTTCAAACTTTGTTCTAAGCCAGGCATGCTGCTGTGGTGAGATTAATGGCCTGTCCTTTCCCACATCACATCTTCTCCCTTCCTGAATAAGGGTACTGCATTTGCTACTCCATAGTCATATCCATTCTCCCCTGAGGTTTATTAAAGATATTCAGCCACAGTCCTGCAATTTCACGTGCCAGCTCTTTCAGCATTGTGTGATGGAAATTAGCTGGTCTCCTGGCTTGATAGGATTAACTTCTTGGAGTTCTCATCTAGAAAGTGGTAGTTTCTATTTCCATAACTTCTAAGCTGCTTGCCTTTGCTCAATGGTCACCATCCTAGGACTGCTCAATCCCAGCAGAAACCATCCAGTTCAACTCTTAGCCATGCTTGGATTATGTTCCCCTCTCCTTCATCGTACAGCAAACTATTCAGTCATTGCTCTTTTTGGGTTCTAAGGCTGAAGAATATTTTACCATTTCCTATTAATATTTCACCATTTCCTATTAATATTTCTTTCAAGGTCTCTCTCAGTCTGGCTTGTGGCAATTGTCATTTTATTCCTGTATTCCCCGACTTCTTGTCGAATCTGGTTTATGGGGAGAATTTTCTCCTTTATTCTGTGTAAGGATTGTCCTCAAATCTTTACTTTCATTCTTTGGAGTTTAAATCCTGACTGGTGTTGTTGGACATTATAAACAAGCACTAAGAAAGAATGAAGTAAAAAAAAATTAATTACAAAACCTACACGTTTGTGGCATGACATCAGAACACACAAAAGGGTTACATGGACTGGCTTGTGCCAGCTGAAAGGAAGAAACCATGAAGATTGACAGATATGGCAACACAAAAGAAATCCCAAGAATCCCAGGCATAATGTGGTTTATGTATGCGAGACTTCCCTCATTCAGCCGTGCAGATCAGGAAAAGCTCCACAGAAGTCAAAGGAATCACTTTCCATTATGGAGTAATACAGAGGGGAGTTAGGGCTGCTGAACGGAAAGCAAAACCAGTCTGAGCAGCCACATCCTGACTTCAGTTCACTGGCAGCCCCCTTTGAATGGACTACTTGCAAGCAGGTACTAGAACTGTAGAAATAGATAATCCCCCTCTGTTCAGCTACAGTAGCCCAATGTATTTAATGCAACTCAAGGAACACTGAGAGACATATGCTTTATTACTCTGTTAAAGTTATGCACCACAGACTCTGGGGGGAAAAACTACTGAGTGAATCTCAAGAGTGTATTATTCAAATTCATTTAAGCCTTTCCTGTAGATCCTTGGCAATTTTCAGGTCCCTCATTAATTCTAGTCACAGCTCAAAGTAAATCCATTGTAAATAGTAGTGCAGATCCCATTTAAATGTGTTCCTGGAGTCAAACCAGAAATCACCAAAACTGCCCATTTGAATTCAAGGGAGAGGATAAGCAACAGGTACCATCTGGCTGAAGAGAAGCTGATTTTTATTGACAGAAATGACATGAGGTATTACAGAATACCTGAGTATAAGAGAAGAACTCAGAAAAGATTTCTCTCTGGGTATGCTGCTCTGACAGCTCTCTGAAAGTGGCACTAAATGCCAAAGTCAACTGAAGAATATTCATCCTCACTAGGAATAACTGCAGAAAAGTTGTGCACAACAGATCTTCCCATTAAAAAAATGAAATAATTATTCCATCTCCAAGTGTTTGTGTCACTCTCAGCAAGCAATAAATCCAGCTGACCTCATCTTGGGAGTAGCAATAACTGTAGCTACAAAGGAGTATTAAAATACAGCCCTCAGACTGCTGGGCTGAGTGACAGTGAATAAATCTTGCTTATTGAACCTGCTGCTGGAAACAGACTGTTGTCACCTGAAACCCACTTTCCTAAAGAACCATCCCTCCTCTCCTGATGTATGCTGTCCCAACATAGCTTTCCAGATGGCTCTTCCTAAGGTTCTTCAAGTTTCCCAAACTGCATGGCCTGCTCTTTGTTATCTGCCAGCTTTTTCCCTGTTTTTTTAACCACTGGGTGCCTATGTAAGCACACATTGACCTGAGCCACACCATCCACCTTGATCCAGCTCTCTTTTCAAAACTTTGTTTCCAAAATCAATTTTGTTACTGTTGAAATGATAGAAAATAAGGGTGGTGTGGAGAAGGATCACCAGGAGTAAACATGGCTGCAGATTTATGAGGTCTGCAATATAATACAGCAGCAGAGAACAACAGTTTGCAAAAGTTGCAGCTTTACCCAATACTGCTCTTCTTACCTGAATATCAGCAAGGTTCTCTGGTGCTCCCTCACTGTCAGCAGCACTAATTCCTGTGCACCAGCACTACCAACTCCTCCTCCACCACGATGACTATTTCTTCTTTAGCCTCACCTACTGCTATTTGACTAATTATCACTTCTTTCCTCCGTTTCTTCACCTGCCAGTCTGGCAATCCCAGCTGATCCTCATGATCCCCTTTTTGCCTCCTCAGAATTTCTGAAGGAGAAAAACAAGATCAGGTGTCTGCTATAGGTTTATCCTCTCAGAGTTTGGCTCATTAAGAAAACCTCTCCTCTCCCTTGAATTAAATCTTGTGTTGCCATGGGTGTGGACCATGGCTTTGCTGCTGTTCCATGTAGATATCCATGTTTAATCAGAGTGCAGATGGGTCAGGTGGGCCTTTTGGGATCAAGCAAGCAGTCTGGTGGGAGCAAAGCATCCAGCTGGCTTGGGTGGAGTAGGCTGAGAGGTGTGGCAGGGGAGCATGAGAGGTCAGCATGGGACACCTCCCAGTAAACCAGATTGCTCAAAGCCCCAACCAGCTCATCCAACCTGGCTTTGAACACATCCAGGGATGAAGCATCCACAGCTTCTCTGGTCAATCTGTTCCAATGCCCTACTCCTCTCACAATATAGGTTTGAAACCATTCCCCCTTGTCCTATCACTGTCTGTCAGTATAAAATTCACTCTCCCACTTTCATGTGTTTTATCACATGAGCTTTTCTGGTTTCTGTGATGTTATTTTCTCATTCTCTTTACTCAGATTATCCCTGAGCAAGTCCATCTAACTCCCTTTGTTTTTGCAAGGAGTCTCCACCTCCTGCACAGCCCAGGGTAACAGGAGATCAGAAATGCAGTTATCTTCACCTTGCCATCACCCCAAGGACCTGTGTATAACTCGTATTTGTCTCCTGGGAAATTCATATCTTGACCAACACCTCAGTGATTCTTTGCCATGAAGGGAAGTACCAGTAAACCTAAAAAGAGTTCCCAATCCCTCCTTTTCCCAGGTCGTTTCTCTTTTTTTGATCATTACAATTCATCATTTCACTTGTTGTTCCGGATGGTAAAACCCTGCCTCATCTTCAGTTCTGAGTACACAGCCAGGTTCTGTAGAGCTACCTTGTGAATAACTTTTTAGTGAAAAACATTCCTGTCTGGCAACTGCCATGCTGCTAACATTCACTTTTAGACTCCCACTTCCATCTTGCTCACTGTTATATCATTTAATTTGGCTTTCAAAAATAAAAAAAAGGTTCATAGCCATTTCAAACATGGCAGGAGGTATCCTATTCCTACCCAATCCCTTCAACTACACCAGCTTTTTCACTTTGTATTCCTCTATGGGCTCCTTCCTCTCACAAAAGTCATAAACTCATTTGCCTCCTCCACTTTTAAGGTATTTCATTACCTCTTCCCCAAAATCCTCCATTACCTATTGAAAGACTATTTTCAGTCCTTACTGGGCTTATGACTTTTCCCACCATCAGTCATTTGCTGCAGTTTTTTGAATTAGTATCTTTCCACTTGTCTTCTCTCTGTCCCTCATGACATCTTCCCTCTAAACTGTATGCTCTCCTCAGCAGCAATGTAACCAAATAAAGTCATACATTGAGATGACAAAGCACCAATTTCCTGTTTTCTTACAGTCTCTGAGGTAGATGCATGTGCTCACCTGTGGCCTCGTGCAGCAGCAACATCATTACAACAAGAGGTCATCGAAGTCTATTCTTTGCTGGTTGCTTTTGCCAATATCTGGGTGAAAAAAACCACAAAAAAGCAGAGATCAGCATTAAGTCCAGTAGGAAAGTGCACATAAAATCATTTGTGCTGAAAGGAACATTTGGACTATAAATGCATTGCATGCTTAGAAATATCTGACAATTCGCTTAATTCAAAGGAATAAAAGTGAAATGATTCCACTTCCTTGCCTCAACCTCCTCTCTTTACGAGTCAGCAACTCCTGTATTCATCTAACACCGTCTAAATATGCGTCATTATTATTTGGTTGTGTCAACACACTCTGCACCTGGACCAGGACCCCAAAGCTACAGAGCTATTCCCACACAGAACCAAATGGAGAACACACTCCCAGCTATGTCGGGGTGTGTCCTGAGCAGCACCACAAGCCGTGTTTTCAAAATCAACTCTCAAAAACAGTCTGCCAAAAAAAAAAAAAAGAGAAGAGGAAGAGTTTCTGTCCTAAGTGAAGATCATTTTGCATGCCATCTGCAAAGTGCTAATTAAACACACCGTTGTTATTTGGCAGGGTAAGATATTTCAGAATGATATCTGTAAGCCGTCTGCCAGCTCTTACTCACATTCTTTACATGACCAGCAAGAGATGTTATATATTTGCTTCCTTAGGTAAGAATCTGCAATATGCAAAAAAAGTTAACCTTTCTAAAACTGGCTTCTTAACATATAACTGAAGTCAAGTGAACTCCAAATGAATTATTTTGTTTAAAAATATCACATTCTAAGTCATGGTTCTGATATTGCATGCAAGTATTAGGCAAGGATTTCAACAGGTGCTTTCTGCTATATTTTCTGTATCTTTTGTGTGATTTTCGAGTAGAAACAGCAAGGACTTCCCGTGATAAAAGTTAAGTAACATTAGCAATTACATTATGCAAACAGCTTCTTTTATGTTCCCCTAATCCCAGTCTTTCTATTTTGTACTTGCTTAATATGGTAAAGTTTTGTTGGTTTGGAAGATTTGTGGTTTTGAGGGTTTTATTCTCCTTATAAATCATTATTATTTTTATAAACATAAAGAGTACTGCCACAGCATTTTGCTGTTCTAACCAGAGATTAGCAGGCTGCAGTAGTAACTATTGTACAGACGGAAAGCAAAAAAAGGAATTTTTCCCACAAAGAGAGTAAAATTGTGTTTGAGAAATGAAAACACGTCCAGGAACAGAGGAGACTTTTTTGAACACTTTTCAGGGATAATAAAGACGACAGGCAGATGTCTACTAAAAAATTCTTGGTATGTAGCTTCTCCAGAATCATCCATGTAAAGTCTGTCCTCATGCATAACACCTGTCAGGGTATCCAAACAAATATGTGCAGAAACAGAAATGGCAGGAAAACTTTCATGAAACCAGATTCAGCTCAGGGGAAAAAAAAAAAAGAAAAAACCCCAAGCCATCCATCCTTCAACACACACAAACCAATGGAATACTTTCTACTCCCTCCTTAGGAACACGAGCTTCTCCCTTCACCACCCTCACTCCACCTGATGGAGTTCTTCTTCTGTCAAAGTTTATATTTCCATTGCCAGAGAAAAGGTTGGCTATTTGTAGGCACAACAAATAACCTGATTTATCTAGGACGTGCGGTAAGAAAAACAGCTATATAGATGTCATCTTAACATAACTGGCTGAGGTCAACTGCAGTTGAGAAAACAATACATTATTTCCATCTATGTCAAGGGAAGGATCACCCGATTCCAGCTGGGATTTTGCCACAAAACAGCTGTCTGGAATTGTTTATCCCACTACAAAAGTACACCATTGTGGAGAAATGTATATATATTATCATTGCACACACAGAGGGTTCACAGAGGCCTTTGCTGAGAGAAATTATGCCCAAGACAGGCAGAAAACATTCCTGGCAGATGGAGGAATTGTGGATAGTAAATAGCTTGGGGTACACTCACACATCTCATCGAAAGGGCAAGAAACTACATGAGAGAGGATAGGACCACTCGTATTCTGGAGTGGAAATGCTGGAGAGCAACATGTGGCTCTGTGGGGGAGAAGAGATGGGAGAAAAAGGGATGAAGTAAATAGAATTTCCTGTATTGCCTCAGCCAGCCACATGTGGGGTCAAGAAGAAATTACCATGCATTTATTAAGTAACATGGATGTTTCTTAATCAAGGCTTAATGAGATGAAAAAAACATCAGCAGAGCTCATCAGCTGGATACCACTTCTTTCCACTAATGCATGCACAGTTTTAGGACTGACATCTCATTAGAAATAGCACTTCCCAGTCCCTTATCACACAGACTCTAAATCACAGAAAGAACACAAACATTCAGAGCTGAAATATCACATTGTGTTGTTTCTCTTTCAGAATATATATTTTTTAAGGCATCCCACAAGCATCTCATTTTGAATTTCCACTAATTCATGTTCTATCCCCATCCCAGGCTGCCTCTCCATGCTGATTCTAACAACAACAGAGCTGAGTGAGAAACAGCCTGTTGAATCCATGACATCCAGAAATAGGAATATTTAGGAGTGTGGACACCAAATCAAGTGGCCAATGCAAAAATATCATCCAGGTGAGCAAGGCCTTTCTCACATAGAACACAACCCTATGGTTATTGTGCAAATGTTGTCATGCAGATTCAGTACTCCCCAAGAATTTCTCTATTGCACCAGTTACACAATACCCTCACTTGCTTTTTTCCCTCTTTACTTATTTTGTTTTAAAATAAATACTCTTATGCTCTGTGCACAAGGTCTTATTTGCCACTTACATTGTGGTTTTCATGTGCACGAGCACTGCCTCAATGAGCTCCTTGGTATTGTTATCTTGTTATTGCAAGCCTGTGTTTCACCATGCAGTCTCTAGCTGTCATTAAATTTAAAGAGGGAAACAAGCCCCACTTTAACTGTCTGTCCCTTGGAAGGGGAAACTTGAGAAGATAATGAATGAAGAAACCTTTAAAGCTTTGAAAAGGCATGTACCACCATAAATCTTTTACTGCCTCTCCTCTTGTATATGTGCCTTATTTCTTCATTTGCAAAGGTCACCTCTCTTAGAAGCCGAGACATTGAAACAAAGGTAATAACTGGAACAGAACAGAGAGGCTGTAAATTCCACTTGGATTTTGATTGTTCCCCACACTACAGAGTTGAAAGCTTTTAAGCAACTGCTCATCTGTGACCACTGAAACCCACCCTCCTGAATATGCCTCTGGATTACTGGAATTTGGACTGTGAACTAAGCCACCTGATGGAAAATTTTCTATTTCTCTCTCTCTCTCCACCTCACATTTAAATACTGTTAAATAAAATCCATGCTATTGTCTTTGGCAGATGGTCTTGTTTGCACCTTAATTCAAGCAGAGGCCTCTCTAATAATCGGATTTTAGCATACATTACTGCTACAATTTTTACATTTTTAACCTGACAGTCCTCATGCTCTCTCATGCTATTTATTATATAAAGAATATAGAAAATCAGTGTGTAATATATAAACAATATATAGAATCAGTGTATAATTCTTCTAAATTAATTAAGGTTTTTCCAGCTGTTATTGTTCTTGCTGACATAAAAGAATTCCTTTTCTCCTCCATGGTAATTCAGAGCTCTTCCCCAACACAAGCAGGGAAAGAAAAAGAAAAAGAAAAAAAAAGAAAAAGCTTTGTGTATACATCCACCATCTTTCATGCATGCAAATAACCAGCAGATAAGTATTTGTATTTAGGATTAGAGCTTTGAATAGACAAACAGCAGATAAATGTGTGCCCTCAATACCTAGGTTACATCCTTTAGGAATTTAGCCTAATGTTCTCATTCCATAGGAAAAAAAATTTTGAAGAAACAATGAGAAGATGAGAAATGAGCTTACTTTGAAAGATGACAATAATGATACACAAATGCTTGCCAAAAGCACATTAGTTACATTCTTGAAAAGGTTAAAAGTTCGAGAAATGTAATATAAGTACAAGATATAATGAGATGTAACAAGTGAGAACCAGGAATAGCTGTGTTGTAAGTCAGAGGACCGTGCAAGCTTATTTACAAGTCAAAGGAAAACTAATCACCCTCTCATTCCCGTAAAAGCCCTTTCCAAAGCTCCCATTAACTATGTTGATGCTTGCTGCTGCCAGGTTTAAAATAACTTGGCCTTCATTTCACAGAACTGATTCACCTCCACTTGTGACCCTTCTCCCAGGTGGGCCACTGGAGAAGGCCCAGAGGCTTCCCCCTCCCAGTAAACCAGAACTGGCCACCTTTTTAAGGACTGAACCAGCTCCACAACTGACATTATGGGGAACACCAAAATCTCAGGGATTTGGGGTTTGGTTTGGTTTGTTGGTTGGGTTTTGCGGTTGGGGGTCTTCTTGGTGGTTTTAGTTTTGTCTGTGCTTCTTTCTCTGTGGTAAGTCTGGCAGTTTTTCCCACTACGGAGCGACTTCTATCAGATCATCATATTAGATCATCTTATATCAGCAACTTCAAAACTGGAAGGCAGCAAAAAAACCATCTGACAAGAACGTGTAAAAGCAAAGCTCAAGGCCAAGAGCAGAATTTCAACTTGTATCCTTGAGTGCTGTGTGTGCCTTGAAGTCTTAGATCACTACAGCTGTCTCGCTGAAGGGCCTTCAAAGCACCCTGTATATTCTGCTACACAAAAGAAAAGTTTTCGGTGCTGCTCTCAGTTTGAGCAAGAGGAATATCATATATACACACCTTATATTGGCAAATAAACAGAGGTGAGAAGTGGCTGCAGCACGGCTGTGCCGGAGAGCAAACACAGCTGAACAAATGAAAGAGAAACCAGAGTAGCAATGAATCAAGTGGACAAAAAGGAATCTGCCCATCTCCTTGTTATTCTGCAGGGCAGCTCAGTTTGTCCAGCTCTATCAGCCTTCTTGCTCCCTGTTCACTACAGGGGACTGGCAGCACACTATTCCCTATTTTTTTCTTTTTTTAAGGGAGTTCACATGAATGGTACTTTCAAAATAGTCCCAAAATGATCCACCCTGCCAACAAAGAAACCCACTGTGTAAAGAAACAAAAGGAGTGTCAGATTAGTCAGCTGCTCTGCTCAGCACACCAGAAAAAGAATCTTATAAAGATTTTAATTAATAAAACTCTTTTATTTGCATTTCCTTTGTGATTTACCTGCTCTAAATTTTTGAGTAGCCCAATCAGGGTGATTAACCAATACCTCGAGAGTCCTGGGCCTACCAATTTCAGGGGCAAAATTCTCATTTAGTTTCACTAAATCTTTGTTTTCACTTCCCTGTGAAAGGGAAGACCTCGAAGAAGATCACATATTTTGCAAACCTCAGTGTTTGACAGAGTGTAAGAACAAATACTCACAGATTTCAAACGGTTTACGAAGATCTGCATTAAGTGAAATAAATAATTCAGTTTCCATCAGTCCCAATACAGACCACTTCATGGTGAAGACACACAAAGAGCACGTGCCTAGAAAACAGTTAAATACATAAAAGCTGGGCAAGGGTGAAGCGAACTGACTTTCCCTCTGACTTTCACTGTTGCACCACTGAGTGTGAGAAGTATTTTATTGGCACGCACCCTTCTCCTCTCATGCTCTGTGTGAGCCTCAGCTGATGCACATGGCTGAGGTTGTCTGGAGCAGTGCCACAGAGAGAAGAGACACCGTCTCACACTCCCTGACTCCAGTGGCTGTGCTGGCTCCCACCGTCAGAGCCTGACAGCTTGACATTTCCCAACAGCCTGATGGATGAAAAGCACAATTCCTGCTCCTCTCCCTGACACCCTGCAGGAACGACGGGGAGCTTCTGAGATAAAGCTGACAAGTTCAAAGAACACAAATCAGAGTTTGAACAGTGTTTTCTGTAGCTCTAATGTTCTTTTTTTTTTTACTAGGAGCTTTCACAGCCCAGGAATGGTGCAGCATTTCTTGCTCTAGTTAATAGTTTTCTTCTATTCCTTATTCCCAGCCCTTAGCACGGCAGGGATCTCAGTGGTTTTGTTGGAAAGGGAGACCATATCCTTTTTACAGGTGTATCTCACTTGCTGCCTAGAGCACCCGGACACCAGTTAGCTGCAGGCTCAGTCATGGAGAACACACTGCTGCCTATATCTCCACTGGCACTGGGAGGATCAAACCCAGTGGGACTTTTGTGGGTCACAGGTAAAGGATGAGGCTCAACAGAATTGGTTCTCCCAGTCCAGGCAATCATCTTTAATGCTACTGCTATTTACAGATGTGATCATTTGAATCTACATAATCTGTGACCTTATTCTCTAGTCTGAATACAACGAAGAAAATGCTGAAAAAAGTATATCCACCACTATTTCTTTGGCTATTTTAAGTCCTTTTTCAGCCACTCGAGTCCTTTTGTTTGATTCTCAGAAAATGTTTGAGTGACCTTGTTTTCTGACCAAGGGCTTGGATAAATTTTAAAAACCCAAGAAAGTGTTCCTGGCAACCAAGCTTCAGCTTCACCTACACAATTATTTGAGCCGGAGTACTTAACATGTTTGTCTAATCAAGGAGCAGGAAAAGCATTATAAAATGCTTCTGATCAATAGTCTGTAGGCACAGAGCTCATAGGCACAGAGCTCAAACACTGAATACTCACCAACAATCAAGAAAGCAAACATTTAAAAAGATTTGCTGAAAAAAATCAAGAACCTGAGTAAACCAAAGTCTGCTGACAAACTTACTGCTAATGCTAAAAGGCAAATTCTTCTAAGTGCTATTCTTTGCAAAGTATTAATTCCTTTCCCACTATGTATTTAAGTCACTTTAATCTTGCTATAAATAACAGAAATGTTCTGGATTTAATATTTCTTTTCAGGCCATGAAAGAAAATCCTAGTTAGAAGACAATAATGAATATATATGTTTTAAAAGAGCAGACATTTAGGAGAACATTGACATTTGATATCACTCTTTTAAACCAACCACCAATGGCAGGAATCAACAGATCTGTGCTATTTATAGCCCATGGCAGTGGGCACGAGAAGGAATGATACACAATTGTATTTGTATATTTTCCTATTCAAACAAGATATCCTCTCAGAATTTTAACCCAGGAGGTTTACTTTGCAAACAATATGTTAAGCACAATTTATTTTTACTCTATTTCTCAAAAAAAAAAGAAAGTCGGGAGTCATATGTGGATAATGTAACGCTACATTTCACTTGCAACACTTAAAATGTGGGTATGAAGACTATCAAAGAGACAGTCAGATCACAAGTAAACAAATTATTCATTTTGTTCCATGTGTTTTAAAGGAAAGAACCCACATTTACACTTCAGCACTCCAATCCCTCGGGACATAAATGTGATTGAGCAATACCTGGGATATTGTTCAGCTCTGTACATGCCTCAGTGCTTCCCTGGTTTGCTGAGCCGTCCTGTGGTGCACTGTTCACACTCTGCACTGCTATGACTCCATCCAGGTGACAATCTCAAAGCATTTTTGAAACACAAATGAATTAATTCTCACCCACTGAAGCAAGGAGAGATTCAGTGACTTCCTCAGGGAAACAAAACCTAGCCTTGATTCGAGCCTCAGGCTGCAGTCTGGCACTTCAATAGTCTTGTGCTCATGGCAAAGTCCAAAAGTTCGCTCTAAGTTATCAACAACATTCTGCTTCACAGCACATCTTGCTCAGGTGATGCAAATAGATGAAAGAGTTGTAGCTGCAGAAATGAACCCGTTCATAAATCGTAAAACTAGGCCAGAAGTCAGATCTCTCTCTTCCTCCTAGACGTCACACCGTATTTTCTGATGTCTGCAATTAGTTGGGACAGCAGAAGGACCTGTCATCCTAAGCTAAATAACAGAGCTAAAAATGAACTGCAAGCATCACCCTATTGTCACATCATTGACCAGCTAGTACCAAAAAGGCTGGAACTGAACTGCAGAGAAAGAACAGTTTTGCTGTAGGAACAGCAAATGCCCTGATGAGATGTGGCATACAAATCTAAGCCATCATTTCTTCTTCTAAGCTAAATTGACAGCTAGAAGACCTAAGGGTTAAAACCACTAACACAGATCAAAACTCAGAAGGCACTCTACCTTTCCAAGAAATCATAGGCTTTCATCCCCTTCTCTCCAAAGAACTTTGAAAAGCATTTAAAGAAAAGAGGCAGAAAGAAAACAAGGCAGAACTTTTATTTCTCCTTGTAATTTTAAAAGTCCCACTTTGAGCTGCTCCTGTAGGCAGAAGGAAAGAGCATCACTATGCAATGAAATAAAGTATTGGCTGTCCAGGCAATAACTAATAGGGCCATTGCAGGACTAGAGGAACTATCAGTTCTCAGAGTGCTTTCATTTATCCGTTTGCTTTCAGCCATTTGTGGCAAAGGCATGTTATTCAAACAATAAAATATGGAAAATATAGTGAAGGACATGCAGCTAAAGGGTAAGATTTACTGAGGGAGGCAATATTAACTGTTCTCAAGTATCCACTGCTCCAGTACACAGCTCATTCTTCACAGCTGCACTGCAGCAAAAACACAGTAATTCACTTCTTATCTCTGAGCTTTGTATTCACCCTATTTTTATTTTTCTTTAAAGAAAATATTAATTTCTCATCAAGAAATGCTGATTTCTCTTAACTTGCAGGGATTATAAGAAGCGTATCTGCTCTACCTGGATGATAGACCAGAATATCAAAGTTTCTGATTCACCTCTCAGCTGAAGTTGTTTCCAGCATTATGTTTAAAACCTTTAAGCTTCAAAGGTTGATGAAGCATTAACACATTGCTAAAGCAGGAGCCCTGGTGCTTGAGAACAGACATTGGAGTGAATAATGTGATGGTAGAGATCATTCCGGAGATTTTAACAGAAACTGAGCACATCCACCTCATTATGTATGGAAACCATCTCACTTAGTTGCTTTTATGTATTTCCATATATACAACATGCTTATGAGACAATGTGGGATGTGCTCTCAGGTCAGAAAACAAATACAACTATTAATTATAATATATACAAATTGAGGATATGACCTCTATTTTCAGTGAAGTGACTCAAGTCTCTCCAAATGAAAGAACACAGGGTCTGAGAGGATACTTTGCTTAGCAGCAGGAAGACAATTAGAACAGTTACAAAACGTCAGATTATCCAAATGTTTCTGATCTCATGAAAACACTTTTTGCACATTTTTTCCTTATTAAAAGACAAAACATGTCTTGTTATCATGTACAGGTCTTTCATGACATCTCCAGTCATTTTCAGTTTCACCCAGGGGGATGCAAGAGGTGATACCCAACACTGCATGTGTAGCAGCATGTATGGAGCCCTGTAAGCATGGAATGAGATGGCCTGAAGAGCATCACCCAAAGCCCGAAAGGCTGAGCCAGCACAGACCCACCTCACTGCTCCTAGCCATGCCAACAATATTGTTCTTTTAAGCTGCTGCACACTGCACAACTTTATAATGAGATTCTGATTTCATTCTATTAGTGTTTGTTTGAAACATCCTCACTGCGACCAAAGAAGTTAATTCATATTTAACAAGGTCAGTCTCCATTGTTACCTGTGGCATGGTCATACCAGTTCCCTGTCATGACTGACCCCTGTGCCACCAAAGAGCAAGAACACCAAAAAGGTTTGCTAGAACAGTTAAGAAATGTGTTTCGAGCTGTAAAGCAAGATCTGGCCTTTTAGACTTTCTTTTTCCTGAATACATATGATCGGTTTTATTCTGCTTTTTTTGCCAGGGTTATTCTGAACCCCAGTTATGGCACCTCAGCACTGTGTCCCTCCAACTACATGGAAGATTCAGTACTAAAGACACAAACAAGACAAAATGTGACAAAGGGACAAAGAGAAGCACAACACTCACTCTTGAAGTGCCAGCTTGTGCCAAACAGATTGTGCCAGATGCAGAGATCAATTATTCTACAATATTGCCAACTGTCTCCAGCATTTGTTCAGGATATTCAGTGGCAATGGGTGGAGGCCAAGGGGAGAGAAAAGCAGCTCATGTACTAACTGGGCAATGTGGTGTTTTTCAGGATGGCAATCGCCTCTCACTCTAACAAGCAGAACAAATGCTAATGGGCCCCGGTTCATTGCAGCCAGGAGAAAAGGTCAGGCTGAACAGAGAGATACAGAACTCCCTGCAAACCAAGCATCTATTTAATCAGCACAATGAGGCCAAGAGCATTATCCACAGGCAATCATATTGTTTCTCAAATACACTCTGACATGTTAAAACAATAGTCCAACACAATGAGAGGCTCTTTGTGCTACTGTGGGACACTTCGAAGCTGTGACTGTCAATTTTGTGGATTTGTGTCAAATGTGCAGTGCAATAAAAGATGTGAGTGATACCCCCTCCAAGTCTTCCCATTAAATGAACCTCTGTGACAAAGTACTTCAACAAAGTGATGTTGAAGTATTTGGTCAACAATATCAGGCAAGTGTGCTGAAGATCTCATGTAAATGACATGATTTAAAAAGGCACCAGGCAAAGTAGAACAAAAGGGTTTCTCCAGCAGGTCTTCACTATTATTTCACAGGAAAAAAAATAGAATGCATCAGCTCAAAGAACAACAAAGTGAAATCTTTAACACGTTCTCCATAATTTTTATATAATTTTCCTTTTCTGAACTTAGGGGCAGCAAATACCTACAAACACATTTATCTTATGCATAAGTGTGGGTGTTATTTCATTAGTGGCAGAGACCAGCATGCACAAATATTTCTACAATCAGATGTGAAAAATATATTTAGACTAATAAATTGACCTAATAAATACAATAAGAGCATGTCAATATAATTCCTAATAACCTCTGACTCATTTTTCTTAAAAACTATAAATATGCCAATGTAGTCTCATCCAAAAGGCAGACATTCAATCTTAACCTGGGCATTATTACAACCACACTCAAATGAGCAGATCAAAAAGCAAATGTTGCTCAATGTGTGCTACTGCCATAGACATGTGAAAACAGGGCAGAATCTGCCACTGACTGAGCCAAGGAAATTATGCTGGGAAAATCAGACAGCATTCCATATTTCAAATTTTGGTTTCCTCCACTACCCCCTGTTTTTTCTTTACAGCCTGCTGTATTCATTATTTAAGAGCTCAAAGTGTTCTTTCTCTTTGTCTCTGAGCACTGCCCCCATTTGTGCTCAGTTTCCAATTAGAATTTAGCTGAAGACAACGGATCAGCTGGAGACAGTGAGGAGAGGTGCAGGTACTGCTGGAAACACTGGCCCCTGCAGATGACCTGTCAGAGCTTCAGCATCACGTTTCCATGCCAACTGAGAGCACACGGAGAGGTACAGAAGGAACTGTCGTTGGGAAGAAAAAGTATCAGGAATTTTACTTCATCTGCCTCCGGGAAGGATCATTGCAAGGACAGTGAAAACGTACAAGCAAATATGGTTGTGAGGCATTTAGGGACATGGCTTAGTAGTCAGTGCTGGGTTAATGATTGGATTCAAGGATCTGGGGAGTCTTTTCTGACCTAAGTGATTCTATGATTCAAAAAAGCAAAAAAGAAGTTTTCACGTTCCAGACAGTCCCACTTTCTAGAGCTCTAGGTTTAGGCATTCCAGGCACATCTGCTTCCATACGAGTCTGTTCCCAGTGTTTGACATACCCAGGTCAGGACCTAGCCTGTCCCACATTTAAGTTGACCTCTGGCCTTTGGGTCTCTTGACTCTGGATTTCAAACCCCTGCTGCCCAGGTGACAGCATGACAGCAGGGTGCCCTGTACCTTAGAGCCTGCTGGCCTCAGGCCAATCCCTTTCTGCTCTCTTCATTTTGTGGTTACCAGAAGCCACTGTGGTGAGCCTCCTCTGCTTCCTTTCCAGGTGCGTTTGGCTCTGACCACATTAAAGGACTACCCAGGCAACAGAAGCAGAGCTGAAACAGCAGGCTGCAATGTGATGATACCTGGGCAAGTGGGTATCTACCTCACATCTTCAGAACTGATCCTCTTCAGCATCCAGCACGGGATGGAGCACATCCCCCTTGGTTTACCAGCTGAGATTTGCTGAACAGTCTGGTTCCTGGAGCAGCTTTAAGTCTCACAGCTCCTCTGGCCCCATGAGTCTTCCTGCTCACAGGGCTGCCTCTTAGCCCTGTCTAAAGATCCTTATTCCCTTATTATTTACATCAGTGAATGAAGGGCCTTGACTATCTCACCTGTCTGGAGCCTGCTTGGTGAGTTTCATCCTGGTCTGAGTTTGAGGTGTATTTACATGTCCAGGCAACACAAGCAAGCCAAAATGCATTCTGAGATAGAATTGAAAGACTTACAATATGTCTTTGTAAGAATTTGGAGTGACACATTTGTCTTGGTTTAAGACAATTTGCAGGGCAGACACTCCAAAATGAGTTACCTCCCCTCATTATTAGAAGTTATTTTTAACCCCTTCCCTTTCACCCATAAGGAGAGCTGAATGAAAGAAGACATAAGTGAAAAAAACCCAGCTCACTAAGAAACAAAACAGCAATGACCAAGGTAACAGGAATAAGCAGCAGATAGAAAAGTGCTGAATCCCATGGACTCTCCGGGAACAAAGAAAACCAGATGGCAGAGAAAGTCCCGCCCACTCAGCTCAACCTTCCCCCTGGAAGAGAAAAAACAGGAAGGTGGGAGTGTACAGAGCAGATGCAGGGATCCGACGCCATCCAGGGTAGCTCCAAACCTGCAGTGACAATTTCTGTGAGAAAAGCGAGATTGCCTGGCGGCTCTGTCACCTATGGTGGTAGCTCATAAGATATGAATGGTGGTAATTTGTCCCTAAAGTTTGTACCTCCTGTTTCCTGGCTTCCCTAATGATTTCTCTCTCTTTAAGCCTCTGTTTAATTACATCATTCCCTGTTCATATCATATTGGTCATTAATGCCTTTATAGTTTAATGCAGCACCACAAATGAACACAGAGCATTTCATAGAGTTGCAGATGCAGTAGTGCTTCATTTGGTATTCCTATCAAATGGAATTAGAACCAGCAGGCAGAAATGTGCTAGAAACGCAAACAGGCTTAGGGAAAATATTTGGTGTTTGCAAGTTGCATGCTGCTTCAAGGGTTCCATATTTCTGTACACATCTGAGTTTTGATAGCAGTTTAGGTCACAAGTGAATTAATTCCACAAAAAAAACCCCTCAGAGTTTGCTGATTGCTTACCTTCAGGACAACCCCTTTTACCCATCCAGGCTAATAGATGAAGGGGTTGAGAGCAGCCCCACCGAGATGGACTTGGGGGAACTGGTGGATGAAAAGTTGGACGTGATCCATCAGTGTGCATCCACAGCCCAGAAAAACAACTGTATCCTGGGCTGCACAAAACGAGGCATGGCCAACAGGATGAGGGAGGTGATGTTGCCTCTCTACCTTGGTCTGGTGAAACCCTACTGTGTTTGGTTCTGGGGTCCTCTGTACAGGAAAGACAGAGACCTGATCAAGCAGGTCCAGAGGAGGGACACAGAAATGATCAGGGGGATGGAACACCTCTCCTGGGAAGAAAGGCTGAGAGAGTTGGAGTTGTTCACCCTGGAGATGAGAAGGTTTTATGGACACCTTATTGAGGCCTTTCAGTACTTGAAGAGGTCTTACAAGATGGTGACAGGCATTTTAATAGGGCCTACGGGACAAAGGGTAATGGTTTTAAACTAAAAGAGGGTAGATTCAGAATTGATATAAATATTTCATGAACAGAGTGGTCAAACACTGGGACAGGTTGCCCAGAGAGGCTGTAGATGCCCCTTGTTTCCATTCAAGGACAGGTTGAGTGGGACTCTGAGCAACCTGATCTAGTTGAAGGTACCCCTGCTCATTGCAGGGGGTTTGGACCAGATGGCCTTTAATGATCCCATTCAAACCAAACCAATCCATGGTCTTTGGTTTTCACTTCCCCTTCTGCACTGAATCCACAAGTCCATTAATGTTCTCACTTCATCTTTCTAGTGCTGCTAAAATCTCTCCTTCCCCTCTGCCAATGAGCTCAGGAATACACTTGAAAGTTCCTCGCCTTCAACCCCACAGTATCCCATTATCCATAACTCTCTCTCATATACCCCTCTGCTATGTTTCCAAAATACTACTCCAGAATCAGCTTCCCAAAGCATCAACCCTCACATACATTCTTCCCTAACAAAAATGAATCTCAAAAAAAAAGGAGCTATAAACCCCATGAAGTTGGCTTTGTTCTGTCTTTCACTAAGAATAATCTTCATTATGCCATGAGCAACTTGTTAGACAACTGAGTGACAGAATCATTGAAAGATTACATTTAAAAATTAGCTGAAGGTGTTATGAAGCTGAATAAGATATCATTTGCACACAATTTCAGAATTATAGATTTGTTTTGGCAGTGCTTAATATAACCACCTTGCAGCGGGGTACTGATGAATGCAAGGTCTAATACAGAAGTAATTTTTAAAAAAGATATTATTTCAGAAATTACAGTATAATGCACAAGAGCAACACTGACATCTTCATATAATCTTTGAAGCACTGTAGGACAGTCTACCTCAAAAAGAGTCACATACAGACCTTTCACATAAGCTAGCACTGAGCTTTAGAGACATTCATATTGCAAATTACATATCAGCCAGAGCCACCCCACTTCTTTGTCTTAAGTGATCAATGAAAATACACAGAGAAAATCAAAGCAAACAACTGCATTAAAACACCAGCTCAAAAACCCTTTTCTGATAGAAAACCCCCTGAAAAATGTGTGGGACTACTCAAACATTTGATATTTGCCCTGTTAGGCCTAAGTAACAAATACTAAGCATGAAGATAAATGTCACAAGCAGGTTAGTTTCTGACAACAAAATATTTTTAAAGTTTTTATTATAGGATTCTCATTTAACTATGAATTATAGCCAGCTTGTATGGCTAATAGCCTTCTCTTAGCACTTTTTCAATACATCTAAGAATGGAGATCCCACAGCCTCTCCAAACAGGTTATTCTACCCTCACACATCAAGGAGTGTTTGACACATTCATGCTTAAAGAAATAACAAAAAAAAAAAAACAACCTCACTGAAAAAGAATTTCCAAATTCAGTATTTGTAAATGGTAAAATCTGCCCTTGTCTCCTCCAGCCTGGACAAACCAGCACATTCAGTTGGCCTTCAGTGCAACACCAACAAAGTAGAAGATGCAGAATAATGTGCTCCCAAACCTCACGTCCAAGAAATGCCTATTTGAAATCCTTCCACAAGTACTGGTCATTAATTAGAGCAGCTATTGATATCCAGCATAAATACTTACTTTATCATTTCATAAATGTTATCTTCATGACCTCAATAGCTTCCCATGTCTGAAAGTCGTAGTGAAAAATATTTTCTCAGTTCCACATTTCCCTTTTCAATATATTCATGTTTATTTCAATCTGCTAATTTCAATTTGATTCTTCAACTGAAGTTAAACACGACATAATAAAAGAATTAGGTATAGAACTATTTCAATGCAGTCCCTCTAATTTTATATATTGTCCTTTCCTTGGATATGGATCTTAATTCCCTTAGCCTCAGGCATTCCTTTTCCTAGTGAAATGCAAAAAGGAACCACCAGTTCCACATGGCCACTTTGCTGTATTTTTTGCATTGTCCACAAAGGTATCCATTAGGGATACATCCTTGTAGTCCTACAGGTGCTCTTTATTGTTTGATATTAATTTACAGGGAGTAATTATTTCCCTTCTTTGCTGCAGTTTAATGAGGATTAGCCAGTGCAGTTACTGCAGAAATAAGCCAAACGAAAATATTTCAAAAAGCGTACTTTTGTTTAGTACCAAACTGTTGACAACATGCATGCTCAGCTCTGGAGCTGATGAGTCTTCTCACTGCTGCTGAACCTCTGAACTTTGATTTTCTCTCCCTAGAGGTTATTATAGATTTCCATTGGTTTGTGCATTGAGGAAATCAAGACTCTGTTTTCCATCGATTCGAGCCCTGCAGAAGTCAATAATCCTAAAAAAGGGCATTTAAAAAGATCCTTTATGGGCTTTGTTGTAGCCGTTCACCTGTTTTTACCCATTAATTATAAAATACCATGCAGTTCAGGGGGATAAAAAGTCAGTTTAAAGGCACTGATGGAAGGGAAGCTAAGCCTGTTGCAGTCAAAGAGATGGAAAATATTGAAGTCCCCCAGGACAGCTCATGGTGTCCATCTGAGAGCCTCTGCACTACTTCACTACAGGAAAACCTCCTCAGCACAAAGTCCCCATAACCTCCCAGAGTTCTAGCAGGTCCTCCCTCTTGAAATAACATCCTGACTTCCTATATTTCTCTTTAATCCAACAAAATTTTCTCTAAGAAGGAGGAAGAAGTCAGGATTTCAGTCAGATTAGAGTGCAGAACGTGAGGCTTTCAGTGAGAGATTAAAACACTGAATGGATGCTTCATAAGAAACATTCATTTCTATGCTGTGAAAGGGTCAAACCATAATAGACAGTCCAGAAAATCCATAAACAATGATTTTCTGTTGTTCTTTACTGATTCTCATTCTGCTTTCCCACTAAGACCTGCCTGTCAGCATCATGTATCTCCACCATTCAGGTGCACCCAGAATTTTTTGGCTTTACTTTTATTGAAGGAAAGGTTTCAAAAAATTATTTTCTTTACGTTTTTACTGGCAGGAAAATCTCCACTCCGGTCAGCTCTAACTGCAAGTATAGCATGGACTTTTATGAAGTGTAAAATAACCTGCAAGGGCAATTTAATCTAATTTAATCTGATCGTTTACCAGAAGTTTGACTTCTACCATTGTACTCCTTAAGTAGTTCAGACTTATTCAGAGACTCAGGACTCATACCAGACACAGGAATAAAAGTTACAAACTGGTGTCTTGAGGTCTGGGGCTCATTTTAAATAGATTTTTGAATTATCTCCCAACATTTTATCAAGTACACAAAATCAAAATGCAGTTAACTCAGGGCTGCTTCACAACCATTCCCTGCCAATGCTCAATCTGCTTGGCCCAAATAGTATCTTTTTCACTGTACCAAGAAAAATTAACAGACTATGACCAAGGGCATGTATAGGAAATAACTCAAAATTCAGTGGAAAGTTATTATGCAGGAAGCATTCACACGAGCACACTACAGATACAAAATAACAAGGAAATTATGGTTAAAGTAATACCAGGAATACAAAAAAATCTTCAAAAGATCTGGGAGAGAATCAGAACAGAGGTTGCTACAAGAGCCAAGGCTAAAGAAAGTCAATATGGCTTTTTTGTTTGGACATTACTGAAAAAAAGATCAATAGATCTACAAAATCAGGCCAGGGTTCTTCAGATGCTGTTTTAACCTATTCTCATGTTAAAGCATTACTTATGGTGATTCAGCTATCAGAAATTGGTTGACTAATTTGGCCTACTTGCAATATTAACCTTATTTTAGTAGAGTTGACTGTATAAAAATTGAGGTGGATGCAACGCTTAGGAAATCCTTTTCTTCCAAATCATACAGAAACACCCAGTGATTCTTCTGGATTTTGTTTCTACTGGTATAAAAAAATCAGTTTTTATATTTATGACATACATAGGATTACTGAGTGGATACCTTCATCTGAAGGATACCTTCTTTTAAAAATAGGAGTTGCTAATAGTATTTCACAAAATCCTATTGAATGTGGAGATGCTTTCATGCTTTTCTCCAGTTTCTTGCAATTTCACCAAGAGCTTCATGCTACAAATGTCTCACTATAATCACATTTACCCAAATAATGTGATTTTCATAGCCTTGGTTAAAAAAACAAAAAACAAAAAAAAAAACCCTCCACCTTATGTCATCATAATTTAGTAGTTTTTACTGTAGAAGCTTTTTGTGTTCCACAAAGATATTTAAATCCAGCTTTATTCTAACTAGGGGCTCAACAATTTCAGGACAACTCTTTGAATGGTTTTCCTCTATGACTTTCAAAGTAACTGAGTAGACCACACACGTACCAACATCTCAAAGATGCATAGAAAATTCAGATGTTCAAACATGTTCCAAAACAGATCAATGCAGCTGAGGTGCTTCATTTTGTCATGAGTAAGAGAGGGTTAAAAAAATCAAAATATTAAAAATATTAAGATAAAAAGAGTAAAAATATTGGAGAAATATTAATATTAAAAATTAAAATATTAAAATACTGAAACAGAATGGAGGAATGGACTGGAGAAAGAACAACTGAGTCAACAGGGAAAAAATGTGCTTGGGGCAAGTGGGACACAAAGCCACCACTAATATGAGTGATTCAATGTGGGGGGAAAAAAAACCAGTTTCATTCAGACTAAAAGAAAAAGCTCATTCATAAGAGCTAAGCAGTCTTCCATCAAGCCCTCACTGACAGAAACACTGAAAATCTCAAGGCCATTTAGAGTTTTCTATCCATCATATTGAGCTTATCTTTATCCTCCACTAATGTTTTTTAAATGCGTTCTAAATAAATCTGTTGTCAACCTGACAGTTTTCAACTATAGATCCAATTTAACTGGTTTCCCTATCACACAATTAAAACAAAATAACAGCAGCAGCATGGACAGGAGCCCAGACAAAAAGACCTTTTTGTTCACTGTCTGCAGGGAAGGAAAGCATTAAATGTGGATGTTCTGCTTCCAGGTCCTGTAAACCAAGTAACCAGATATCTGAGACCATTGTTGTGTTCAAGAGAGACACTGGAGGGAGGGAACTTCACATATCACAAATTTCCATTTCTTTCTTTTGTTAGGCAATATCTCCTCTGTCCAGTACAGAGAACATAGTACAGACTCTACTCCAGTAACTGCACTCAAGGAGTAAGGTCAGTAGATTTATGTTGTAAATTTAAATACGGTTGATCTGGTGGATTCCAGATGAAGTCTCCACCTCCAGGGCCCATGGAGACAATAGGAACTTGTGGAGAGGCACTGACTGTTCCTGGTATGCTCAGTTCCCACAGGTTTCAGCCCCTGACCCTTTAGCTCTGAGCTCCGCTCTTTATCTTGATCTCTCCCCTGATAACATTTTACAGGGGTAAAATTCCAAGAGAAAAGGAGGGGAGAAATTACTCATCTCTACCCTTCCTTATTCCCCACTCACCCTGATGAAAACAGATTTTAAAAAGGGGAATTTTGTTCTGCAGAGATCTTTTGTTGAAATGAAGCACAAAGGGTGGAGCTATATTTTTCTATTGAAGGATTCACAAAAGTTTTGAGGGATAATATGGAAAACATGCATTGATTTCCCCTTGAAATTTCAAATACATCACATTTCTTTCAGCAGAAACTGGGATAAACTGTGGAATTATTCAGAGAACAAATTCTCCTGACCTTTCCATAGTTATTTGGCAACAAAATTCTCCAGTTACATCTATCACACAACATAAAATGCTATTAAGAAGGTGTTAGAAAAATCCCAGCAGTGGTACAAAAATGTGTGTAAACTTGTAACTTATACACTAAAAATATTTGTATTTTTACAAGTAAGAAATTGGAATAAAAACCAGAATGGTATCAAACTGTCAGCACAGCCAATAAAATAACATTTTACAAGCTACTAAGTAGCTTTCCAAAACTGTGCTATTTGTCACATATATGCAAACTAATAAAAATACTCTGCATGCTTCTCCCCTCAGATTCATGGAATATTTTTATCAAGATACAAATATGACAGGCACATTCTCTCTTCATTGAGAATACTACTGAGAGCTGACTCATTCCACACTGTGCATTTATTTCTGCATCAGCAGGATGAGGAAGAGAATAGACTTAAACATTATAAAGAAAACTCTACATCCATCTTATGCAAGCCTTTCTCCCTAGGTTAATGAAGATAGCCCTCATTAAAAAATACACTAAGAAACACATTTCACGTCCTGATTTTTTTTCTAGGACTCTGGTAAAACTAATGTAAATATTTTCCCGTGCTTTCAATGGAATCGGATAGGTAACACCCTTTCAAATAGGTGTTTCTTTTTTAAAAGAAAGCAAACTCGAAAGTCAAATGAGAGAAATCGCATCAAGGTAACCTTTAAGCAACTAAAGCAGTACCTCACAAACCTGCAAGGCTGGGTTTGTAACACAGAATCCACAGTAATTTATCCTAAGCAAGCATCACAATGTGAATTTTTTAGGCTTTATAGACTGGGTCAGTGATTCTTATCAGTGAATCATCATGTATTGTTCAATTAGTGCTACTTTTCTTGACACTGATAACAAGTATTGATTAACATTTAATTTGTCCAGAAACAGCTATTCATTGATGCTATTCAATGGGAATATTAGGAGGTCTCAACAGACAAGTTATATACAAAAAGAAGAGGGAAAATAAATCTCTTTCTATATAACTATATCACAATATATATGTATCACTATAAATATATCACTACTACTGCTGCCCTCACCAGAAGCTGAGCTCATCCTTTTGACCAATTCAGTCATTCAATAGCGCCAATATAAAAGTACAAATCGTTTGCTTATTCAATTTATCCATATAGAAAGTGAACAGTGTGAAGTTTCCGTGTAAAATATGCCTTTTTCACCTGTGCATTTACAAATATTTGGCTGCACTATTTATGTGCCACCAAAGACTTCTTAATGATAGTGAAAAAGGACCAGAAAAGCAAGGACTAGCAAGAAGGAAGCTCTTTCTACCTTGGTGTTGCTCAGAAACATAAGGCAAGTGGGACAAAGAATCCCTATCTAATTTTATATTCATTCAGGGTGTAATTACAAAAATAAAGACAATGGAAGTCAGTGAAATAACCCTAAAATATCATTTTAATTAGGCATTCTTTTAGTAAGAATAAAATAGTAATGAACACTCAGAATGTCCTCATAGGACTCAGATTTACTTCTCATCTTCCAAACAGAGCCATTCCAAATGTATGAACAATGCTCCTTGAAAGATGCAAAAATTAAAACCTTTTTTCTCTAAAATGACTCGTTTGTAAACTCTTGCCTCCCAGACATGCTGGATTAACATGAAGATACTGAACCTTGCAAAGGAAAACGTTCAAGTGGTTTCTTCCAGTCACTTGTGTCTTCACTGTGGCATGGACCTGTCCCAAACCTAAAACATAAAGTTCCAGTTCAAGCAAGACAGAATTGAAAAAGATAGAATTATCTGTAACACAAATACCCTGAGAGTGCTGTGTTGGGGTTGACAGCGGTCTGGAAATTGGAAAGAAAATCACAAATATTCTGATTTTTAAAGATGCCAGGAAAAGCCCTCGTTTCTGAGCAGAGTTAGAAAATCCACACAACACTGCACAACAGTGCACTGACAAATCACTTCAGCTGGCACCAGCCCTGCAAATAGGAACACCTCCTCCTTCTCCTCTTGAATGGAAACCTGCGCTTTAAATGAAATAATTCCATCACATAAAAAGCAGGCATATGTGAACAACTAATTTTGGCAATTAAGAAAACCCAGGTGGCTCATGTTTGTTAGTTTAAAAATCACCTTCTCATTCAGTGATATAAATCAAGAGTAATTGCATTAAAAATTAAGAAATCAAACCAGTAAAGTGAAGCAGATCCACTTAGAGTTATGTAGAAAACAGAATTTCAATCCCAGGGGAATCTCTGACACTTCAGCACTAAATCCAATGTCAAAAAAGGAGGCAAGTCAATATATAACACGTTGTAGAGAGCTTACTTTATTTTGCAATACTGATTAAAAGAAACTGTCCCCATTTGAAATATTCAGCAATTTAAAGCTGAAGACTTTGAGGCAGAGTTTGGGGTTAGAATTAAGTGATCAATTCTATGATTCTGCAAGGTGCCTGCTCTGAACTTTGCTATTGAAAAATAGAAGTCCATTCACAAATCATCATTTACTGAGGAAAAACACGCAACTATCAAGAGCTCATATCTTCATCAGGAGGACCCTTGTATAAGCTTTAAGACCATGGGGCACAGATATAAATCTGTCCTGTTGTCACACCATGGGTAAAATGGTACTTGGTAGAATAAAAATCAGCCTAATATTTCATTTTGTATTTTTAATAATTTTATCCCCACTTCTTAATTTTGTGTTCTGTAACTTCTCACAGAAGGCCTAAACCAGGCAATAATACAAAATCTGTCATCTTGGACCGTGCAGGAGTCATGAGCATCGCATCCCTTGTCCTGTGACTTGTGTTTGCAAGGTCCTTGGCCACTTTCTGCTGATGGAGAAAATTCTTGTAAGGTCAGAAAAACTTCAGAAAATTCAACTATGTGGAGACTGCCTTCAAGGCTGCTCTGCTATGATATTGTGCAACCTGGGATGAGACTGCCAGGAAAAGTCCTGTGAGAAGCCTTTCCCTGCACGCAGAGTTGTCACCCTTGTTCCACTCTTGATTTCTCTTGCAGAACAGCTCCATCCTCTTCTCCCTGACTCTTGGTCTTTGACTTCTCATGAACGTTGGTAGCTTCTTATGCCCTGTCTTAGCCTCCCTAATTAACTTGGGACACCTGACAATAACATAACACATTTCACATTCAAGACAGGTCATCTCTGACAGAGTAGATATTTTGGGAGGGAGATGTTTTGAACTGCTTAACTACACATGGAGAAGAAAAATATAACTGTAAACAGAATTAAACCAAGGAAAAGGGTCTCATGCTTGAGCAGTTCATGAAGAACACAGCTTGTGGGAAGTACTCACACTGGAGAAATTCATGGGGGACTGTCTCCTGTGGTAGGGACACACACTGGACCAGGGAAAGGAGCCCTCTCCTTGAGGAGAAAGCAGCAGCAGAAACAACATGTTATAAACTGACTTTAACTCCCATTCCCCATCTCTCTGTGCCAGTGAGGGGGAGGAGGTAGAGCCCAGAAAGGAGGGAGGGACAGGGGGGAAGGTGTTTTTAGGATTTGCTTTAATTCTCATTATCCTTCTCTGATTGAGATTGGTAATAAACTCAACTAATTTCCCCAAGTCAGATCTGTTTTGCCCATGAGACCAGCTGGTGAGGGAATCTTTCCTTGCCCTATGTCAACCCATGAGCCCTTCATGATATTGTATCTCCCCTGCCCAGATGATGAGGGGAGTGATAAAGCAGTTTTGCTGGGCAACCCACCCCAGGTGTACAATTCATGGGTGTGAGGAGGGGTTTGCCTGGCTGACTCCTACTCACCAGCATTATGTACGCCGTGCAAGCTGCTGATTATTTTCTAGGTCTGGTGGAAATACCAGCTAGAAAATCAAGCAAAAGCAATCTCCTAATTACACAGGTTAATCTCTTCCTCCTATTTACATAAAGAAAGAAGATGGCAATCAAGATATAGTCCTACTGCTGAAGGAAGCCAATGCCAGGGTTTCCAGACCTCAGAGAGAAATCTGGGGTTGACAATTCTTGTGAAAACTGATTTACCTTTGGTTTTTAATAAAGTGTGTATATATACAGCATGTGGGCCTGAAGAAAGGTTTTTTCCTGAACAGTAATTTTCCTTGCAACATCTGCTGGGTTTTCATCTGCTATTTGTGCATGCAGCCTGCTTACTCACATTATGGTCTGTAAATAATGCATATCTTTCTATTTATTTTCACTTAGCCTGCTGAAATGGGTTTTCTTGAATAAGCAGCATCCATTTATGAAATGCTGCAATAAAATTTAACACATCTTCCTGGTAGCATTCTGCATCAAAAGAAAGCTGTGTAGAGTGGAGCTTTATTCCAGGCAAATCAAGAATCACTTAGGTTGGAAATGATCTCTAAGTTCATTGAGTCCAGCTGTTAACCCAGCACTGCCAAGTCCACCATTAAATCATGTCGCTGAGTGACACATCTACATGTGTTTTAAATACCTCCAGGGACGGTGACTCAACTACTTCCCTGGGCAACCTGTTCCAGTGCTTGAAAACACTTTCAGTGAAGAAACATTTCCTAATATCCAATCCAAACTTCCCCCAGCATAACCTGATGCCATTTTGCTTGTTGCTTGGGAGAAGAGACCGACATCTGCCTTGCTACAAACTCCTTTCAGGTAGTTGCAAAGAGTGACGAGGTCCCCTGAGCTTTTCAGGCAGCTGTAGAAAGTGATAAAATCCCCTCCGAGCCTCCTTTTTTCCAAGTTAAAGAACCCCAGTACCCTCAGCTGCTCCTCATGAGGCTTGTGCTCTGGGCAACTTAAAATAAAAATAAAATTGATAAGGGGGGGAGGCGGGGAGAAAAGCCTTTAAATTGAAAAGATCTTGGGCCATAACTGGCTACATTATCAGGGAAAGTGGTCAAAGACTGGCAGTCTGTATTCAGTGCAGAAGGGAAAGCAAGACTGGCTAAATCCAAAGGATTAATATTCATCTCTTGCTTTCCCATTAACTTCAATTAACCAGTCAAAGACTATTAGCAGCAGTATGAGAATGGAACTACAGCACTGGATTTAATAGGTTTAGATCAAGCTGAAAATGCTTAAAACATGTAGCCATAGGTCACCTGTTCTGTTTCCCAGCAAGGAAAGTGGCCCAGCTTGCTTTGATATTGCTTTCTCCAGGGTGTTCAAGGGGGTCTTCCATATCTCTCCACAGTCTCTGAAGTATAAAAAAAATTCTTGGCGGAAGAAAAAACATAAACGAAAAGGGGAGATATTTGTTTGAGTTTTCATTGAGTCTGGACACTGCCAGTAGCACTTGCTGCTATACAGACATAGGAGACAGAATCTGCTGTGCAGGAGTGGACCCACAGACTGGAGCATTCCTCAAATTAAAATGTGTTTGTCAAAGCAAAATCAGCCTATTTTGTTTCATGTAAATGCTCTGGGGTTTTTTTGCTTCAAGGTACCTTCTTTAAATATATCAAGACTCCAGTCATAACAGGTCTAACTAATAACACCGTGTCCCAGGTTTCACAATTATTTCCTTATTTTTCATACTAACCAGCTCTTCCAACTGAATTTAAAAATTAATAAGCCTCCACATTCAGTGCAAACAGCTGAGGGGTCTAGTAGACTAAAACACAGCAAGACTGCCTTATCATACTGATGCCTTAGGTTTTAACTTTTACATTTTTCAAATCCTGTACTGCCTAGTGTGTAACTCTGAAGGTTCGTGTGACCTGTTAGCTGCTGTTCTCTCATGCTGGTTAGACACAACAAACCTCTCTAGGTTTGCACTTCGAGGACACTTCAATTGTCCCAGGCAAACAAATGTGTAAACTAAAGCCTTGAGTGAAGGAGCAAACTTGGGGTAATTACATCATTAACTGAAGTTATAATTGGATAATTAACCCTGATATGCAAATGGACCAAACTTAAAAAAGTGTGAAGAACCCGTGACCCAGCGTCCATCTTGGGTGGAGCCCCTTGTAGGCTTTACACTCCCAAGGTGTACCTTTGAAGGCCTTTCAAACAAATACTTACTCTAACCCTCTTATTCTTGTCTAGCCTCTGTTTTCAGGTAGCCACTTCAAGGCATCAATACCTCTTAGAGATCTTTCTCCGGGTTGATGAAATTCACTGCAACAAAACACATCTCTCATAGCCTAAATAATGCATCTCTTATGCATAAGAGAAAAACTTCTTCAACTTTCAAGGAAAAAGATCTTAATTCATTTTTAAATAGATTTCTCAAGCCTGTGGAAAAATGGCTGGGGTTAAAATTAGAGAAGTTATATTCACATCCAAACAGAAGCTATGACAGTACAGGAATTACAGTGTAAAATGCAGCTGCTGCTCCCTGGATGGAATGCTGTTGGCATGCTCAAAGACTGCTCCAGGATGGTTGCCCATACACACAACCTGCAGCCACAGCCGCTGCTGAGGGGGATGGAACGGAGGGTGGAGTTCACCCACCACAGCCAAGTCCCGTTAAAGTCCTGGCAAGAAGGGGAACTCGATGGTGCTTTGCAGCTGATAAACTGCACAGGGCCTGTCAGCCAAGGGAGATAGGAGGAGTCTTGTGGCTGAGCCAGGAACTGTGGCGAAATCACCCTCCTCGGATGAACTTGGTTCATTATAACACAATTGTATTAATGCACATCCCCTTCCCAAAGTCACCCACCCCTCACGGGGCACGCGCTCTCTACTGTATTGACTACACCTCTGAGAGCAAAGCAAGAGAATGTTACACCAATCTGTAACAAAGGCATATATGACTAAGAGTCACTCAAGCTCCACCTAAACTTAAAGAAGTAGTATAAAATTAAGTTAGGAGTAGGGGTAAGGTAGGGAAGGCTCCATCGTAACTACTCAGTCAACAGGTTGAACTCATCTTCTTCCCCTGTGGGTAAGAAACATACTCTGTGCATGCTGGAAACTTCTGCTGGGAATTAGAGCTTCTCTGTGAATTGCTCTGAATATGTTTTTGCAGTCAGATACTTTCACTGGAAGTCCTCAAACCTTAACCTGTCACAATTTTCTGTTAGTAAGGAGTGTTACTCCACGAACTGTCAGTGTGAGTCCTTCCCTGGCACTGGCAGTCACCAGCAGCAGGGAACACAACTGAATAAAGTGGGTGACCTGCTGAGGGGCCATAGAGTGGGAAGACACATTGAGGGGTCTCCCTTATGCTGCTGGTGTGTGTCCCTGAATAAGTCAGTTGAAACACCCTCTGATCCAGCAGGATTTTTCAGTGAAGGATCCCTGTAATGGGATGCTGACAGAATGGTTTGGTGCAAGGGTCCCAGTTTTCCTGGGGTGCTGACAGACAAATCAAATGCTAAGGGTCAAGGAAATCTCCCCTCTTCACGTGAACCAGAGCTTTGAGCTCCTCCCCATACGCTTGTCAGTCTGTCTCAGAAGAAGGTTAGAGCTAGAATGAATTAAACTCTGCTTATAAGTGCATTTCTGAGCAGCTTTACTCTAGAATATATTTCACTACAAAGCACTTCATCAGGTGTTTGAATTCAACCCTTAAAATAATCAAGAGTGGCATTCATATGCTAAAAGGGAACCCCACAGTCAAGTGCCTTGCTGAATGAGAATCTTGGTGAAATTGGTAATTTCAAATTGGTTTAAAGTACTTGAAATTTATTCTACACAGTGCTGACAATCTCACATACTCTTAAGATTATAATTACAGTGTATAAAAACAGTAAAACAGTCCCTGACCGAAGGTCTGGCAGCCTCATTAAACAAAAGCAGAAAAAAAAAATAAACAACGAAGAAAAGAGATATAGAGTGGGAAGTTAAAGTGGAATAAAAACCAAGATTTGTGATCTTTAGGTTATCAATAAAACCATATTGCCTCCTCCTGCAAACTTTTTATTCTGACAGTTTCTGGGTAGACACAACATACAGACAATGCTAATTTGGATTTCTCGCAATCTTCTAAAGAATTCCTTTGGGAAATCAATTGGGTCCCAATGTTCCTCTGAGAAATGTAAGTCTTTGAAATAATTCTATTTCATCTCTACTTAAATACAAACAAAAAATCAGTATAGCTCTACTTTATGCTCTAGGCAAGAGTTTTGCAATTTATTTTGGAAAGAATTTTCAGCTAAAGGAGACAGACGAACCAAAAAGAAACCACATCAACCTGTAAGTTAAATACTTATGCTAAATGCAGGATCCAGAAACTTGATTAAATATTTGAAAATCATGATTTCCCATTGAAAATAAAAAATATAATATAGTAAAAATAATAGGATATTTATAGATATTGTGGAATAATTTTGATAAATACACTCTATCATCAAATACAAAGATTCTATCATTAAATACAAAGTATGACCATTTGGAATATCCTGAAAAAGAAAATTTTAACCTGCAAACCCCTTTTTTGGCAGTTTTCAGAAACATCTTGCAATGCCCAACATGTTTTTGGCAACAAAGAGTGAGGCTGCTCACTTACAAAGTCAAGAAGAATGCTCTTTACGGGCTTCTTGATCATCTAACCATGTCTTTTATAGAGGAAAATTAATTTGCCAGAGAGAAGCCCACTAGACAAAAGAAATGCTTTATCCAGTGAGTACTTCGTAGTTCCTGACAATGTCAGTCATCTAACTCTTCCCAGGAAAGGTGAATCCTGCCAAGTCATTCCAAGATCCGCAGCATTCATTTCTGCCTGACAGTAAAAGACGGCTCTTTGTTACTCACAAGGTTTAATAAGCACTGCTATGTTAGCTCCCATCTCCTGGCCAAATTCCAGTTCAGATCATTGCCTCTTGCCTCCCCAAATTCCCTTGGCAATTCCCTTAGGTCAGGCACTCCTCAGTCAGCTCTAAGCTGCCCATGCACTGTTAAACACCAGAAGGGGCCACTTTCAATGAATGAATTACAGAGTGAGCTAAAATCTCCCATTTTCTCAGGCTAGAATTCACAAAATGCATCACTGGCATCCATGAATCATTTTTCTCAGTGTTACTAGGTCACTCAGTATGTTTTAATTAATCCCAAATTATCTGAATGGATTCTTTATTGTATGCCCAGGTGTTTTTTCAGCTTGCAGACTGAGGCCAGCCAGGATCATGGTCAAAATGAAATGTGTTACAGTTAAGTGTATTTCACTGAGATGTCAGTGAGATGTCTCATGAGCCCCAAAGCATGTACTTACTTCAAGCCTTCAAAAAAAAACATGACGAAATTGTGCATTTTTTTCTTCAGGAGTGAAGTGAGGAAAAGGGTGTGCCAAAATGTTCTGTTGTAAAGCATCACATTCTTGCCGTTTCTGTCTGGCTGCTCTCATCTTACCATGTATTTCCATCACCTCGGAGTTTTACATGCACAGCACTCAAGGTCAGTGCCAAAACTCCATTGGAACTCCCTTGAAATTAAACAGTTCCACAAAACATTCAACTGCATGTCACCTACTCTGCCTCTTGGGTAAATTCCAATACTTGCTTCCACATACAAGGATGTAAGGGAGATTCATACCTGGTAAAGCAGATCCTGTCCTTTACACTACCCTACCTTTACATTGCAACCACAAATTATCTTTCCTTTTTGCCTTGTTTACTGTTATTGTGTTCTTTTTTTTTATTAATCTGAGCATTTTGATAACAAAACATTAATAACAACTTTAAAATAATTTCAAGTGCTGTGCAGACACCTGAATAAGTTGCTACCAGTAAAACAGATGGAGAAAAAAAACTACTTTTGTTGGTAGCAGAATATTCTGAGCTTCAATTTCACATTTGGTTTAGTCATAAAGACATGCACTTAATCCACAATGCACCATCATGAATTTTTTATTATTTCATTTCAGGGTTATTAATATGCAAGTCCTTTTCCTTTTAGAGTAAGTACTTCTTTTGTCACACATTTATCAGTTTCTCATTCCCTTTACAAGCTCCAGTGTTCAAGTTCTGTGCACACACCATCTCTGAGGGTGACAAGCAGGTTTCTGGAGAGCTGCAGAGGGGAATCCCAAAGAACATATGGCCATGAGAAAACACCATTTCCTTTTGATAAGGAACAGGCATCTGCGACAGTCCCGCACTGAGTGGGACTGGCAGGCAGCTTGATTTCCCACAGAACTGATGGAGAATCAAAGCCAAAGCATGTCCAGGTGGACAAGATAATCCAATCATCTCATCATTACATCAACTGTGTGACACACTCCAAAAGCAGCTCCAGAAGCCATCACAGCAATTACCTCATTTGCCCGCAGCTTCTGTGAAGAAATAAAATCCTGCCACTGGTAGATATCTTTCATTGTCTGGTTTCTGGGTGCTTTGATTTCTGTTCAAATACAAAGAAGTGAGATAATTTCTGAACAAAATTGTTTAAATATGTCAAATGTAGCTCACAGAAAACCAGATATAGGCCCCCAGATAAGTGAGGAATAAAATCAAGCAAATCTCCCTAGAACCTCAAATGCGTTTGTCAGGCCAAGAGCTCAGTTCTTCAGTACTTTATGCAAAAATGCTTGGAGAAAGTGTTCCTTTTATACTGTCCATCTGTTATGACACAAATCACATTTATTTCCTTCAGTAACAAAGGTGTTCAGTTCAACACAAGATCTGAGGCTGCTCTGGAAGTGCCAGAGCTCCTCAAGTTCAGGGCTCTTCCTGAAACCAGGAAGATGCTCACGAGGTATTTTTTAAAGTAATAGCAGGAGGGAACTATAAAACTTTCAAACTGTGCCCATCTGAAATTGTACTGTAAATAATTTTGAAACAAAAACAAACAACAAAACCAACAGCAACACAATCTTTCCATTAGAGAGGAAGATGGGCTTTGCATCCAAGGCAGTGACATTCAGCTGGAGGTATCTGGACACAGTTCCCAGCTCTGATGGCACTACCACAGTGGCATCTGGGAAAATCATGACCACCCCCTCTTCTCACAAAGAAGGATATCCAAAATCTTCTTTGCTGTCATGATACTTTAGAATATAAACTCTTCATGTCCAGAAACACATGCACACCTAACTTATTTTTTGAATAGGGAGATGAAAAATCATTCAGCAAATGTGTTGGATAAAAATACTCTGCATGTATTTGAGAAGATTTCAAGGCTTTTCTGTACCACAAATAACAAGCCTTTTAATCATTTATACTTTTATCTATTATAAGTACATATAAATAGCGAAAAAACCTACCACAGATACTGAATGATAAACCAGACAGACTTTAAAAAGTATTGATTTGCTCCAGCTGTGTTGCTGTTATGAGGTTATCTCTCATGGATTGCAGCAGGGATAAAGTGCAAAAATTATCCCTAAAGGAAAACATTCAGTCTGCACTGTAAAAATAAGATTTGTTTTAAACAGACCTGCAGCTGAGCACTTAGGATTTACAAGAGTAAAGAAATAGAATATATATTCTAAAAGGTATAACTCCAGCATAGAACAGTAGAATAAGAAAGAAGAAGTACTTGAAGGTGGTGGGTTCAGAAACCAACCCAGGCACCACTGCATATCTTCCCCACCTATTTATTTCTTCTTCTTCCTTCCTCTTTTTCTGAGTTTCATTATAAAGAAATGAACCATTCAGTTAAAACATCAATCAGCCCTGTTCAATCTTCTTCAAAATATATATCCTGGCACAAAGTTTGGTACTGTTCTCCTTGTGGATGGAAAAGGAAGTTTTTGAAAAATATAAACACAAAAAAAAAAATTAAATCTATTTTTTAAACTATGCTCAATAATTATGCCACTAGCAATACAACATTAATCCTCAGCCTTTACCTTCTCATGTAAATAAAATAGTCCATTCTATTATTTATTAATTGTGTTCCAGAGTATAAAACTATATGATTAAAAAAAAAAAAAAAATAGAATTCACTTCTTAGAAAAACCAGTCCTTGATCATTTCTATTGATGTCATTTGAAGTGACTGGTGCCCAAGATCTCTGGGAAAAAGAAAAGCCCTACCAACCTCATGCAGCTGTCACTGAAATCAGCTGCAAATTAATGATGTATGACCTAGAGCTTCAAGTTCCAGTGGCATTTTTATACCCACTTCTCCTTGGAAGGCAAGAAGAGATCAACTCCTAAAATATTAAAACATCCAATTCATTCTTTAAAACTGGAGCTTGTATGCAGACCACAATTTTAAGACTTTTTGATCTTTGTCCTGCATTACCAAGAAGGACACCTGACTTACCTTAGCTATTCCCTGGACACCTTGTTATTCTCTTCTGTGTAGTCCCACTACCTGACCTCCTTTCTCAACAGATGAGCTCTTCACTTTCTGTTCATGTAGAGTTTCCATAGTCCAGCCAGGGTGTGTTCTCCTTTTAGTGAACCATTTTGACTCACAATTTATTCCTGTGGCATAAAGAGAGATGAACACCACGTTCAAAGTCTGTTCTACATTAAACTATGTTGTTATAATTCTCCACAGTGAAGAAAACAGGATAATCTCCAAGCAGGTTGCTCCTAGCGCTTGAAACCACGCCAAGCATGATGGTTTTTATAGGTTTCCCTTTCATCTCGAAGGTCAGGCCAGCTTTTGAACATAAAAAGTTCTCTACACAGAAGGCAAGAGCCAAGCCTGAGACTGGTCTTGAAGCAGAGGTGATTTGCTCCTTAGGAAAAGGTGGGATGCTTGGGCAGAAACCAATACATGGGAACTGCTGAACGGGCAGTTTCACTCCCCCCAAGAACCTGAGGGTTTTGTTTATAAAAATAGTTAAAACCTACAGTACTCACACAAAACTGAATCAGCAAGATGTAGGGTACCCAGAGCCACTTGAAGGAGATCAAAAACTACTTTGAGATAACATCTCCTATATATACTATTCCTATTGATTATGGCAGCACACAGTGAGAGCTTTATGAAGTGGAATTGAATTTGCCTTACAATATATGCTGATTATGTTGTGTAAATGCTGCTGCACTGCACCATTTCCTATGGGATGCAGACAAACTCTTTTACTCTCCCAGGGGGCAGTAAACATGATGAGGCTCAGAAGCCCGAATGCTTTGTATCTGTCCCTTTTTTTACACTCCCACTCTTATCTGGCAGCCAATTAACTTGGTCCTTGGGAGAGAAGTTCTCATTTCACTCTGCAAAAATGGACATATAAAGGTTCTCGTCTCTTTAATATCCTGCAATGTGAAAAATAGTTAAGGCTGCTGTTAGATTTCTTTATTAACTGTTTTTATGACTTTTATGCTGTTTCCCATCTGACCATATTGCTACAGTGGCTGCACATTATGGAGCGCTCCTGTCAGCAAGGGTTGATGTGCACACCAAGGGCAAGGCTTTATTTAAATTCAGTGCACTGAGACTTTGCATTAAAGGCACCTTCCTGAGGAGGTGCTCCTCAGAGTTACACAAGCTCGTCAGGGATCACATGGGAAAAAAGAGAGTATATATACCTTGGCCTAAGTGCCTGAGGCTCTGGGATACTCAGCTCTGAATTAGGAAGTGAAGTCGGATAAGAAACACAAAATTCAAACACACACCTACTCCAGGATACACAAACCTTTGTGATAACCAGCGATGTGGGCCAAGTTTGCTTGTTTAATTACATTCGCTTCATATGCAGACTGAGATCATTAAGAATGAGGAAACAACACTTCCTCAAGAATTTTCAGAAATCATATCTAAGCATAAGCTCTTAGATAACCTGGGAAGAGATTTGCAAGCAACTTATTGTTTATCTAAAACTACCTCGTTCTAGAGATCACAAAACACCACAAAAAAAGGAGAAATGGTAGTAAACATGCAAAAATGTCCTCATTATATTCTAAAAACTTATGTTCTGACCAAAGAGGCTACTTGAAAATTTGCCACAAAGGCTTGTTGCAGTTTTTAGTGGCTTGGATTAGGCTGATTACAATGGATTGGCTGGATATTTGGGGAGTTCACAGAGGCCGTAGGGACTCCCTTGCTCTGAGACACCGCGGTGAGAAATGCAGAGGTAACAGCAAGAGGGAAGGATTGTGCTGCCCTTTGTGAGAGGGGGTGGTTGGGCAAATGAAGGCAATTTATCACTGATACCCTGAGCACACACCTAGGACCTGAGCCATCCGTCACGTCTCGTTGGCTCCCGCTGCCTCCCATTCCTCACGCGGCTGCTGGGCGCTTCCTGGGAAGATCCACACCCACACCAACCTCTTTCCAAGTTCCCCACCTCATATCTCATCCTGTCTCTTCTGCTCCTAAATATCTTCTGTTTCCTCTCTCTGCTGTTTCTTAGGTCATTAACCCCACTGTCTCCTGCCTACACTTCATCCCTCTCCATCATCAGCTCCTTCCCATGCTCCACGGCCCTTCATTAGTGTATATTGCCTCAAAAGCAAACACCTAGTAATCATTTTTACTTCTACCTAAGGTTTAATTTTCTCTTTTTGTATCTGATTTTCATAAGAGATGCACCTTTTTTCTCTATGTCTCTGCTGACTTGCTCTCATTTTTTCCCCTCTCCCACCTTTAAAAGCTCTTTGCCGGTACATTCAACCAGCTAAGTGGTGCTTCTCTGTAACCTCTTTCACACCAAACCAGCTCTTTTAAAAAGAGGGGAGCTGCAAAGTATCTCCTGAGCTGTAGTCATGGACTTTAAAATAATAATTATATTCTCTGCCTTTCAAAACAGCTTCTTATGATCCCATTTTATCCCAAACGCTCAAATAATTTTGGAGTCAACATTAATCTAGAAATACCTGCCACTGAAATTAATGCTTTTCTCAATAATAGGAGTCCAATGTATCTCAAACTTAAAGAGCACTCTAGAGTAATAAAACTCCAGGAACCACCTACAGTTAATTTATTTCAGATGTATGTATAAGGTCCAAATTTTATAGCATCCCAGCAGAACAAGGCAATCTTAACCTCCACTGGGTTATTATAATTTCCAAATTGGTTGCCCATCCTGCTTTACACCTTAGGGAGGTTTGTATCAAATGCATTGTTAGAACAGCCAAACCTGTGGAGTGGGATTTTCGTTGGTGGAAATGATTAAAAACAAGGAGGGCATTACAGCTGCAGTAATGTATGCTTAAATTATACAACTGGCAGCTGCAATCTCAACTAAGGAACTGATTGAAACATTTGAGCAGATGCCTAAACTGCTCCTTTCATGGTTTTTCCTCCCCCTGTGTGAAGGAGCACTGTTGTGGGTGCCTTTCTGAACCTATATAAGGATATTTTATTCTTTAAAGTGCATATGCTACTGACTTTACAGTATTTATCTTTTATATTGTGCATACTCAAACACTGAATCTAATTAAATGTCCTGTGTTCTCCATCCATTAAAAAAAAACAAAAACAAACAAACAAAAAAACCCAATTTTGTATGATATTTTTCTCCACATTTACAAGTGCACACTACTAACCTTGAGAATCTGCTTCCCTCTTTGTATCCTCTGTATCTCCAGGACTCTCTGCTGACACCCAGGTTGACTCTTACATGCATGAAGTTACCAGCACCAGTATTTTAGTGCAAATATCTGAATTGCCATCACTCTCATGGTTGTTGGGGAAAGTAGCAATTGTCATACAGGTACATTTCTTATCACCTCTGTAAATATATACACACAAACTCTTTTTCATAAGTTTCCAAGGCTTGCAGGATTCGGGAAATTTGATAAGTTCATGCATTTGCCTTTCTGTTAAAGACTTCTGAAAGGGTGGCTGTTTTGGAAGACTGGGAGTTGCTTTTAATTAAACAAACCAATTTCATGGTTGCTTATTCATATGAGCAGATGCAAAAAAGTGTTATTACATAAGGGTTCCCAACCCACTGGGCAATATTCTGGTGCCCATCTGGCCTCATCAGGATGAGGCACAAAGGCTGAAACCTTTGAAACACAGCTCTGGAGTGGCATTTAAATGTCCCCAGGGACAAAGTCAAACCTCAGCTTCACAGGGAATTCATTTATCCACACTGTGTTTGCTCTCAGAAAAAGCAGTACAGAATACCTGGGAAAGGAGGCAGAGCCTGCAGATCCCACTGTGAATGTGGAGGGAACTTCAGCTGGCACATTATCACCAGCTGAGAGCCTACTCCCATGTTTGTAGTTCAAATCTATTAAAAGCCATCTACACTGTAATTTGCTTCTGTTAAATTTTAAACTCCATAAGCTAAATTGCTGCAAATAAGTATGTGGAACCTCTTATTTCCATTAAAGCCTGATTTTTAGTATAGCTCAATTCAATTAGGAGCAGCCTTTCTTAACTAAGTCTGTCCACAGCAATTTAAATTTCTTTGCTTTAACCAGTGTAGTGAACAAGTGTAAATTTCCATGCAGACAATTCCCACCTTAACTTTCTCATTATCACTGTTCAGAAAACAGTAACATATTTCTAAATGAGTACTTCTGTGGCCTTTTCTCAACTATACTTTATCAATTATTGTCTTTTCCACATTAAGAACTCGGATTTTGTTATATGTCTTTACTGAAATTTGAAAGATGCCTGTTCAATAATTATTGATAACACACTCTGAAGGCAGGCAGATAAGCTTTCCACATGACCTGAAATGAAAAGACCAACTAATAAAAAACTCTTTACCTTCACTTTTCCTCGTCACTTATGCTGGTGACAAAAAGTAATATTTTATGTATATATAATGTGAGTATATAAAATTTAATTTTATATATATATATAGTACAATAATATACAAGCATGATGAGATGGTTTGGTTAGCATAAGGTGCTGAGAGATACAGAGGAAGGTTGAAAGATTCTGCTTTCACCAGTATTTTATCCACTGTCCAAAAACTGTGAAAAGAATCTCAATAAAAAGAAATCAATACACTCCCCTCATGAAAGATGTGAGATCAGATGCTCGTTTTTTCATTCTTAAGAAGCTCAGAAAAGAACAAAGGTGTTAACAAAACACAGTGCTGAAGCCATTAGCCCCATCAGATAGCAGTGCTATCTCCCTGCAGCTGCAGATTGCTGTCTGCTTTATTTAACAAATTCCATTCTCACAGGTGCATATTTATGTGCAGATACTCCTGTGATTATTTCCTTCCATGAATATAAATCCCCACTTAGGAGTTATCAAGGGTTGTCAACTTTCATTCATATATATACACACACATACTCATTCTGGGCATGATTGTGACAGTGACACAAAGAGATTCTCATCCATTCTGTACAAGAAAAAGCAGATTTTAAAGTCCTCTAAAATGTACTTCAATGTTCACACATTATCTGACCAGAAGAGAGGGTTCAAAGGTAATAATCCTAAATTGCTCAAATGTTTGCAGCATTTTGTATTAAAGCTATAAATATTATCAATAGGGGGCATTGGTTTTCACATAACATTTGGTCAAACAAGTTGGTAACCAAGGAACTGAAAACAACTTGTAGCAAATGTAAGTGATACTTTGGTTGAACTTAATTTAGTGTTGGCAACTACATGAGGGAAGTTTGAAGAACAGAAAGAGAAGGAGGGAAAGCAGAGCATCAGCTTTCTGTACAAGGCATGACACGGCTCCTCAACCAGATAAAAAATTTACATCTACATGGCATCAAACAGCTTATAAAAGAGCCTGGTGTGGTAAAAGAGCAGAAAGAAGTTAAGGCTGGAAACATGATCCAGGAGAAACAGCACAACCAGGGTCTCCCTACAATAATATACAAAACGTAATTAAATCTCCATGCTGTAGACACAGAGTTAATTTGACATACCATGGAAATTTTGATAGCACAGTCACACCCTCAGGAGACAGAGTGGAATTGCTTGGTAGTGCCCCGATAAGCAAAAAAATCTCTGCAGCCACAGTGCAAGGGTTACCTTGCCCACTGCTTTCACAAACCAAGGGTGGGAGAAACATTTGCCTTCGCACAGCAGGTCTGATTGATGAGAAATGTAGGGCCTCAGCTGGTGTGCAAAAACACCTTTTTTCCAATTAATCTGAACTAGGGGTTTTTTTTAGAGAAACAGCCACTGTTGATGACCGTTTCTGTCATCACTTGATGAGTTGCTCGTGCATTTTGCCACTTCATGACAGGCACCACGACTTTCTCCACTTCAGTCTTGTATTCATCTGCTCTGAAATCCAACTGTTATATCGGCCTTCAAAGTCTTTTTCAGCTGGTCTGTACCATTACATTTTTCCACAAGACAGAGATTCCCATGCTTTAAGTGTGCTTGGTGTTCCTTGCCACAAGCCTGGTTTTACATGTGGCCATACTGAAAATTGCCTCCTTGTGCCTGCCTCACCAAGGAATTCAGCATTACTCAGAGCTTTCAGTTTGCACTCTCTGCAAGTGACACATTTCCCCCAAACTGGAGTTGTCTGCAGAACTAAATTTATGATGATTTTGCATTTTCACTTGCAGAGTAGAACAAAAATGTAAAATACCTTAGAGTTAAAAAGCAGTCCCTTTAGGCACTGCGTGAGAAACTTGGATGTGTAAAAACTATTGTGTGTTTACAAACATATTCTGAGACATTTACCTGTTTTATTCCACTTAGCAGGGCCCATGGAAATACTATATTTAAACAAAAATGCCACTAGCTATTGAATTCAAACCTCTACAGATATCTGTGATTGACTAAATCCCTAAGGGGATAATGGGGTTCTCTGAATGAGTCTCTGAAAATGAACAACGCTTAAAGAGGGGCAAGGGTGAAGTCCCCAGGAAGCCCAGAGAACAACACAAAGCAGCTGACTGTGTGTGACCACAGCAGTGATCAGACCTGAACGGGAAAAGCAACGATGTGGCTCCTCCAACACTAACAAAATACTTTCAAACAGAGCAGCAGTTTTGAGCTGGCTTCAACTGAAATATTCCTTCCTGGCAACTGAGGATGTCAAGCATCCTGAGGGTAGGAATGTTAAGACTGGTAAAGGGAATCACATTGATATTGTGATTGATTGATTGATTGACTGATTGATTGATTGATTGAAGTAGGCAGATGTACTGCAATTGTTACATTTTTCTAAGCATAATTTACATTTGCATTGTGTTTTCCATATCTTTTGTACCACTCTGCTAAACCAAAAGTTGCATGGAACATTAAATATCTTTAAATAAGTAAGTTTGACATTAAACATTACAGTCTCCAGGCATGGAATAGCTAAAAGAACCTGGTGCAAGAATATTGAACTCTGACAACATTTATGGCAGACTTTAAATCAATGCCTTTGTCAATGAAACACGGAACCTCGAAACAGGGATGTCTAAATTGTTAAGGTCTATTTCCCACCAATCCACGTGCATTAGCATTCATTGTATCCCACTCATTAAACTCTGTATCATTCAAGTCTCACAATAACCATTCCCTTGGATTACAGATTTACTGACAGGAAGTCCATTTATCCTGTGACAAAACTTTAACATTACCTTTGTCTCTGGAATTCCCAAAATGTCATAGGATTATTTAAAAAAAGAAAAAAAAAAAAAAGTAGGAATGTCAAAGAAGAGACAGTTTAATACAAAATTTTCCAAAGTTGAACTGACTCTTTTTTAGAGTTGAGCAACTTTAATGAATCTTTTCCTTAAGCCACAGAGACATTTGTGCTGGTAAAATGTGTTCCATAAGACACCTACAGTGCTAGAAGAGGGCGGTTTCCCATATATCAGGGACACATCTAAGATAAATGTTTTCCTTAACAACTGTCTCATGATTTGCTGTCAGCACTATGCATTCTTACACCACATTTCTCTTGTTGGGATTCAATTCTACTTCCTGGGATTCAACGATTTTCAAGATCATTTACTTGCTGACTTATACATGACACAAAGCAATATTTTGACTGTTTTCCCACCTGCTGCTTCCCGTGCTGTGGATTTCAACGCTGCAGTTGTACCCCACTTCTAAACCTCCATCATAACATCACTATGATAGAAAATTCCTTTAGTCATTATTGTAAGCAAAATGTTTCACTCAGTGTCATAAGAACATTGCAAAGAAATTTTCTGGTTTCTTTTGCACTAGAGATTGTCTCACTTCTTTTAATAGAGCCTGCCTGACATCCAAAGGTTATTTTCACATAATACAAAAAACCCAACAACTTTTCCCGCTCATTATGACGCACAAAGCAAAATACTTCAGTAACCCCAAAAAGAATCATCTATTATGGAAAAACACCCAGACAAAGCAGAAATCCACCTTTCCAGGTGAATACCTGCTGCATTCCACGGAAAGAGTCAACACCCAGGGGAACGGGGTAGAAGGGGCAACTGTATTCACCAGCCCATTTTTTTTATAACCAACCAGTGTGACTCGATGGACCGAAGTCGAGCAGTTAAATTTTCCTTAACACATTTACGAGCTACTCAAAGCACATGAGTTGGATGTTTCACGTCGCCTAAAACAACTGGTATCAGCACCTTGCAAGCATTCCTTTGTATTTTTAAGATGCATAATTTTAATAGCAATAACTGTGGGGGGAAAAAAAAAATAACCAGAATCCAAGAGCAGGCCTGCGTTGTTATCCATGCTTATATTCAGATTCCATTGATTCCCATGGCATTTAGGCATCTAGATGCAAATTTCAGGACCAGGGCCTGATTTATAAAGGTGCTTAAAGTTAGGAATAGAACACATAATCATTTTGAAAATCCCAGCAGGTTCTTAATCTTCATAATTAGTCACTTAACTGCCTCATTACAGTTGGCCCAATTCTCAGCTGCAAGCAAGGGCTATGCTGAGGCACACCATGTTCCTAAGGGTTCCCCAGCTCAAGCTCAGCTGGCTCAGCCACATTTCAGTGCTTCATCCCTGGTTTCAGTCATCACAGAGTTGGACAGAGTGGATAAAATGTACACAAGGCAGCAATAACTTATTATGAAGCAAGGGTAGATATGGCATAGAAAAATATCACTCTCCAAAAGCCTGCCTACAAGTTGTAAGATGGCTGTTTTCTGTCAGAATTGTTCAATTCTGCTTTGCTCTAGGTCCCCTCTTAAAATGTTAGACCAAATTGGCTGATCTGTCACAAGTCTGTCTAGGTCTTGGTAATCTGGTGGGAAACAACCCAAGAAGTCCCCCCGGAAGTGGATAAATACCACTGCTATTCGTCAGGCTTAGTGAAATGCAGGTAAATGAGAATTTATAGCAGTCTTTAATCCTCCAGACCCTGTACCCTCTGATGTGCTTCTAACTTCTTTATAAATCACCTTCAGTCACCTCATACCTGTGCTCAGGCAAGCACTGGGCCCGGAGGAGCTTAATCCTATTTTCCTCTCACTCCGTTAATGATTCCATTTATTAGTCAATGAGTGGGAAAATCTACTACAAGTCAAACCTCTCCTTTTGCAGTCTCAATACATGAGGGGAGCTGGAGCCTCTTGCGTGAATCTGTTTGTCGTCATCCAAAAAATCCAAACAAAAAGCCATCCACCCCTCCTCAAAAAACTCCATACACCATAAATAAACATATAGGACTACCCACCCATAAACTTTGAGAACTCCCCTGGCTGCTGATCACGGACCTTACGTGAAATCCCACTGCTTTCAGAACAATAATATCATTCCAGATATTACAATATGTTCCTCCAACACTCACATTCTTGTCACAAACTGCATTTATTCTAATGTGATGCTGGGCAACCTGAGCAAACATTAACAAAAAGCAGGACTTCCACAATTACAAGGCAGAAAAGCAACTAAGACCTGTCACCCTCCTACAAATTGCTTTTATAGTAAAACTACTAGAAAAGAAATTTTCAAAACTTGACTTTGCTACTTAAGAACTTCCAATATATTCTGATCAAATCAGGTAAATTGGCAATGAAAACAATTTATCTGCACCAGCTCCACGTCCACTCGTCACTTATTGTGGGTTCAGTGGTCAAAGCTACTCATGTTTTGGGAGAGGAAAATTCTGCTGAGGAGGTGGATGTCCAACCCATCCCTGGAAACAGGTCTGGCAAAAGCCCAGCTTCAACAGGAAGTGAGCAAAGGACCACTGCTTGCACCAAGAAGCAGTCAGCAACTGTGGAACAAATTTCTGTAATAAATACTCCTTTAACTCCATTCACAGTTTAATTAAATCCCCAGTTTAATTACTACTGAAAAAAGAAAAAAAAAAAAAAAACCACCACTGATCAGAGCCACATGAAATAGCTAAAATGGTGTCTCAGTTTTTAAATGAAGTGCCTGAAAAAATACTCAAAAGAAAATTAAACCTTTCTATAACAAGACTGTGAAACTTATCATAGACACATTTAAAACAAGCATAGCTTCAATTGGGTAAGAAAGGAGAATAAAATTTTACAGTTGCTTGGTAATGTTTGAAATATGGCTTGGTTATATTTACTGACAAGTAGGAAGTTATTTGAAATGCAAACGTATTTAAAAGTAATTTCTGGGCTTTGGGGTTTGACTTAGAGCTTTTCATAGAAGTTCTTATTAAAGAAGCCTTCATTCATATAAATAACGTGAAAGATGACATAAATAATCTGTTACTTAGGGTTTTAAAGAAGACTGAAACCTCATATCATTGCAATTAAGAGCAAAAGTAAAAAAAAACCCAACAGCTTTTATGGGGAGCTGATAGTAATCAGAGATCGTTGATTTTACTGTTGCTGGCTGACAAATTGATGTGAAAACATTTACAGTAAACCATAAATAGAGCTTAGAGGCAGTCAAAATACACAAGGCAGAAAGAAACTCCTTAATAAGGGAATATCTCTAGATACGAGCATCACCGATGCTCTGACAGGCCTGGTCAAATCGTAGCCAAATTCATGGAGATTTGGTCCTCCAGAGTTTTGGGCAGTACATGGCCACAGGAATTTCGATTTAAGTCAGCAGTGTGTTCCTGACTTGCAGTTGCCACCTTTACACAACTCTGTATTCCCTGAGGTCTCAGATCCCCATTTTCAGATATTTTTCAGACAAATTTACTCTTCTATCACATGATAAAATTCAGAGGGTTAAAATGAACACTCCTGTGGAGGTGGACAGAAGCTCTATTAGGGTGTCACTGTACCCTGTGTCACCCTTTACCAAAATGAGACCCCTACAAGCCAATTACTTAACGACAATTTAAATCCCAGTTACACGCCTGATATGCAGGTCTTGAAGATGCTCATTGTATTCCTGATTACTTTAGACTTTGTCCTGGCTTGTTTGATGTCCATGGAATTTACTTTTGTCAAGTCAACTTGCACCAGCCAAAGATCTTATCTTAGGCATTAGTTCCTTTCCCAGGAGGTGAATGTTTTAGACTCTGGCATTATTTCTTCCATTTACAATAGAATATATTTTAATTACTGGTTTAAAAGAGTTATTTCATACTGTGTCACAATTTGTGGCTTCAGTTACTAAGAAAATACAAGCAAATCTCAAAAATGGATATTGGCAGGTAGAAAAATCTAAATGTGTCAAATTTTAGTCTTTAGTAAGACTTTAACAAAAATAGCTGTTATCCAAAAAATTGCCTACATTTCAGTTATTTCAACTTCTTTTGTGTTTACAGCTACCTCTTCAATGACTTTGGGTTTGTTTATGTCAGAGAAATAACTTCCCTTTTTAAAGGTCAAGCTTAAAACACTACCTTTAATTAGGGACAAACAGAGAAATCTCCCAGCTGACTTAATACCCTAGAAATGGACTTGAAGAGCAGTTCACAAATTCTAATATACCTGCTGTTCCCTAAAGTAAGGATGCAAATCTAATAATACACCACCTCTTTTAAATATTTACTGGACAATAGTAGATTCAGTAAGATTCAAAGTTCTCACTGTTATACAGAACAGAATTCTTTCTGCCTGAATCATGAAACAAGATGTGATTACTGCTCCTGGTATCACATTTCCCTTCCAAGTTTAACATGACATTCATACACTTCCGGAGAGATCTAACTCTAAAGAACAAGATAGATTGACATATATAAAATATATAGTCACAGTGGCATGCCAAGCTTAATAGTGCTGATGATTTTGTACCTAAATGGAAATGAAATCTTTTTACATAGTTATTAACTAAAGATATTTGTTTAATTTGCTTTTCTAATTTCCAAATCTGCAAAAAATGCTGCACACCTTTGTAACACCTGAAGATCCGTTGCAGAGTTTAGCCAGGGTGTTGGAAATGATATAATTTTCCTAACTAATCAGTATGAAAAGTGAGAGATCAATAACCAATAGAGGCTAGAATACTAATTAATGAAGTGAATTACGTAACTTAGAACCAACGAGCATTAATTGCTTTGTTTGGTAAAAATGTATCAATAAAGGAAAAAGTTTTATATCAGCATCTGTGTGGAGGCCACAACTTTGTGAGCCACACACACCTCCTGGACAAGAATAAAGCAATGCCTTACACACTCACATTAAAACACAGTGTTAGGGAGTCTTATTTATCTCAACAACTTCATAGAATTTCGGTAAAAAGAGAAGTGTTTAACTGATTATTTCACAATAAACATTTTTATCAGCACTCTCCAGAATCCATTACTAAATATGCTGTAAAAGCACTGCAATGAGGTACTCTCCAAAACATAAAGAAGTAAAGATAACTCAGTCATTTTCTGATAAGCAGCAGAAAATATGCCCAAAATTAAAAAGCTCTCCACAACAGCAGTCACTGGTTTTTACTCCCTATGCCCAATTATTCCTTCCCTGCAGATTGCCTGAGGAGAGCTGCTGGGCTGGCTCCAGACCCCACATTCCAATGCCTCAGCCACCCTGGCACCATTTTGCCCCAAAGCCAGCTTGGAAATTTGTTTACTTGACAAACACCAGATTCAAAACATGTTCAGTGCTCTCCAAGTCAGCCAGAGACGTTAAGAAATGTAAGAGTTTCATCTCCCTGTGCAACTTAACACCTCTCCATGATGTGTGCATGATATCAACTCAATTTTTCTTTCCTGCTCCTCCAACGCTTCTTGGTTTCTTTCTATCCCCACCCCGACCGTGTTCTCCCAAGCTGGAGCCTTGGTTTGTTGCTCCATCGCCCCTACAGAAGGGTGAGGAGGGACCTGGTTTGGACGTTTGTGCTGATCTCAGGTGCTTGGCCAATTTTGGGGCCACCAGAACTTGGTAGGATTGTACAAGGAAGTAGCTTCAGGCTGCCTCTGGACTAAAAGGTGTTTAATTCAAGAGCAAACAAAAAGAGATCTTCTTGCACTCTCAGAGCTGCTCTAAGTCCTTTACTCCAAAAGGAGTCCATCTGCCACTGCCATCTCTTACTTATTATGTTCTTATTTCCACGTGAATTGTTAGATGCAATAGCAGTAATGTCAGTGGCAGTGAACACTGGGACTGGCTAATGGCTTCCCACTTTGCCTGGATGCTTATTTTCTATAATTTCCCACCTATAAATTAGCATTTATCTTGCTGATTGGGGCTATTATCGAGTTGAAATCCATATTCTAATGAAATGAAACACTTAATTAAGACCCCAGTGCGATTCTTACCGTGTAGAAAAGTATTTTCCCAGTCATTTTCAGTACACTGAGTACTGCTATAGCTACAGGAGCAATGCACTGTAATAACATACTCCGGAACAATAATTTGCACTTGTACAGGGTAAAGGTGGTTAATATTTTTTGAAGGACACCACAGGATACACTATCACACTTGAACTCGTTTCATTCAAATTCTGCTCCAATGGCTTGACACATAAATGTGTTTTCAAATAATATTCCCGCTAATTGCATCAGCTCTTTTCTGACTAAAATTTCAAAGAACCTGAAGAAAATGTTCAGACTGAGAACTCCAAAACCATTCAAACAAAATAATTACTGTTTTCACTACCCTTAAAATTGCACTTTTTAATAAGTGGGTTGCAGGCTTGCAAAATTAGCAGTTTTACCTGTTACTGAACTTCCAGCAGCAGCTGATTTTCCCTCTGCGACACCAACATGGCAGACTCCCACTGATCTTGAACAAATAGGTACAGTCTCATGGAGACAATAGATTTTTTTTTTTCCTTACAGATTGTCCCAAACCTACAGCTGCTAAGTCCAAATATTACTCTAGCATTGCACTTTCATTAAAGCTACAGAAATCACTGAGGTGATACGGGATTTCCAATGGGGGAAATATTGATCTTTATGACAAAAAGTAAGAGGAGTGATGGAGAATAATATACTGGCAGTAGTAAAATAAACTATTTACACAGTAAATATCAGAGCCATGCTTTGAAACTTGGAAAAAAATGCAATTAAAAACCTCCGTTGGATCAGCTTTGCACACAGCCTCACCTTTAGTCATAAACAGGTGCAATTTCTTTTTTCATAGGTATTCCCAAGAGTTCTTTTTCAGCATCTTTAGTCAATTTTTTCAATAGCGAGTAAAAAAATCCACATACAGTAATTCCATAGGAGTATAGGCACTACCAATACATGAAATACATGCAATGTATTTTTTAACATATTTTGTAAAACCTCAGGTTCATCCTTTTAGCTGTGAAAAGTGAGAGAGTTCAGCTCTAAAATACAACCTGTTTCTCCAGTGGAAATATTAATTAAAAACCTTTCAAATATTCAAAAGAAGCAGTCAGTAGCTTTTAACCATACCTATTATTACTATATGTTGAATCTTGGGTGATGGAAGAGGAATACAATGCGGACCCATCTGAAGAGCTGATGCTTCAACTTCTTTTAAATTAAAAGCAAATCTCTTTATGAAGAGTCTTTGTGTGATTAAAATCTACCATTACTAAGGAATTCATTTTCATATCTATGTTTAAACAATAAGACTTACCAAGTACCAAGATGATCACAAAATTCAGTGGGAGCTTTTATTGACTTCATGGCAATAAACAGAACTTTTATTTACCTAATCTGTTAAAGTAAATTGATTTATTTATATAAACTGTCCAAGAAAAAAACAGTAGCAGAAAGTAGCAGTAGCATTGTTCAACTACAAGGCTATTATAGCTACTACCACAATAAAACTAGTGAAAACCTTATCAACAAACTTGCAAAAAGAAAATTTACAACATTACCATTTAAACTTTTTTCAGAACATTTCCTGTGGTTTCAGCAATAAGATGTGTCTTGAGAGAACATGCAAAAAGTCAAAGGCACTTCTAGGCTGTGTTAAAAAAACAACAAATTCTGCCTGTCTGCGTTACTATCGTAACAAAAAGTCTTGACTGCTGGGGGAGTAAAGGATGGTCTTACCTCATGTGTGGCTGAAGTGCTGAGAATGTGGTGCTCTTTAACAAGCACAACAGGGCACTGAATTTCCAGCCTGTCTTGCACGTTCTGCCATGTGGAATCTTCAACACGTCCCTTCTGCACCAGAGTTCTACCTCGTGCTAATAATGTCGCACAGGCTAGACCAAGGTCAGATTACTGAGGTCAGTACACCAAATTTGAAACCACCTCTTCATTCTATGCAAAGCCAAGGCCACCCTGAAGAGGACAAAGTGACATGGAGAGTAGGTCCTTCCTTGAGGTCCCTACACAGTAGCACAAGAGTAATGCAGAATGTAAAAAACTGCAGGTGGCTGAGTAGTAAAAATTATTTTTCCAATGTTTCACCCACCCTGCTTTTAACCTGCTTTTATGCAAGGATACCCCATGCTCAGATCCACCAGAGGAGGTGCTGAGGTGAGCTCTTGTTAATCCATTTACATCAAAGTTCACTGTGTTGGTCAAGTGTTTTTGTTTCCTAATTTTGCCAGCAGTGCTGTCCACTGGTTGGTAATGACAGTGACCCTCAGAAGAGTAGTGGTTATATTCATGAGAGAGAGCAACTGAAAGAAGATGTAAATCATAGCTTCCCTTTCTTCCACCAGTTTCATCAGTAACTTTCTTTTTCCTTCTATCCATTCCTATCCCTTGGTTCCAGTAGAAGGTATCCTGTAAGTATCTTCTCCCCGCATTATCATCTCCAGAATCAAAATTAGATTAGGGTTCAATAGGGGTTGTACTTGTTCCTACTTTCTGAGGAGATCAATAAGGACCAATTATCTTGCCATGAGTTTACAGATATCAGGTCTTAGTGATGTTTCCCAAATTCTGTGTTGCAGAGCCGTAGACACTTCCTGCAGTGTCTAAGTGAGAATTGCTGGTTATCTCCTTGTTCTGTATGGGCACTGTGCTACAATGTCTGAATTGCAAGCTTTGCTGAAAATCCTTTGCATCCAAACAATCCTTTTTCACTGAAATGAAATAACCTAAGTCAAGAATCTGGTATTTACTGATGGCCAAACAAGTGAATCCAAACTTCTTTGTCTGAAGTTGGACACAACTGCAGAGCTCTGTATTTATAGGTTACACCTGGAAAGGGTTTACAGCTAATAATAATTCAGAATGACTTAACCAATGTTGCCTAAAATTAGGTAGGACAATCTCAGACTGTATTAAGCAGATGGAAAAACAAAAAAAAAAAAAAAGGAGGGGGGAAAAAAAAAA